>CM060909.1:177371282-177906282 GCA_030737875.1 Allium sativum | reverse complement strand
AAATGGCCATTTTCTGGTCGATCCAAATTGACTAAAACTATCAAAACATGTTTTCTTTCGCCACGCTCACATATTAACCCCAAAAATTATGAATTTTGGAATCTAGAAATAATTTGACATCCCGGATCCAACAAAAGTGGTTTCGTCGAAAACGGAGGTCGTTTGCAAAATTTCTATTTTTTAAGGGCCAAAACTCCATAGCGACTATTCTGAATTTTCAACTGAGAATAACTTTTTATTCCTACTATGAAATTTCAATTTTTCGGATTCATTGGAAAGATATTCTCAAATAGGTTTAAATATTTTTGGTTTCACTAAAATCCGTTTTATTTTGCCCCCGATATAGTCAGTCAAAGTTCGAATTCAAAATTTCAAACTACCGCGCCATTTCAGGCCTTGTTTATAATTAAAAATAAATATTTTTATTTTCCAACATCGATTAAAATAGATTTTTGGTCATCATTATTTAAAATAATTTATTTTAAATATTCAAAATCCACTAAAATAGCCAAATTAAAATTTTAAATTGGTTTAGATTTTCTGGGTTGTTACAATATAATTATTTTATACATATATTCGAATTCAATTTCAGTATCAGTTTCGTTGGGTTAAAAATAGCGTTATAACATAGAAATGACCATTGTTACGTTAAATTAGCGGTTCGTGTGTGGACCCTGAGATGTTTTAATAGATAAGATCGAGATCGAATCGGAAATCATGTCGATATCGTTTTAAAAAGAATAAAGATATATTTATTTCAAATCGCATTAAAACCAAAATCAAATCACATTAAAAATGTGTACTTAAGCTTACTACCTACCGCAGACCTAAATTCCTTTGCTCGCAAGTATTCTTCTTCTTTAAATACGCACGTACACTCCTCATATTTCCTTTCTTCAGCAATGAGCTATTTTCCTCATTTCCATTTGATTATTTCAAAGCCATGTTTTTAATTTCCCTCAAATCGAAATGGCCACTTCATATTTCAAAATCAATTTCGGAGCCTTCAAATTCACGTTTATCGCAACCTCCATGATTCGAGCGAATTGATTTCAAAGCCATCGCATGTCCAGGAATCGATCTTCATGGCGTCACGACCGGGAAAGTTTCGAGATAGGGCATCGAGGTCACGAGCTTATGAGGAAGTCGAGTTGGATTTTTAAGCTGTTGGTGGAAGAGGCGACGCGGGATTGGGTGAAGGGTTTGTAGCGATGTCAGGATACATTGATGTAGTGTAGTGTGGGTCGCGATTTGGGTTTTTTCTGGAGTTCGAGTGCGATGTGGTTCCAAAGAAGTGTCGAAGGTTCAACTCGTAAGGGAACTGAAGTCGCGATATCGAGTTCCAGTGGGGAAGCAAGTCGCCTTTGTCTGGGGGGTTTTCGAGTTGTTCACTGTAACGCTAAGGCGATGGAGTAAGGGGGAGGAGAAGGTGTTGGTGAGGGTTTCGCTAGTTATTTTGGGAATTTGGATGCAGGTGGGTGATGAAGTGGTTCACTGTAATGGTGTAAGGAAGACTGATTTTGGGTTTTCGAGTAGTGAAGGGTGTTGATTGATGCCTGAGGAAACAGTGGAAATAAGCAGGGAGGAACAACCGCGTTGGTTTCTGGTAATCAGATTCGAAAAATTATAGAGAGAAGTACATTGGAAATGGGTTAAGGGAAAGAAGAATTAAGGTAATTTTATTTATTTATTTCTAAATTCAAATTATAAAAGGAAATTAGTTTATATAAAAAGTATACTAATTTATATAATTAGTTTATATAAAAGGAAATTAGTTAGTAAAGGAATAAAATTTATATACTAATCATGTGAGTAAGATTTATGTTTAAATTGGAAATAATTTACACGGGGTAATTAAATAAATTTAATTAGTCTAATTCAATAACTGAAATTTTATTTATATTATTTTACATTGAAAAACAGACGGTTGGAGAAATCACTGTGAAATCTTTATAATAAGCTACATTGGATATTCAGCCAATAAAATCAGGTGAGTAAACTCACTATTTGGATTTTATTTAAATAATTTTTATATGTTGTTGGTTGCTTGTTTGGATGTATTTAAATATTTTAATGGCTAGTATAAATATATATTAGTTATTTAGGCTTGGTGTTTGTGGCTATTATATATATATTGGTGATTGGATAGTTCCTGCAGTACCATTAGCGGATGCCCGCAGTATCATTAGCGAATGACCCTATACGACCCACGCTATGATAGTGGATGACCTTCTATACCGCGATATCCTGCCTCGAAACTGGATGGGTATTATTTATGTTGGCTAACGTCTATGGATGCAGGAAAAACAGGTTGGAGGAATCCAACTGGATTCCTCAAAAATATTATTATTTGTTTGTTCTCATATATATTGTCATATATGATGTGTTAGAAAATCCGTGGTTGATAATTGGTATTTATGAAATTTAAAGGGAAAATTCTATTTATCTAAAATAGGATTTGAATTTAATTTGGACTATAAATATATTAACTTGTTTGAATACATAAAACAAGTAGTGAATTTATAAACGTTGTTTATAAATAAATAATACGAGATTTGAAGTGAAATTATAAACAGTGTTTATAAATAAAGTGGAAAAATTATCAATGGATAATTTGAATATTTAAATTCAATAGTGAATTTAAAAATAGAAATGGGGAAATCGTGTTAAAGAAATAAACAATTGAGTTTATTCTGATGTTTGGAATATAAATTGAACTAAAATAAATCCGTAAGGATTTATGATTTGAATTCGATTAATTCGAACTTATTTAAATAGAAGTTAAATTGAATGTGAAAATAAATTGGGTGTTATATATATAAGTTATTATAAATAGAAATTTCCAAAATAAGATTTTAGTTTTAAATAGATTTCGAAATAAACTTGTTTAAATATAAAACAAGGAAATTTATAAAATGGTGTTTATAAATATAATGAATTAATTATCAAGAGATAATTTGAATAATTAAATTCAAATATGAATTTAAAAATAGAATTTGAAATCATTCGAAAGGGAACAACGGTTTTTATTCCGTAATTTGGAATATCAAAGGGATGGAGTTTCAAATAGAAATTTGAAAGGGGAACTTGTTATAATATATGAAACAAGGAAGCTGAATTTATAAATAGTGTTATAAATTTGGTGAAATAAATTATCATTTGGATAATTTAAACCATTTAAGTTCAAATAGGAATTTAAAAGTAAATTGGGAAGTGTTTTGAAACAAACGATTGATTATATTTCGGAATTCGGAATATAAGCTGAATTGAGAAGAATTCAACGGGTTTATAATTGAAATTCAATTATATCGAATTTTATAAATAATTTATTTATAAAAGGAATTGGAATTAAATATAGAAGATTGAAGTATAAATAAACATATTACCGAGTAAGGAAAAATCGACAATTATGGATAATCGAAAATATTATGTTGAATTGGAAAACTGATTTGATATATCTTAAAAATATATCAGAATGGAGTTGAATTTATTATAAATGAAGTTTAAATGTTTATATATATAAATATAATTAAAACGAACTCGCTACAGCGCGACAGTTCGTAAATTGGCGTTCCGAACTTCAATTGGGTATACAGGACTCAATTTAAGTCGGAATTCTTTGAAACAAGAATCGTCAGGACCGTTGGAATATTATTTTTCTAATGGAAGAGACAAATCTGGATTTCATCGAATAGATTTTGAGTTATGTCAAAATCAAATTTTCAGAAAAACAGCGCTAGAACCCTTATAAAGCCATAACGGTTTATTTAAATAAATAAAAGGATTTTAAGTCAATAAAATCCGAATTTCATTTAGGAAAAATCCGGATTTGAGTTATAAATAATATCTGAACTCTAGTGGAGTAACTAAATGATTTTTGAAACAAAATCAAATCAGATGTTTAATTGTTGAATAGAATTAACTAATCCGAAGAATAATTAGTTATTGAATTTTGAATTGAAATTGGGCTTTGGATCAGAAAAGGGGTTTGTAAATTTATATTCGAAATCGAATATGAAACTTGAACCAAAAATGAAATCCGATTTGTTATAAGCAACTTAAAATTTTATTTGAACGTGATATGCTCAAATAGAAAGTGAAATAGGCAAAAGAGCTAATTAAAGAATAAATTATAGAATTTAGTTAAAATGGCCAAATTGAGTTGGAATAAAATTAGGAACGAATGTATATGTGTTAGACAGGTATGGAATGAAGTATATGAAGATTATAATTTGTGTGCCCGACAAAAAGGTACACGCTTAAATTCCATATGAGATTTTATGCGCCGAATCGGCAAGCCACTTGGCTTTTTGATTTTCTTTTTGAATGGAAAGGGCCTAGAGAGGCGTGTTGAGGTTTGAACTATCGACCGGTACAAAGGAGGTTATGGTGAAATTTTCCGAAAATTTAAGGAGTTAGAATATTTTAAAGAAAATTTGATAACTAGAAAATTAATATATCAATATATATTGAATTCGATAAGGAAACGAATCTAAAATATAATATAATAAACAAAAAGGAAATCGATAGTCTGGTAATAGAAAGAGAAATGTATATACATTTTAAAAATGAATAATTGGCTTTATATGATGTGGAAATTCGAGGTAAGTGGTTTTGTCCGTTTTGAAGTTAATGATTTTCAGTCAAGGTCTGTGAGGTAGTTATACTACCCCAACTTGATTGATTTCATTTTTGACCGATAAATAGCAAGATCCAGTCTCGAAGAGAAATGTTTGAATAAGAGTTAGTCGAATGCGGTATTTTGGGTTGTTATAACGGTGTTTTACACAACAGTTGTTTTAACCCAAGTAAGTGAAAATTATGGAAATATAATAATAAATATTTCCTCAATATAGAAATAAATGGTTATGAAAGAGGTAAGTAATTGGAATGTTTTCCAACTGCAAATAAAGGATATTTTCTAAATATAGAAAATAAAAGAAGTTGATATTTGGAAATGTCTTCCAAATAGCGTAAGAGGCCAAGATGATTATCGAAAATATCATGTTAACGAATATGGATAAGAAAATCGAGAAGTGTTTTAAGTAATGAAATATTAATTAAAAGGCCCAGTGATTTATTTGATGCTTTGAGTGAATGTTTGTTTTACTTCGATAGTTAAATAACCGACTATCGAAGTGTTTGCCAATATCGTTGTCAATATGGAGAGACCGGTTGGATTATTATCCAAGAACCACTCCGTATTGGCAGTAGCGTTGCGAATCAGATTATAATAAGATAATCGAAGACGGAGTAAAGTGCAAGGGCTTTTTCTATTAATAGAAATTGTGCCTTCGGTTTCGTTCAGTCCCAGAACGAACGTATATGGACGAGTGTCTGACATAGTATTTCCATTGATCGAATATGTTGGTCTATATAGATATATATGGTGGCGGAAAATTTATTCTCTTAGCATAATATCCAGAATATATTTGTACAATCAATTAGTGATTAACGGATCTGACCATGTGTCATTCAAAGTGATTGTACTGTCAATGAATGATAAGTAATCGTAGCCTCAGGCCTCAACAACCGGGAAATGACAAAAATCGGGCAGGCAGCATGGCTATGTGGGTAGCTCCCATTAGGGTGTATTATCACCTATCTAGAGAAATTCATTTAATTCCTTATTCTATTCGATGCTGTCCCATTCGGGAAAACGGTTACTGATCCCAACCGTTGGTGAAATACATTCGATACACTCAAGCGAAATGAGTGGTCGGTCATGTGTGGCCGGGTTGCGAGACGTTCTTGTTGAACCCAGTGTATTCCTCTCAAGAGATACACTATCGGAAGGTGATTCCATACCTTGTCATAGTCGGAATCCAATCTCCAATAAGCGCCCTGTGATTTTTGATTTTATATTATATATGGAGCGTGAGATGCAAGCGTTCTGCTAGATTGGTATTTATTTGATTTAGACACTATTATAATATCACTAGATTTTCGTATCAAAGTGTTTTGGGTTATAGTAAGGTAAAAACCGTCCATGTTTATGTGTGGGCTGGTCTTACTATTATCCTTTCTTTCGAAAAGATTTTGAAAGTTAAACAAATGGTTGGAGTTTACTCACACCAGTCCCATGACTGACCCAGAGTTTATTTTGTTTGTTTTCCCTAAACTCTTGGGTGCCCAAATTTGTATAGGCTGTCAAATAGTCGGGATTTTACAGATTCACTTGGAGGAGTTGGAAGCAGGAGGCTTCACTGGTTAGCTATAGACTATCATATATTCCGCTGTGTACCATGTTTCTATCTGGGAACAGGTGTTTATAACTATTCCCGAAATAGCTATTGTGCTTTGAAATGGTATGTGTATTCAAAAACATATTTGTATTTCAAAAGTTATGTTATTTAATATATTTAATTCGTTCCGCTGTGAATTTGTGATCTTCGTTTTTTTTCTATTCTAATATTTCTTTCTTTCTTTTCCTCATCCTCTAACTACTTTCTAATAATGATTCATATTTCTGTGCAATTTGAGTTGGATGTGTGGTGTTATTAGTCGACTCAGATAATACGGATTTGCGGGTCATTATAGTTGTATCAGAGCTTAGGTTGAGCGAATACCTAGGCTTTGGTGGAATGTGATCATTAGAGATAGGGTCAGTAGTACCCTAGAATGAGCTGAGTGTATATATATATATATATATGAGAGAGCGTATTTGTTAGTTTATATAAAAATTGTTTTATATTGTGTTGACTTGTCTGGTGAGTAGTTTATAAATTCTGATCGAATCGTGGGACGCCACAACGTCGATAAGAGTTTGTAAATACTTGAACAGAAGACTGAACACAATATTGTTTTAAATTTGGTAAACGAAATATATTTACTCAAAATTCTATTTTTTATAGAAAAAGAAATTTTTTTCTGAAATTATTATAATATATGGATGTGTTGGATGTTAAAATTATAATCAAATAAGATTATAAAATTGAAATGGCTATGTATAACCAGTTATAATTTGTATAATAATCAAATATACAAATAAGATGAATTAAAATTGAATTCAAAGCAGAATTTAGAATTTAAAATCCTGGAAAGTTGGAAAATATTTCCAAAGTATATAAAAATACAATAGTTTTATTTTGAAAGGATTTTGAATAGAAATCATTTTGAATGGATTTTAAAAGCGATAAAGCATTGAACTCACTTCAGTGGCTGGGAAATAATTTTGATGATGATCGCGACATCATCAGTGTTCATTTTCGAGTTTCTAAGTGATGGATTGCTACCTTAGAAAAGTTTTTGATGAAAATTTGTTGAAAGAAAACAAGTTTAGTTGGAAAATTCAAATATTTTGAATTTGAAAAGATTATAAATGTACGTATATATTTATGTTATTTCAAAGGATTTGAAATGAAAACCCGGGTATTTGAATTCTGAAATTTAAATTTAACTTAAGCAAGTTAAATGAATTGAAGTGAATAAATTGACTAGAACCAATTTGAATGGATTTAAATACATCTAAATGAAATATGAATTGGTGATAAATCATTCAGAATAAATGAATGTGAGTAAAGATGATGTGTTATGTAAATGGAAACCAAATGTTTTGGTAGAATAAAATTTGTTGAAATATGAAGAGGTGAGTTTCAACATAAAGGGATTTTGAAAAGTAAATAGGTTTATAGCATTTTTCCTATCTTAGTGAATTTCGGGGACGAAATTCTTTTAAGGGTGGAAGAATGTAACGACCTGGATTTTCGAATAATTTATTTTAAATATATAATAATATGGTTTTAAATATTTAGTTGATAATATAAATGAATTTTTATATTTAGTTATCGAATTTATAATCGATTTCAATTTAATATCAAATATATTAAATTATCGTAATATGATATATAATTAATTTCAAAGTTAGAAATTGAATCAAAATGATTCAAATGATTGATACAAATTTGCATTTGGCTAAAAACGATAATAATAATAATAATTTATTATCGGGGATTGGATTATATCTGAATGTAAAATATATTAAATGGATTTAATATAATTATTTTATACATATATTCGAATTTAATTTCAGTATCAGTTTCGTTGGGTTCAAAATAGTGTTATAACGTTGAAATGACCATTGTTACGTTAAATTAGCGGTTCGTGTGCGGACCTTGAGATGTTTTAATAGATAAGATGGAGATCGAATTGGAAATCAAATCGATATCGTTTTAAAAAGAATAAAAATCTATCTATTTCAAATCGTATTAAAACAAAAATCAAATCACATTAAAAATGTGTACTTAAGCCTACTACCTACCGCAGACCTAAATTCCTTTGCTCCCAAGTATTCTTCTTCTTTAAATACGCACGCAGCCTCCTCATATTTCCTTTCTTCAGTAATGAGTTATTTTCCTCATTTCCATTTGATTATTTCAAAGCCATGTTTATAATTTCCCTCAAATTGAAATGGCCACTTCATATTTCAAAATCAATTTCGAAGCCATCAAATTCACGTTTATCGCAACCTCCATGATTCGAGCGAATTGATTTCAAAGCCATCGCGTGTCCAGGAATCGATCTTCATGGCGTCACGACTGGGAAAGTTTCGAGATAGGGCATCGAGGTCACGAGTTTATGAGGAAGTCGAGTTGGATTTTTAAGCTGTTGGTGGAAGAGGTGACGCAGGATTGGGTGAAGGGTTTGTAGCGATGTCAGGATACGTCGATGTAGTGTAGTGTGGGTCGCAATTTGGGTTTTTTCTGGAGTTCGAGTGCGATGTGGTCCCAAAGAAGTGTCAAAGGTTCAGCTCGCAAGGGAACTGAAGTCGCGATGTCGAGTTCCATTGGGGAAGCAAGTCGCGTTTGTCTGGGGGGGGTTTCGAGTTGTTCACTGTAATGCTAAGGCGATGGAGTAAGGGGGAGGAGAAGGCGTTGGTGAGGGTTTCGCGAGTTATTTTGGTAATTTGGATGCAGGTGGGTGATGAAGTGGTTCACTGTAATGGTGTAAGGAAGACTGATTTTGGGTTTTCGAGTAGTGAAGGGTGTTGAGTGATGCCGGAGGAAACAGTGGAAAGAAGCAGGGAGGAACACCCGCGTTGGTTTCTGGTAATCAGATTCGAACAATTATAGAGAGGAGTAGATTGGAAATGGGTTAACGGAAAGAAGAATTAAGGTAATTTTATTTATTTCTAAATTCAAATTATAAAAGGAAATTAGTTTATATAAAATGTAAACTAATTTATATAATTAGTTTATATAAAAGGAAATTAGTTAGTAAAGGAATAAAATTTATAGACTAATCATGTGAGTAAGATTTATGTTTAAATTGGAAATAATTTACATGGGGTAGTTAATTAAATTTAATTAGTCTAATTCAATAACTAAAATTTTGTTTATATTATTTTACATTGAAAAACAGACGGTTGGAGAAATCACTGTGAAATCTTTATAATAAGCTTCATTGGATATTCAGCCAATAAAATCAGGTGAGTAAACTCACTATTTGGATTTTATTTAAATAATTTTTATATGTTGTTGGTTGCTTGTTTGGATGTGTTTAAATATTTTTATAGCTAGTATAAATATATATTAGTTATTTAAGCTTGGTGTTTGTGGCTATTATATATATATATATATATTAGTGATTGGATAATTCCCGCAGTATCATTAGTGGATGGCCGCAGTATCATTAGCGGATGACCCTATACACCCCATGCTATGATTGTGGATGACCTTCTATACCGCGATATCCTGCCTCGAAGCAGGATGTGTATTATTTATGTTGGCTAACGTCCGTGGATGCAGGAAAAACAGGTTAGAGGAATCCAACTGGATTCCTCAAAAATATTATTATTTGTTTGTTCCCATATATATTGTCATATATGATGTGTTAGAAAATCCGTGGTTGATAATTGGTATTTTTGAAATTTAAAGGGAAAATTCTATTTATCTAAAATAGGATTTGAATTTAATTTGGACTATAAATATATTAACTTGTTTGAATACATAAAACAAGTGTGAATTTATAAACGTTGTTTATAAATATATAATACGAGATTTGAAGTGAAATTATAAACAGTGTTTATAAATAAAGTGGAAAAATTATCATTGGATAATTTGAATATTTAAATTCAATTGTGAATTTAAAAGTAGAAATGGGGAAATCGTTTTAAAGAAATAAACGATGGAGTTTATTCTGATGTTCAAAATATAAATTGAACTAAAATAAATCCGTAAGGATTTATGATTGGAATTCGATTAATTCGAATTTATTTAAATAGAAGTTAAATTGAATGTGAAAATAAATTGGGTGTTATATATATAAGTTATTATAAATAGAAATTTCCAAAATAAGATTTTAGTTTTAAATAGATTTCGAAATAAACTTATTTAAATATAAAACAAGGAAATTTATAAAATGGTGTTTATAAATATAATGAATTAATTATCAAGAGATAATTTGAATATTTAAATTCAAATATGAATTTAAAAATTGAATTTGAAATCATTCGAAAGGGAACAACGGTTTTTATTACGCAATTTGGAATATCAAAGGGATGGAGTTTCAAATTGAAATTTGAAAGGGGAACTTGTTTAAATATATGAAACAAGGAAGTTGAGTTTATAAATAGTGTTATAAATTTGGTGAAATAAATTATCATTTGGATAATTTAAACCATTTAAATTCAAATAGGAATTTAAAAGTAAATTGGGAAGTGTTTTGAAACAAAACGGTTGATTATATTTCGGAATTCGGAATATAAGCTGAATTGAGAAGAATTCAACAGGTTTATAATTGAAATTCGATTATATTGAATTTTATAAATAAATTATTTATAAAAGGAATTGGAATTAAATATGGAAGATCGAAGTATAACTAAACATATTACCGAGTAAGGACAAATCGACAATTATAGATAATCGAAAATATAATGTTGAATTGGGAAACTGATTTGATATATATTAAAAATATATTAGAATGGAGTTGAATTTATTATAAACGAAGTCTAAACGTTTATATATATAAATATAATTAAAACGAACTCGCTACAACGTGCAGTTCGTAAATTGGTGTTCCGAACTTCAATTGAGTATACAAGACTCAATTTAAGTCGGAATTCTTTGAAACAAGAATCGTCAGGACCGTAGGAATAATAATTTTGTAATGGAAGAGAAAATTCTGGATTTCGTCGAATAGAATTTGAGTTATGTCAAAATCAAATTTTCAGAAAAATAGCGCCAGAACCATTATAAAGCCATAACGGTTTATTTAAATAAATAAAAGGATTTTAAGTAAATAAAATCTGAATTTCATTTAGGAAAAATCCGGATTTGAGTTATAAATAATATCTGAACTCTAGTGGAGTAATGAAATGATTTTTGAAACAAAATCAAATCAGATGTTTAATTGTTGAATAGAATTAACTAGTCCGAAGAATAATTAGCTAATGAATTTTGAATCGAAATTGGGCTTTGGATCAGAAAAGGGGTTTGTAAATTTATATTCGAAATCGACTATGAAACTTGAATCGAAAATGAAATCCGATTTGTTATAAGCAAGTTAAAATTATATTTGAACGTGATATGTTCAAATAGAAAGTGATATAGGCAAAAGAGCTAATTAAAGAATAAATTAGCGAATTTAGTTAAAATGGCCAGATTGAGTTGGAATAAAATTAGGAACGGATGTATATGGGTTAGATAGGTATGGAATGAAGTATATGAAGATTATAATTTGTGTGCCCGACAAAAAGGTACACGTTTAAATTCCATATGAGATTTTATGCGCCGAATCGGCAAGCCACTTGGCTTTTTGATTTCTTTTCAAATGGAAAGGGCCTAGAGAGGCGAGTTGAGGTTTGAACTATCGACCGATACAAAGGAGTTTATGGCGAAATTTTTCAGAAATTTAAGGAGTTAGAATATTTTAAAGAAAATTGGATAACTAGAAAATCAATATATTAATATACATTGAATTCGATAAGGAAACAAATTTAAAATAGAATATTATAAACAAAAAGGAAATCGATAGTCTGGTAATAGAAAGAGAAATGTATATACGTTTTAAAAATGAATAATTGGCTTTATATGATGTGGATTATTCGAGGTAAGTGGTTTTGTCTGTTCTGAAGTTAATGATGTTTTCAGTCAAGGTCTGAGAGGTAGTTATACCCCAACTTGATTGATTTTATTTTTGACCGATAAATAGCAAGATCCAGTCTCGAAGAGAAATGTTTGAATAAGAGTTAGTTGAATGCGATATTTTCGGTTGTTGTAATGGTGTTTTACACAACAGTCGTTTTAACCCAAGTAAGTGAAAATTTTGGAAATATAATAATAAATATTTCCTCAGTATAGAAATAAATGGTCGTGAAAGAGGTAAGTAA
The DNA here is from genome assembly GCA_030737875.1 of Allium sativum. Taxonomy (NCBI): domain Eukaryota; kingdom Viridiplantae; phylum Streptophyta; class Magnoliopsida; order Asparagales; family Amaryllidaceae; genus Allium; species Allium sativum. Next base: position 177,893,954 of record CM060909.1, on the reverse strand, counting down.
TTGGAATGTTTTCCAACTGCAAATAAAGGATATTTTCTAAATATAGAAAATAAAAGAAGTTGATATTTGGAAATGTCTTCCAAATAGCGTAAGAGGCCAAGATGATTATCGAAAATATCGTGTTAACAAATATGGATAAGTAAATCGAGAAGTGTTTTAATTAATGAAATATTAATTAAAAGGCCCAGTGATTTATTTGATGCTTTGAATGAATGTTTGTTTTACTTCGATAGTTAAATAACCGACTATCGAAGTGTTTGCCAATATCGTTGTCAATATGGAGAGACCGGTTGGATTATTATCCGAGAACCACTCCGTATTGGCAGTAGCGTTGCGAATCAGATTATAAAAAGGTAATCGAAGACGGAGTGGGCTTTTTCTATTAATAGAAATTGTGCCTTCGGTTTCGTTCAGTCTCAGAACGAACGTATGTGGACGAGTGTCTGACAGAGTATTTCCAATGATCGAATATGTTGGTATGTATAGATATATATGGTGGCGGAGAATTTATTCTCTTAGCATAATATACAGAATATATTTGTACAATCTATTAGTGATTAACGGATCTGACCATGTGGCATTCAAAGTGATTGTGCTGTCAATGAATGATAAGTAATCGTAGCGTCAGGCCTCAACAACCGGGAAATGACAAAAATCGGGCAGACAACATGGTTATGTGGGTAGCTCCCATTAGGGTGTATTATCACATATCTAGAGAAATTCATTTAATTCCTTATTCTATTTGATGCTGTCCCATTCGGGAAAACGGTTGTTGATCCCAACCGTTGGTGAAATACATTCGATACACTTAAGCGAAATGAGTGGTCGGTCATGTGTGGCCGGGTTGCAAGACATTCTTGTTGAACCCTGTGTATTCCTCTCTAGAGATACACTATCGGAAGGTGGTTCCATACCTTGTCATAGTCGGAATCCAATCTCGAATAAGCGCGTTGCAGTTTTTGATTTTATATTATATATGGAGCGTGAAATGCAAGCGTTCCGCTAGATTGTTATTTATTTAATTTAGATACTATTATAATATCACTGGATTTTCGTATCAAAGTGTTTTGGGTTATAGTAAGGTAAAAACCGTCCATGTTTATGTGTGGGCTGGTCTTACTATTATCCTTTCTTTCGAAAAGATTTTGAAAGTTAAACAAATGGTTGGAGTTTACTCACACCAGTCCCATGACTGACCCAAAGTTTATTTTGTTTATTTCCCCTAAACTCTTGGGTGCCCAAATTTGTATGGGCAGTTAAGTAGTCGGGATTTTATAGATTCACTTGGAGGAGTTGGAAGCAGGAGGCTTCACTAGTTAGCTATAGACTATCATATATTCCGCTGTGTACCATGTTTCTATCTGGGAACAGGTGTTTATAACTGTTCCAGAAATAGCTATTGTGCTTTGAATTGGTATGTGTATTCAAAACATATTTATATTTCAAAAGTTATGTTATTTAATATATTTAATTCGTTCCGCTGTGAGTTTGTGATCTTCGTTTTTCTTCTATTCTAATATTTCTTTCTTTCTATTCCTCATCCTCTAACTTCTTTCTAATAATGATTCGTATTTCTGTGCAATTTGAGTTGGACGTGTGGTGTTATTAGTCGACTCAGATAGTACAGATTTGCGGGTCATTACATTTCGCATGTGCTTTTAGTACATATATCGACATTAAGTATACATGTCTAATATTAAGTGTATGCTTCCTCCGTACAAATGCAAAATTTCAAACTTCTAAACAGTTCCTTCAAACCTTAATGTAACTTTTAAGTTTGAGTACATATGGTACATCCAAAGATAAAAATGTCAACTACTTTTGAATGGGAGTTTTCTTACTATGTAATGAAGAGTACTTTTATTATTTATTGACTTAATGAACCAACTTAACACTAACAAAATTGTACACATTTAATGCATCTTATTGTATGTTATTTAGACCGAAACTCAGTCCGTGCCATCGGCACGGGCTATATACTAGTACTTAATATATAGATTGATCTGTGTCCAGTTTGTTTGAAAATTTATAACTGATTTGATAAAAACTTCAAATTTAAAATTCGTTATAAGTTTAAAAAGATAATTTGAACTGGTCTGACTTGCAATTATAATGTTTAGAATTAGCTTGAAATCTGAAATTTTACGCAAACCATTTTATTTTGAAACTGATTTGAAGGTTAAAAGTTTGTTTTTTTACCTAATTTTTTTATTGTGAGGTAAATTTAAAAAATTCAAAATAAAATGTTTAGACTGATTTGAAGTAATTTATTATTATTATGAAATAGTTTGAAAGTTTAAACAAATCTGATCCAACTGGAACTATATTTTTTTAAATTATTATGAAAATTTTGAATCATTTAAAAGTTTGTTTTTACATATCTTTTGTCATGTGAACCGATGAAGTTTGATTGTTAAAATTGCACGTATATGCTATTTTTTTATTATCAAAATTGCATGTTTAGCAGCAGTTTTTGCTGCAGTTTTGATAGCAAGGCAGTAGGAAAAAAGCACATCTAACGCAAGCCTTGCGTTTTTCCACCTTGACTACAGTAGTATGTACGAATAACCTTGCAAGTTAGTATTTTCAACGTTAAAACAAATATAGCATTTAGTTTCTTAAACTTTATTAGTAATATAAAACCTAGAAAGCAGGGTGCTTCAGTTTTGTAAAGAACTCCACACCGATACGTATGAGATACGTATGAGGCATGAAGGAGGGAACTCAGGTAAGGGGGGTGCGGCAAAATACGTACGGGTGGTCACGCAGCGTGTCCCCCGATTTTCAGAAATGGGTGCGGTTGGATATGTGAAATGGGGTGCGGCAAGGGCAATTAAGTAATATTTTTCATGAGTAAATTTACATACCGTTTAACTTTAACAATTACGGATCCTTTAATTTCAAAATAGAAAGTGAAGCCTAAAAACCTAATTTCTGCAGCTCTCGTCGCTCCTCGTCGCAGTTAGTCGCCTCGACCTCATCCCATCCGTCGCTCCGCGCCCCGTCGCTCCTCGCCCCTCGCCCCTCGCGTCGACCTCCTCGCTTCTCTCTTGATCTCCCCCTCGTGACCTCGTCGCTGGTATGTTTTGAATTAGAAGCGACTGTTTACTTTTTTTTTTAGGCATCGATCATCGTATTTGATAGTTGAGGTTGAGGCGCAGATTTTATTTGAGGCAACTGATTTTATTTGAGGCGCAGATTTTATTCGAGGCACAGATTTGTTTTTTTTGTTTTTTTTTGTTTTTTTTTGTTTTTTTTGTTTTTTTTTTTTTGAGGCAGGCTGGCAGCGGATTTTATTTGAAGCAGTCTTGTTTTATTTTTAGACAGCAGATTTTATTTTGACTCGAGACAGCAGTTTTTTGAGGCAGCAGATTTTTTTTATGCACTGATATTTTTTTTAGTCACTGATTTTTTCTTTGCACTGATTTTTTTTTTTTTTTTTTTTTAAATTAACTCTTTTAGTTATGGAAACTACTTCATCAACCAATTCAACTACAAATGTGGAAGCTTCTCTAAGTCAACAAAGTGATGTTGAATATAGCTTATGGAAGCATGTTACAAAAGTTGTAAAATTAAAAGAAAGAGGCGGAAATATTAAATTTAGATGCAATTTTTGTAACAATGAATTCACGGGTTCATATTCAAGGGTGAAAGCACATTTGTTTAATTAAAATGCATTTGTTAGATTATATTTATATATAATATATTTTTAATATTTGCCGTATCCCTCCGCACCCGGATCCTCATTTTTTTTAATTTTCCGAATTCACGTATCCCCGTATCACGCACCCGCACCCCCGCACCCGTATCCTTGCTTCCTAGCATAAAACTCAACACCAATAGTGTGTTAAAATCAAAAGGGTTTCTGACATTTGTTGTTTGCACTCTTAAAATTTACATTTGAAACGTTTAAAACACTACATTCAAATGATACATTTCAGATTGGCAATACACTGTTTGCAATTTTGAGAGATTACATTTCTCGATCTAATTAATTAAATTGAACATGCCATTTAGTTCATACTAATTTTGGAAGAAGATGTTGAAAGTGATATAAAAAATGCCTCACCATTTGAATCTAAAGCGAAAAGCCAAGTAGTATATATCTCAAACCTTTATGTTAACAAATATCTTCCAAGTTTGCATTTATAAATTTACGTTCTGTTGTCCAATTTTCAAGGAATTATTGCCGGTTGTAGTTAAGTAGTGGACTTGTTATGGAATTAGAATAATTTTAGATGTGTTGTATGCACAAGGTTTAATTTTTGGTTGATATGCTTGTGGAACTTCACATAAGCGTCTTTTGATTTTGGATGTTGAATCTCTGGTGGTGGTAGTTACCCTAAACGGTTGTCCTCTGTTGGGCCCTAATGGTAACAGTTCATCTCATACAGCTAGAGAAACATATGTAGTACAAGAAGTTAAGTTCCATGTGATTGTAGTTCGTCAGCAGAGTGAAATTGACCGTCATAAAGGTGATCAATTTTGTTTTCCCTCTCGCCTTTAGTTGACCGACAGAGTGAAATTGACCATTTTAGTGATGGAGGTGACCACTTTTTTCCTCTTGCCTGTGATGTAAAGAAATGTCAAATCTCGTTAATGCTGATGGTGGCATTAAAGTTGATACTATACATGATTGTCCAATTAGAAGTCAGAAAACAATCGATCTACTGATGAAATTCTGATGGTGCGTCAATTAGAGCATGCATGGACTGTTGTAGGTAAGAGAGGGAGCACTGTCTATGCATGGTCTAATTGATGCACCATCAGAATTCCATCATCAAACTGATTGTTTTTGGACTTCTAATTGGACAGTCGTGTATAATATCAATTTCGATGCAACATTTGCACTGACAGATGCAGCGTTCTTTGCATCAAATCATCAATAGCCAAGAGGGAAAAAAATTGTCGCCTCCACCATTAATGTGGTCGAATTTCCACTCTGTCAATGAGCTAGTCACATCAGGCTAAACTTCATTTCTTCTACCATGTGTGTTGCTTCAACTGTATAAGTTGAACCGCTATAGTTAGTACCATCAAGGCCGGACATGCAACCATTTAGGATGGCTACCACCTTCAGGGATTAACACCCAAGATTTAAAAACTCCTATAGGAATAGGCTTTGACATTGTCAAAAGTCTTAAAATTCTACGATTTAAATCCCCAATTAGATTGGATCTCTCCATTCATGGTTCGATTTATATCTCGATTCAAACTGCAATTATCAGAACAATCAATTCGAATTAACATACTTTTTTAGATTCACAATTCCAACTGTAATATTTTCAAAATAAAATAAGAGAGAAAATATAATTTGAAGTATAGCTGTATAAGTTCCAACCAAGGTTCGAAAACTCGGTTTCGGACATTTGAAAATTTACGAGTTTCGGACGGTTTTGGCGGTTTTGGTTTTTGTTTCGGTTTCGGTCCAAAAATCACGCTTTTATACATTTTTTGAAAAAGTTAATGTCAGTTCACCGTGAAAGTCTATCTGACGTGGTCAGATCCATATGCTATTTTCAGATCAGTTCACGTTAAACAAACAATATGACTATTCAACAACAAATTAATATGCAGAAGTCACTTTTGTATATGAGTTTCAGGTCCGTATAGCATATTCGTATGCATTCAACAACGCATTAAAAAAAAGCAACAGGACATCCAAACAACACATTAAAATAAAAAGCAAATGGACTGTTGAACTTGTTTTAGGTCAGTACCGTGTTGCACACGTCAATAGGAAAGCTGCAAATAAAACAAAAGATAAAATAAAAAAGGTGGTCAGTCAAACTTTCAAAGTTCAACTGTACACTGCACTTTTATTTAGGAAAAAAAGAGGGGGAACACATTAGATTTCTCCCTCCAGTAAATATTCACACACACAAAAAAAAGGTGAACTCAAAAAATAGCGCATGGAAAAGAAGTCGAAGGCATTTTTTTTAAAAGGAATTCATAAATCGATTAATTACCTGCAAGCCGACATTCGATTTGCAACTGGATTTCGCATCTCCAAAGCACGGTTACATCGAATCGGCAAGATTTTGAAGCTCGAGTTGACTGTGAAGATCGCTGAATGGTGAAGAAGACAGTACGGTAGTTTGTTTTCTTCAATCGGTGTTTAATGCGATTTAGGTTTTTTTTTCCCCCTTTGTAGAAATGAAATGAGATTCTGTCGCTGTTTTGTCCCGGTGACTGTCGGGACCGGGACGAGATCAACGAGATCTCGTGGTTTCGGACGAGATCTCAAACCATGGTTCCAACATCCAAACCAAGTGTACAAACTTCAAAATATGGATCCTTTGAATTTACGATTTAAATCTCGTTTTGAAAACCTTAAGCACTGATACCGCTGTGAACTAACAAAATAAGTTGAATAATGTGTATACATGAAATAAATCAATAATAGAACAGAGAGAAAAAAGCTTAAAGATTCATCTATTACACCAACAGTAGCCTTTTATAGGCAGTACATAAAAGTTAGTGACATGTCACATAATCTAAAGACACAAAACCAAGATGTTGCTGGCAGGTATTTCATACGTGCATCATCATTGTAATGATTTAGGAAAAACCAAACTAACATGTTTTTCTTTAACCAACTAACAAACTGAAGAGTTTGCTCCCGGAAACAGATTGCCATGTTGTAATATGTAACATTTTTGATTTCATCTATTGTATTTCTAGCATATCTTGTTATTTATTCTGAATACAAATAATATCATTCTGAATTATTATTTTGTTAAAGGGCAGCAAATATTTAGAAACTCTTGAGTACCTCAAAGCTTAGAATCAGCTCCAACATTATGTTCTTTGGTTGGAGATATAATATTTGTTGCTTTGGATTATGTAATTCAAGTTTAGTGTGAAATTGACAATAATCTTATTCAGATGGACCATACGGTCATATGAATCTGAAAATTATGCATTTTTGTATTTCCTAAGAAAAACAATAATCAGAGAAAAATTAAATGGCAGATGGTATGCAATTACAGTGGAAAAATTATAACCAATATTTTGTTTGTAAATAGGAATGGAGGGATTTGCTCAGAGGTTAGAGAAAACTTATGGGGAGGTTGAAATGTTTGCCAAACAGATGATGGAGCAGTTGATGCAGTGGGTTCATCAACAGCCGATAGAGAATATTTATGTTGCTATTGGTGGCATCATTATTAGTTCGATTATCTTGATTTTCTGTAAGATTAATTATTGGTTTATATTATTACTATGATGTTGTTGCTTAAGCAGTAAGTTAGTCCTGAGGGTATTGTGTTTGCACTTGGTTGAAGCAAGTTTTTTTTTTCTTTCTAATACTATATTTAGAGACGAGAAAAAGCTAATTAGAATGAGTGCTAGGATAAAGAAGAAGCCTAAATTTAAGTAAATTCTCTCCATATATAGGAAACACTAAACCTTAAATGGGTAGTAGAATTTACCTTATGTTGGGTTTTTATTGCTTATCAGTTAACATGTCTGGTTCATCTAAACAGTTACATCAGCTGAGAGAACTAGACTGTTTCTATATGTACGCCTGCTTATTTATGAGTTCTGTCAAATTAAAAGTGCTACTATAAAATATCATCAGATTTGCTACTACCTATCGTAAGCTAACTAGCTAAATGCATTTACTAATGTCTGCTTTTGAAATATTGTAATGTAAATCATCAGATGCACTATTTTTTCTAAATTATGTGTAAAATATTCTGAAAATAATAATTTTGTATCATTGTATGTAAAGATCCATGGCTATCATGATTTGAAAGGTGTATACAACAGCTGTAGCAATTAGGTTTAACTATATTGTTTTATTTTTTTTGTTTGCAGTTAGTAATTTGACACGCTCAAAATCAAACAAAATAGTGCTTGCAGGCTTAAGTGGGAGTGGGAAAACTTCTCTTTTCTACCAGGTACAAAAACTGCTCGATCATACAAACCTCCTGATAAACTACTAAAGACCACATGTCTTATTATTATTATTTGGCTGATGTTACAACTATAGCTTGAGACTCTTCACATTATACTATTGGTTTGCTAAATTTGCATTATATGTTTATATATTGTAGCAACAACCATGTAATGTATTATTATTTATCTAGTAGCTAGACGTGGAACTCTTGCTTTTGCAAGTTTAATGTAGGTTTTTTATTATTATTAATATTTCGTGGTTTCTTCTGAAGTCATGTGTGCATACACACATTTGCATGTATGCTCACGTGCGTGCACATAAAAACATATAATCATGGAATCGAGATTTTCCATTTTATACCTTGACTACACTACCGAATGAATACGAGTGTGAGTTATAGCTTGACATGGCCTCTTGATGGCTTATGAGTGAATGGTAGATGTCTAATAAACTGCAAGTAATGTTGTGAATGGTAGATGTCTAATAAACTGCAAGTAATGTTGTCATTGTTCATTCACAGTCTTGCATAATTTGGCAGAGAGTTAATGTGATATATAGATGTCTAGTAAACCACGAAGAGTGAGAATGTAGCATATTACTAGCAGGCAAACACTTAATTGTTGAAATTTGGGGGAAAAAAAAATCAACAATGAAGCTTTGATGAGTTGATAAGATTTTGATCAACTCCCCTTTTGTGTCAATCAGTTATTTCAGCTTTAACTGACCAGTCCAGGTAGCTGATTATAGTTTCAGGCTGTTAGATATCACAAGTAGAATATTGTCAATTTTCTCATGATCACAAATACAAAAATATATTGCTTTTGGCTAAGTTATATGACATTGGATACCGTGTTTGATCGCAATCTCACGTGATATGTGAAATCTTGGGCTGAGATGACAATGCTATGTGTTGGGTTAAAACTTGGATATTGCTATACATATCAAATCCTTTTATGGAAATGCAGTTTGCTAACATTTTGCTGTAATCTGGATCATTCATTTGCAGTGACATTTGAAAGGTTTGCACAGCCTATGATACCTTTTCCCTTCATTTTTAATTGTCTAATCTGTATCTTTTGAAAATAGTTTTCCTTGCATTCTTCTTTTCGTTGGAGTTGACCATGCTTTTTGTTTTGTTTAATTGTTGCTTGCATTTAGGGTTGTCTTTCTTCGTTAGTATTTATTCTTATAGCTTATCTCTCAAGTCTCAAGTATATTCATCATATAGGTATTTCCCGTTTAGTTCCGAAAATGGTGGTTAAGCTTGTGGTATTTTGCAGTCTAATAATCTTTGAAATTTAGAAATGCTTATTCCCACATCCTTGTCAATGTCAACCTCCTCTAGTAGTAGAACTCTTAATCTCTTTAATATTGGTACTTAAATCTAGGTGTGTTGTTGTGGTAGCTTTTGTTATTATTATCTCCAACCATAACCATAGCTGAAGATTGTAAATATGGGTGTTATGGCACGTGTGAAGCGCTTGGCCATAGCACACGCTTTGCTAATAAGTTGTTTTTTTTAGAAATTATGTGTTTAACATATTCAATAAAAATAATTTACTTATATATTTTGCTATGTATCTGCATTGCAATCATATGCAGTTAGTTTGAATTTTTATTTCTAACTTGCCACATTTAATTTTTCTATTAGTTTGAGGCGTTGTTTTTTGTTATCAAGTAATAAAAAGCGAAAATATATAGTACGTTTATTTGTCAGATCCTAGTTTTAAGTGATATTAGGTTCGGTTGTATATGTTAGAAGACGTCTGAATTGCAACACCACGTAGAAGATAAGGTAATTATACTAATTGTAACATTAATATAAGCTAAACCTTATTTTAAACATGATAGAGACTCACTTTGCCAAAAAAAAAACATGATAGAGACTGTATAGTGATTTCCTTGTGAATAGTAAGAGAGCAACACCTAAAAAATACCACTAATAGATTTTTTTTTTTTAAATTGCAAATAATAAATCACCATAATTTAGTGCTGCATAGTGACTTTTCAAATTATCTTCGTAAGCATCACCATTCATTTTTCTCCATAAAGTTTACCTGCAAAAATACGGTCACATAAACAGTTTGAATTCATTTTTATTCTTTTTTTTAATATATTTTGAGTTTATCCTTTTGTTTGGCTGTTATCAATCTTGGAACGATTTTTTATACTTTCATTTTCAGATCCTAGAGTATATACAAGTACTACTGCTTTATTGGACAAGAATTGTACCAATGCTGTATGAGCTGAGATATACCATGGATGCATAAATATATTCGGTTTGTACCTTTTATTTAATTAAAAAGCATAGATAATTTCTAATAACATGCATTAAAATATTTAACAGGCATATTGTTAGAGAAAGAGACCAGCCACCATTCTATAATAAGAGGAGATGCAGCTTACTCTTACAAATAACCTAATATGAACAAACCAAAAACATATGAAAACGTGGTAGTATTTTATTTCCACTCATCTACTATTGTTTATGTTCAATTTCACATAATATGTTATGATTTCTGCTATATTATATATTCATTGTTAGGATGAATTGTAGTTTATGATATTTAACGATGCGTTGGCATTTTTCTAGAATGCCATACTTGTGAGATAAAAAATTGAGTCACTCTCAGCGGTAAGGAATCAGTCAAAGTCGAACAGTTAATTGTACCAAAATGTATAAAATAAAATGATAGAGCCAGTTGCCAAATTAATATTGGTTAGAGATGTCACTTATTGGATAAGATTGCATCTTTTCTTTTGATTGCCTTTTTACTATTAATTTGTTCAAAAATGAGCAGGCAAAATAAAGGGCAATTTTGAAAGTTCGCGGTCGGACCAAAAGTTTTGGGCTTCCAAACCAACTATATACATACATACATACATACATACATATATATATACATATATATATATATATATATATATATATATATATATATATCACCATTGCTATAGCCGTTTATGATTGTTAGCTGTCAAAATTTTGAATTTGATTTTTTTTCCTCCATATATTATCAATTATATGCATCATAAACGGGTTGGATCAGGTCATACATAAGTTGGATAGAAAATACCCAACCCGTTTAAAGCAAGAACATACCCAGGCCGCTTAACTCATTTACTAAATGGGTCAAAACAAGCCAACTCATAGATTGATGGGTCGACCCTACCCAGCCCATTGAACCCACTTTAGACAAATAAGCAACAAAAACTTCAGAAAATTATCTGCGTATAAAAATACAATAGCAGAAATATTTCATAAACTTATAACTGAATGGATAAAACCTAGCATAGTACTTTAGAAATGTTTAAAACTGTTATGTGTATATAGTTAATTTTAATAATTTTGTCGTTACCTGGGTTTCTATATTAAATATGTATCATACACAAATCCATTGGAAGTTTAAATTTGGATGACTGAATGATGTTTAAATTTCAGTTGTCATCTTCATCTTAAATTTTCACTTCAGATTGGAACACTGAGTCAAAGGCTAGCTTAAAACCGAGTTTTAGAATCTTTACTTATGTACACAATCACATGTTTGCAGAAAATGCATTACTAACTTGTCAAGTGGGCACTGAGTCAAACGCATCCACTGAAATGAAAATTTAATCATGTGTAAAATATCAAATTTCTAATACATATACGTGACAGTGTAGCTACATTCATAAAAATAGAAAAGGATTATTATGAAGGCACTCTGGGCATTAACTCTATTTGGAATTTTCCAACAATAAAATAATGAACAAAATTAAAGTAGTTGTTGAAATCATGCATAAATTTGCAAAACAAAATATAAATGTAATTCTTTTACTATAAAATGGGTAGCCAAAAATGAACTTGCTGATATTTTTGAAAGGATAACACAACATCCAAAAGTTTAACATAGAAATGAATCATGGACAAAGTAATCTATTATAATACTTTTATTTCATCCTTCAAGTGCTTTCACCTGCTAAGAAAAAAAGTCAGAGCTGCGATCCTTGAAAACTACGAATGCAAACTTTTCAGACTAAACATATAGTTCAAAAAAAATAGTTAAATACATTTTCAGTACATATAATTAAAAGTTTTCATTATCAAGTATTTTCTGAAACATGATATTATATTTTGAAAAATTACATGAAATTGTAGATTGAAATGCATAGGCGTTTGGGCAATGATTCAAGGATGGGTCAGAACAGTACACAACATAGGATGTTATGTGTATACCTATCAAATTTATCGATCCACAAACCTATTAACATGACCAATCCCTTGTAGAAGGTGGAACTTACTCAATAGTGACATGTTTTGAAAGATAAAGAAACTAAACCTTTACTATGATGATGAACTGAAGGGACTACAGGTAATTGTAGACAATTATATATATATACATATATATATTTAAAACAGTTATAATAACTACTGGTCAGATACTAATATATCAGTTACGTAAACGTAAAATCTGGAACAATGTATGGAATTAGTAAGTAACAAATTTATTATAAAACCTAAATGTACACCATCAACAATGTTGACAAGAATAGGCAAAGCCATAAGATTGCGGTATAACAACCAATGAAATGTACGCATGCCATCCAACTAACTTCACATCATCCCTCCATTGTATAACTGACTGTTGAATATAACATTGGTCGCTGATCAAAAGATATTTAACTAAAAAATTAGTACCTGCACTTAATAAACCGCACAACTGAAATATGCTTTGTACATTTAAAAATCAATTTTGGTGTGACTTGGATGAATAAAAAGACATGTTCTATAAATCATATAATATTAAGCATGGTTCAAAATATCGGCCGGTACCCCGAAATTTCGGGGGTACCGTACCGGTATCGGGTCTCAGCGAACCGGAATTAAGCCTCAAATTCGGTCTCGGTGTTCTTCAAAAAAAAAAAGTCAAAACCCTAAATCGAAGCAATTGACAAGGAAGAGAAGCGATCGACAAAAAAAAGAAGCATAATCGTCGGATCCCAGAAGGAAGCAGTTGAGTTGACAAAAATAGAGAACAGTACCTTGAATTTCTCTCTGTAGTAGGAAGTTTTCAAAGATGAGAAGAGGAAGTTGAGCACGGAGAAGTCGAAGTTGTGCGGAAGGATTAATCGAACAAATGATAAAGTTTCTTTTCCGTCGTTTTAATCCGAGCGTTTCTTTTGAAGTCAAATGCCCTAATTTATGCGTCGCAGCAGGAAACGTGGCTAGGTATCGTATACAATATATGAAGTGGCAACAAATTGGGCTGTTTTTGGGCTTTATTCAATTTATTAAGTATGTGGACCTTTTTTCTTCAGTTTATTAGCACTAAGCATCTTTATCGCAAATTTAACTTGCTGGTAGGCAATGAAATTTTGTTTCACTATTGCAAATTTAGTAATAAACGACAAAAAACCGAATTCTGAACCGAAACCGAAATAAAACCGAAACTTCCGAAATTTACCAAATCATCCGAAATTGACAAAAATTCAAATGACCGAAACCGAGTTCGAAACTGAGTTCTCGAACCTTGATATTAAGTAGGCCTGCAAACAAATTATATATAATAATATGTAATGTAAGTGTTGCAACTGATTTAGATCTATAAATATACATTGGCAAATATCTTGGTAAGTGTTTTATTTGTTTACCTAGTTCGTTGTGATCCAATCACTATGCCCTGTAGTTGTTTAAATGATGAAAACATGGCAGCATAAAATTAGAAGAGCATCGATGGATAATTAACATGCACACACATGGATTTGTGTGAGTTACAGACCATTTGTCCAAAAACCCGATCAAAAGTTCTCTTAATCCAATCATACAGTTAAGTCATAATACAAAGCACACTCACTTTTAACTAATGTTAACATTTATTTCATAAGGAGACAATTAATTAAATAAAAATATTTTAGTAATTACAAAACTGAAATCACGATCAATTTACGTAATAAGAAGGTAGAAAACCATTCAATTAATCTAAGTCATTCAAACAGTCAAGCCATTAATTCACGTAAATTGAATGAGCAGCTTTCTTAAAATCGACCCCACGTCTACAAAAATCGGTTTTAGTCGATTCCGACTTTAGTGACAAAGCGTTGAATGTCAATCTCGAATGAATTTGTCATAGGATGAAAAAAATGTAAATTACAACCAATGGTTTTATATAGTGTATTCGCAATTAGATTCGAACTCGGAAGATAGATGTGATTTATGAGTAGAAAGAAAGGACGTTACCCTTTGTGAAAAACCATGGTAGATGCATATTCCGATTTTTCCAGTGAACAATTTCGCGGAGAGCAGATTACTTATGGAGTCGTTGGCTTGTGCTGAGAATTTGAAATATAGTGCCACGATGGGGAAAAAGCAAAGGAAATGCATCATGGGGAAAATAAAACGTGGGATGAACATACCGCGGAGGAAATAAAACGTGGATGCCTCGTTAAATGTGATGGAAAAATTGGTAGGATTCTGTTAAGTTTGAGATGTCATAATTTCTATCGTTTGATGTCTTTCCTAGAATTAAATCACCACCCTTCTTTGTATTTTCTTTATCTACCAAGCTATTTTATTATGTAGATGTTAGTTATGGATCTCATCAATTGCTTGAGTTTTTATACAAGGGGTGGAAATCATGGGGAAATCCAATTGTTGAAATTTTGTGTTCTCTACTTTGTGTCAAAATTCTGTCTGTCTATATATATATATATATATATATATATATATATATATATATATATATATATATATATCATAGCGGACTATTTTGACATAAAATAAACATATTTGGAGGCATAAAAGATTTGGACCATCGGATCCTTTTGTTTTTACATTAAAGGTGAAATTCAGGGGGCAATCAATGGTCGAGATCAATTGTGTCACCAATTGCATCAAAATTGTGTTTGAATAGACTTTCCCATATATATATATATGTATATATATATATATGTATATGTATATGTACACACACGCACATATATATGTATGTATGATATATACCTTTGGGGTGTTTGTGTTTTGAGGGGTAGGGGTGCCCAATTATGGTCAAACAACAATTTATGAATGTACATGCTTGTGTTTTATGATGGTCTTTTCAATATATCAGCTAGTCTACAACCTAATTCAGCCACAAACCGTAAAAATAAAAGGGATAAATCATAACAAAAGTTTGACCGAAAACATTATTTATTAAGTAGTTCTCAGCCTATATATTTGAGTGCATTAACAGATACGCATCTGTATGTAATGTAATTGATCCACTGAAAAATGAAACGTCGATTTGACATAACAAAAGAATGTTGTGATGCATGTGTTGGCGTTAATAAGAATCAGTGTTATCAAAGTGTGCGTTATAGCGACAAATAGTGCATAGCGCAATGTTTGCGCTATTGTACTTATAATAGTGCAGAGGTTTCTTATAGCGCAAAAATAATGTGCTATTTTATCATAGCGCAAAATAACACACAGCTCTAAATATCGCACTATTTTGTTTTGGTCTTTTTTTAAAATATTTGGACAGTGCCTAAAGTCCAAAATAGCATGCTATTTTACTTATACCGACTCAGAAGAAAACGCCGTAGTGTATGATTCGAAAGAAGAAGAAACTAATGATTGTTTAAAGAATGATTAACGATTTCGATTTAGATGAAACTAGCGATTAGGTTTTAAAATTTTAAAAACATAATATAAGTTATATACTTTGTTATTATACACTTGAATCATGTTTGAGTTTTGTTTATTTTGTTGAACAGTAGGCCTTGTTTGCAATGAAAATTGTTATAAGCATTCATGCTATCATTCTTGGTCATAATCACATTTCTTAGTCTGTAATGCTTTCGTGGCAGCATGCGTTAATGCCATGTTAATTTTCAAGATTTTTTCCCTTTCCTTTACCATATGTATGTATGTATGTGTATGCACACTTGTGTGCATGTGCGTGCACACATAAGGTAAAGTAAAAAATGGGGTGCCCTAAGAGGTAAAAAGATGCAGATGGGGTGTAGCTAATGATTTCCTGCTTGTTTGTGCATGCACGTAATCATGCATCTATACATATATTTATATATGCATATACATTGATGCAGTACTTCATTTAAATTGGTCATAAACCTGTTAATTTCTGTCTTTGTCTGATAGCTTCGTGATGGCACTACTCACCAAGGAACTGTAACATCAATGGAGCCTAATGAAGATACTTTTGTTCTGCATTCCGAATTGGATAAGGTAATACTCAAGGTTCATGTTTGTATGCGTGTGTATATATAAATGTATATATGTGTGTGTGTGTGTGTACACACACATATATAAATGTATATGTGTATGTGTGTGTGTGTGTGTATGTATATACATATACACACATAATTTTTTCATTCTCTCAAAACACTTGAGCTAGTATTTTTACAAGTTAAACCATACAAAACAATTTGCTCATTTCAATTAATTCAGTTTTCCTGCTAGGTTATCCAATCTCTTCAAATATTTAGCTGGTGCACTTGTTGAACATGATGAATATAGATTCTTATAAATAGTTCGGATGCATTGACCCATGCTGCTACAGTAGTTACTGTGACTTAGAAACTATCAGGTTTGATGATTCTGGGAAAGGGGGGGGGGGGGGGGGGGTGCTGCCAGTGCGAGGGGTTTTTGGGGGTGGGGGTCATGGTTGTTGGAGGTTGGAAAGACTTTGGTACTCTTGTGATTTGAAGCATTTGTGTGATACACATAAATACAATGTGCACTCTTACTTATAAGCTATAACTTGCAGAGTGGCAAAGTAAAACCAGCTCATGTGGTAGATGTTCCCGGTCATCCTCGACTTCGGTCAAAACTTGATGATCATTTATCTCGAGCAGCTGCTCTTGTCTTCGTTGTGGACGCTCTTGATTTTTTACCAAATTGCCGAGCAGCTTCCGAGTAATTTACTTTTTTTCCCTCTCTTCATCTGTCCTATACTACTACCCTGTTATATATGACATGTGGTTAAAAATTTGCATGATTGTAGGTATCTTTATGATATACTGACAAAAGAAAGTGTGGTCAAAAGTAAGATCCCCATTCTGATAGCATGCAATAAGACGGATAAAGTGACCGCCCACTCAAAGGAGTTCATTAGAAAGCAGCTGGAGAAGGAAATCGAGAAGCTTCGATCTTCAAGAACAGCTCTTTCTTCAGCTGACATTAAAGATGAATACACACTTGGAGTGCCTGGAGAGACATTCACCTTCAATCAATGCGTCAACAAAGTGTCGATTGCTGAATTATCATGTGTAACCAATGAAATATCTCAAGTTGAGGTATTCATCCGTGAGCATGTGTAAGCCTAGAATTCTCCGAGGGATACATCTTTACAGAATTGTAAGAGAATTCAGAGATTGTCTAATTTGAACCGATGCATTTTGGAAAATTCGGTCTGTTCCAAAGGATTATCAAGGAACATATTCATATGAAACTTTCGTGTTAAATGGATATTTTAGTTTAGGTTTATTCATTTTCTATGACATGAACCTTTCTCATGTTGATAGAAATTCGCGTTTCAATTCGGTGTGCTCAGTTTCGAAAGTTCCAGTACAGAATGATCATTTGGGTTTAAGATATACATATGTCGGTGTTCTATATTTGAATGTCTTTTGGTTTGTTTTTACTTGATAGCTTACAGATGCAAGGATGAGTGGTTAATCTGTTTAGATTCTTGCAACCAGTATGATTTTTGAATTCAAATATTGGTGTTGGATCTTTGAATTATTGGACATTGATCAAATGACCAACGTCGATTTGAATGTTAGGTGTTGCATCTAAATGGGACTCTGTTGGTACTGCACTAAGCCACACTAAGCCCAAATTGACTGGTGGGATCACTGGGATGCCATTCACCCACAAACCGATGCCATCTATCCAGAGGTTTGGTTTCTGTTTGTACCAGTCAAATTAAATACTCTAGCACAATTCCACAAAGAGCAATATTCAAGCTTAGAATAGTTTTGAGGAGTGTAACATCGGAAATCACCGTACTAAACTCCTGAGTTTTGATCAACGGTAAAGATTTGAGGATTATCGTGGCTTATATGCGATTGAAGGGCAGTCACTGAAGTTTGACTCTGAAAAGTACTTTTATTTCCTGGCTTTGAAACCGGAACGGTTTCATTTTATTTGGGAATTGCCATTCCTCTCTCCAATGGATAGAGAAAGAAAGCGGTTATATATAAATACATAAGGAGCGAATATTTAAACATAAAAATTGGATACAAATCAAAAGAAATAAATTCTTAGTCACATGATTAATCTGTCTTTATACGAAGGATGTAAATTATGAGGTAATCCAATAGTTAAGATTTTGTGTCCCTCAATTTGTGCAAAAGCTTCGTATATATATATATATATATATATATATATATATATATATATATATAAAATGGTGAGAAGCAATAATCAACATGTAAAAGGGAGGCCTCGTTAATGGCGACTGGTGAGATTTCACCAGTTTTCGCCATGCGTGAGCGTCTTCCCCGCTTTTCCTTATCTTCCTTCTTACAATCGTATTACTCTGAAAATTTTACTTTATCTTTTACATCTGAAACCTTCAACGATGTCTATTGTTGATAATACTTATGTTTTACATCTTGTTTTCACCTTCTTCTTTTTCTTTTTTTCTTTTTTCCAGATCTGAAAATATTACTCCACCTTTTAAACCTTCTTTTTAATTCTCAACGTGATGCTGATAATTGTTTTACTCCAGTTTAATATCAATTTTGAAGTTATATCCATTTTATTTTATCAATAATGGATGGCCAAACTTCTCAAATCTGCTCTAACCCTAACGCGTCTATGCTTAAAAGCAGATCCACAGCTGATCTGAACCTGTATGAAAGCTGGTGAACAAGACTTTGGGGGAATTGGGATTTGGCATAGCCGGCGCAAGTGTTGACTCACTTCCGATTCTTCATAACCGTTTCTCCAGGTTTCACAATTTTCGTGTTTGGTATGTTTGGTTTCTGATTATTTGAACAGCTGCGTAAGGTTGATATTAGGGCTTCGTCTGATTTGGTTCTGCTTGGTTTCCAATATTCTCGTGTTTTTTATTTATTTATAAGTGATATGATCTTATGGGTTTGTGAAGTAGTCTGCATCTTCATATTTTTTTGTGAAGTAGTCTGCATCTTCATATATTTTGCCCGAAAGTGTTTTATTATCAGTTATGTTATTCGAGGAGCAGATTGACCTCTTCATTATTTCTACCTCAGCTGGATTTTGACTTCAACACTGTATCCCCAATTATGATGTTTTATACAGAAGTTGGGAATGATCATAATATGTTTATTATTTCTAGATATAACATCTTTTTGAATCAACTTGGAACAGCTCCTGTGGTTTAAGAAACTACACTTGGATTCTAGGTAGTAGATTCTTGTACTAAGATAGATTCATATGTTTGTGAATCATCAACCAGTATCTGGAATTATATTTCTGGGATCTTGATGCAGTTACATTCATTTAAAGGATGATGGAATTAATTTTGGGGATAAGTTTGAAACATACAGAGTAATGGGTTAGCTGTTCTATATTTTATGCTCATGGTTGTCAGTTTATATCTGGTTGAATTCATGAGCAGTTTATGAAGACATAGCCATTATACTGTTGAGCGCCTGAATGATGTAGTTATCTCCATGAGCAGTTGATGTGTAACATGTATGAATTGAACAATTGGCTTCAAGATGAAATATTCTACATATTGGATCATCATTTTCGTACAGTGCAGTGGTGATATGGGAGACATATTAGACGCACATGTTGGAAATCCCAGAAGTCTGCATAATCATTCTCGCCACAAATGTGAGGCCCCAAAGAATGCAAAACAACATGTTAGTACATTGTTTGATGGCTTCTCCGAGCTACAAGTTAAAAAATACAACATCCGATTAAAAGCATCTCTTCATAGCATTGAATTCCTGTAGCAACAAGGACTAGCATTTCGAGGATATGATAAGTCTTATGAATTCAATAATCATGGTAATTTCTTAGAGCTTGTACAAAAAAAATCGAATCATAATGAGAAAATTAAAAGAGTTGTGCTAGAAAATGCTCCGACTAATAATAAAATAACATGTCCAAATATTTAAAAAGAAATTGCAAATTTTATTGCCACAAATGTAATTATCAAAGACCTCAATGATACTTATTTTGCTATTTTGTTTGGTAAGTCCAGAGATATATTAATCAAAGAAGAACTAGCATTAGTGATTCAATATGTTAACCCTCATAGGTGTGTAGTGGAGCGGTTTTTAAGAATTGTTCATGTGTGTAATACAAGAGCTTTGACATTAAAGCTAACAGTTGGACATTTATTCACCAAGCATGAATCGAGGGTTCGTGGTCAAGGTTATGATTGAGTAAGAAATACGAATGGTGAATAAAATGGACTTAAAACTATTATCATGCTAAACAACCCTTCAACATATTTTATCCATTCTTTTGCACACCAACTACAAATAACTTTAGTTGGAGTTGCAAAAAATCATGTTCAAATTGGAGTTTTCTTTAATACCCTATGCATTCCCCGTATTTTAGCGACTAAATATTCAAATATTTTTTTGAATATTGATTATTAATTATTCGGTTGATGGCCCTAAAATCTGATTCTTTTACAAACGATTAAATCAGGACTTGGGACTCGTTCCAAATAGTCTGGATTGTTTGTTACGTGTAGAATAACTTTATAGACCAAGATATTTCAAGTTCAGACCGTTAGGTGGTCATAACGATCTCAGTATACGCATAAATTATGTTCCAGATGTTAAGGATTGCGAATGGTCGTTAAGGCAAAACAAACACTAGAGGGGGGGGGGGGGTGAATAGGGTTTTTGAGAAATTTAACAAAATTTATATGATCTACTATATGAATCACACACCATAGAGATAATCACAAACACAGATTCAAAAACAAACACAAAAATAAACAGAAATAAAATGCAAAAAAGGAAAAAACACACCGGATTTTATATTGGTTCGGATTACTTCTACGTCCAGTCCCACGCGATGCTGGATTGCGCAGAGTTTTATTACTATATAAATATCCAAGTACAATTTCCTTGATTTCACGGCTACAAGGTTAACACCGCTCCAAACACCCTTGATTTTATGGCTACAAGGTTAACACCACTCCGTTTCCTTGATTTTACGGCTACAAGGACATACCGTTTTCCAAACACTTCCCAAACAATTACAACAGCCCTATAACTCTTCAATAGCACTTTGATTCAGAGAGTAACGAGTAAAGAGTGAGAGGAGAAGAAGTTTTATATAAATAGAATTGAATTCGGCAAAGTATAAGCGTAGAAATCATAAAAATAAGAAATGATAATGATGTAGAGAAAGGGGATGAAGATGGAGAAGAAGAATGATAAAAAAATTGAAATCAACCCCTATTTATAAGATCTGACACCTATTTATAAGATTTGAAAGGTTGCAACGCTTCTGAAACGTTACAAATAGTGAAAAGACACTTCCTTTGAAAATTAAAAATATGACAGTTACATGTCGACATGCCCAATTATGTATGTCAACATATCATAGTACAAAATTGAATTTTTGAGCATTTTTCAAGTGTTTTGATATATATATATATATATATATAAAATTCTGGAAATTCTTGAATTAAAACATAGTGTTATAAATAAGTATTATAAATTATAAAATCATATGAAAACATAAATATAACTTATATACATATATTTATAAAATTATAAAGTTTAAAACTATATAAATATAAAGATATAAAAGTGTATAACTATATAAATATATATAAACTTATAAACTCTGAAACTTGAATTTAAAATCAGAAGTAAAATAGAGAAACTTAATAAAAATTGAAAATAGAATATGAGAATAGAATATGAGAATAGAATTTGAAATTTGAAAATTTGAAATTGAAAAACAAAATTAGAATTGGAATTAGAATTAGAATTTGAACCTAGAGTGCTATTCAGAGTCTTACATAATCTAGACTCTATTACTATATTAATCTTGAGATCTTGAACTCTTAAAATCTTGATTACTCATGAATCTTTAATCTACTCTGCATTTTGAATCTTCAATATCTCTTTAAACCTTACAGTCTTCAGTATTGATTCCTGTATATAAATCCTTCATATGTGTGTGTATGTGTATATATATATATTCTAGACAAAGATGTTAGTATATATTTTATAATCAATTAGTATTGAAATAAGGTTGTTGTCATCAAAACTCCATTCTCCAACAATCTCCCCCTTTTTGATGATGACAACCTTAGTTTATAAAATATTAAAACAACATACCTGTACATACCTGTTGATGATGATCCTTCTAATTTTCCCCTGTCTATGTGAATCCTATAAACTTTTATATATTTTATAATTTCTCTCACTTTGGCATTATCAAAAAGAAATTCTAAATCTACTCCCCCTAAATTCGTTAACTCCTAAACTAAAGTAAAGTACTCCCTCTTAATCCTAAATCTATATATATATATATATACCTTATAAAATATTCTCCCTAAATATATGATTATACAATAATGAGTACTAAGTATATAGACAAACCAATCCAAACATAATTACATATGTTTTATACAAATCAATTCCAAGCACACCACACCAAGTTATAATTTACATATGTTTAATATATTTTAATTCAAACAATCCAAACAAATCAATCAAATCATACTACACAATTAAACGTTTCTTGGGACTTCTACCCAACCGTCTTCTCCAAAGATTGGATCCTTCTTGATGACCTCTCAATCTTCATCTTCTTTGGTTGTGGTGCCTTAGCAAGATTGTTATCTGCATCTCTGAAAAGAGAGGAGATTAGCCATCGAATTGCAACAAAATGCTTCTCTTGCTGTTCAACCATCTTTATTTGGCTTAATTCAAGATGAATCTGGTTTCGTATTATTATAGAGAGGATGTTCTTGAAGGAATTCATGTTTCTTCAAGATTTTCACTTAGATTATGAATTGGATTTGCCATAGATTTGATAAGAAATGAACAGAGAAGAATGAGAAATGAACTTTTCTGGAAGAAATAGGCTTAAATAGGGTCTGGAATTCGTTGGATTTTGAATGGACATGAGTTAGTCTTTTAATTATAAATTTTTGGAAAGTTTTGAAAATCTGGCAGTTATATGTCGGCATAACAAAGTATGTATGTCGACATACTTACTGAATTTTTTTGAAATTTTTTAAAATTTGAATCGTTTGATCTTATATTATATTATATTATATTTAATTCTAAAGTTTTTACAGTAACTTAAAGATAATTTTAACATAAATAAAACTCCATTCATTACTTTATAAAAAGCAAATACATCCAACTAATTAAGACACACTAAATACGAGATTCGAAAGCAAATACAAGCGAATATTAAAGATAACTAAAACTAGATAGGCTAGTTTCCAGCGGATGATGAGGAGGAAGATGAAATTCCAAGCTTTCTTCCTATCTTGCTCATGAACTTGGTCGTTTTGGGAAAACTCTTTTTGAGCTTCTTTTGATTGTTGGCAATCTTCACTTGGTTTTGAACAATCAACTCTCTAGAAATGGTTCTAGTGTTAGTTGGACACTCAACACATTTTAAAGAAGTTTCTTCTTCTTCCTTGACTTCCATAGGTGCTTGTTCTTGTTGCATTCGAGCTTGTTTGGCTTCGAATGTCTCATATGGCTTGAAAGTAAGAGGAATTTGCATAAGATGTATGTTTGATGAGTCAAACAATTTTCTTGGCACAAATTCTTCTCCGTGAAGATCAACTCCAAAGTATTTGAAAATGCGGGTGAGATAAACTCCATACTAAAGAGTGTTCTATGTTGATGAAGTTTCTATGGGCTTGAATTCTCTTAAGATCATGTCAGCCCAATTGATGTCATATCCACCAATAATAGCAAAGAGAGCCTTTTGGCCCTTGAGAGTTGAGTTGTTAAAATTTGCAGAACGAGGAGTGATGTATGTTGAAGGAGAAGGTTGACAATTCAAGTTTTTGGATGGAAAAAGCGATTTTTGAAATCCATTTGAGCATCACTTTCAAATATGTCATGATAAGTCTCTAAATCGGTTTCATCCATTTTGAAATCCAAAAGCCCGTGCTTCTACAACTTAAGATATTGCCTAAGATTTCGGCATCTAGAACAATTTGCATGTCTTTGATGCTACTCCAAATTTGATCTTCGTTGCCTTCATAAAATCCGCGATTGACATTCACATAAAACATCTTGACAAGCTTAGGATAACACACTTCGTCGTTATCCCGAGAATCAATTGGACTCAAGACTTCATTATGGTTGAGGAGAGAGATAAGATCATAGGAAGCAAAATCTCCAAAGACGGTGAAAGCACCCGTATTGACTTTAGCATTTGCTAGATATTCAACATAGGTTTTAATAGCCTCTTTATCATTATGAAGATAACCTTTGATGGTTTTGGTTAACTAGAATTTCTGAGATGAACTTGAGGAAGCAATTTAAATGATTGTTTTGAAGAGTATAGATATAAAGAATATGATTTGAATTGTGAATGAAAAGGTAGAGAGGATATATATATATATATATATATATATAGAAATTGAATGGATATGAATTAAATAGACATAACTTTTCAAAAATCAATGACACCTTTTTAGACCTTGGGAGTTGGTGAAAAGTTGGAGGGAACTTTGAAAGTTTAAATCTTTGAAATTCAAAATTTGAATTTCAAATTACTGACTTGTATGTCGACATATAAACATATGTATATCGACATATATGCTTATTTAAAAAAAACATTTGGTTTTGGTGACTTTTGGTTTAAATTATAGATTTATATTTCAGGTTTAACGATTTCCTAAAATAATTCTAATCCTAGTAAACACTCAAAAATTTATTTTATTATTATTTGAATTTCAAAATTTCAAATTTCAAATTTGAATTTTAAATTTCAAGATTTGAATTTTAAAATTTAATTTTCAAAATCAAAACAAAGCAAGTAATCAAAGCATCCATTTAACCAAGAAAAATTTAAA
The DNA here is from genome assembly GCA_030737875.1 of Allium sativum. Lineage (NCBI taxonomy): Eukaryota > Viridiplantae > Streptophyta > Magnoliopsida > Asparagales > Amaryllidaceae > Allium > Allium sativum. Next base: position 177,869,048 of record CM060909.1, on the reverse strand, counting down.
AATTAATTAAAGCGTACCCGGTTTTTAGATCCTTTTCTTCAAAATTTTCTGAATTCTGAGTTGCTGTGAAGCACATATTTGGATTTTCAGTTTCTGGCTCTTCATCACATGATGATGAATCTGAATCATCTAACGTTGCTGCGTATGCTTTCTTTGTTTTCTTTGAAGAATTACTGTTGTCCGTTTGTTGAGTCAATTTGTCTGGATATGGAAATAGTCTTCTTATATGGCCTGGTTTGTTGCAGTTATAACATCGATCATCATTTCTTCTTGAACTTTCTTGATTATTATTTTGAGAAAATTTTTTCCTTCTATATTTCAGAAATTTTCTAGAAAGTCTTGTCATAAGGGTTGTTTCTTCATCATCTTCACTACTCGAGTCAGAATTATTTGTTATTGCTTTTAATGCGATGGATTTCTTCTCAGTTGGCTTGTTTTCCTTTCTTTTCTGTAATTGGACTTCAAAAGACACCAGATTTCCAATTAACTCCTCAATCTTCATTTCACTGACATTATTGGCTTCTTCAATCGCTAATGTTTTCTGATCTGATTCTGAAGTCAATGAATTCAATATTTTCTGACTTGGTCTTCTTCAGAATAAGTTTTTTCAAGTGCTATTAACGAATGCACTATCTCTTGAAATCAGTGTTGGTTGCCATTATAACTAATTTCAAAAAACAGATTATGAACTTTTTGGAAGACCTTCCTCCGATACCAATTGTTAAGGATTGCGGAATGGATCGTTAAGGCAAAACAAACACTAGAGGGAGGGGGTGAATAGTGTTTTTGAGAAATTTAACAAAATCTAAAACTTATATGATCTACTATATGAATCACACACCACAGAGATAATAACAAACCAGATTCAAACATAAACACAAAAATAAACAGAAATAAAATGCAAAAAAGGAAAGAACACACCAGATTTTATACTGGTTCGGATTGCTCCTACGTCCAATCCCACGCAACGCTGGATTGCCTAGAGTTTTATTGCTATATAAATATCCAAGTACAATCCCCTTGATTTCACGGTTACAAGGTTAACACCGCTCCAAACACCCTTGATTTCATGACTTCAAGGTTAACACGACTCCGTTTCCTTGATTTTACGGCTACAAGGACACACCGTTTCCCAAACACTTCCCAAAAAAATAACAACAACCCTATAACTCTTCAATAGCACTTTGATTCAGAGAGTAATGAGTAGAGAGTGAGAAGAGAAGAAGTTTTATATAAATAGAATTGAATTTGGTAGAGTATAATTGTAGAAATAATAAAAATAAGTAATAAGAATAGTGTAGAGAAAGGGGATGAAGATGGAGAAGAAGAATGATAAAAAATTCGAACGCTTCTGGAATATTACAAATAGTGAAAAGACACTTCCTTTGAAAATATGAAATATGACAGTTATATGTCGACACACCCAATTATGTATGTCGACATATCATAGTACAAAATTGAATTTTTGAGCATTTTTCAAGTGTTTTGATATATATATATATATATATATATAATTCTTGAAAATTTTAAATTAAAACATAGTGTTATAAATAAGTATTATAAAGTATAAAATCATATGAAAACATAAATATAACTTATATACATATATTTATATTATAAAGTTTAAAACTATATAAATATAAGGATATAAAAGTGTATAACTATATAAATATATATAAACTTATAAACTCTAAAACTTGAATTTAAAATCAGAAGTAAAATAGAGAAACTTAATAAAAATTGAAAATAGAATTTGAGAATAGAATTTGAAAATTGAAAATTAGAAATTGAAAAACAAAATTTGGATTAGAATTAGAATTTGAACCTGGAGTGCTATTCAGAGTCTTACATAATCTAGACTCTATTATTACGTTAATCTTGAGATCTTGAACTCTTGAAATCTTTATTACTCATGAGTCTTGAATCTACTGTGAATTCTGAATCTCTAATATCTCTTTAAACTGTACGGTCTTCATTATTGATTCTTGTACATAAATCCTGCATATGTATATGTATATATTCTAGACAAAGATGTTAGTATATATTTTATAATCAATTAATATTGAAATAAGGTTGTCATCAAAACTTCATTCTCCAACATTGGAGGCATAGTGTAGGATTACGATGAAACTTAAATTTCCAGAATCATAGTATTGAGTTGTTGCATGTCTTTAAATTTCATAACGACCAAACGTACCATTTGGTCGTGCGTAAATAAAACGTGTGTCATTCTTGTAAGAAATTTGCATAGTAATATTGTATAATTTGAGATTTATAGGCTAACTTCTACATACAATCGAATTTATCCTCGAAACTAGTTTCACTGTTCTTTGAAGGCTTTTTACTTGGATGACGGCGGACGACATGCATCGATTGGAGTTTGCGTGTTTTAGACCTTATTTAATAAATTAATTATTGACGTAAAAATGGTTCACTCGACGATCAACCCCCTAAGTTTGCAATCTACACACAAATCATAGACGATATTATCGCAATCACAGCCACAGAATGCAAGAATAAAGTAAGAACATGGAACACGCAACAATTTCTATAGTGGTTCGGCAACCCAGACCTACGTCCACTTTATAATCTATTGTTTATACTATCAAATTACATGATACAATACGTCAGAGTAAAAGATACAATACAGTTGTATGAAAGAATGTAGGGAAAGAAGTGATTATTTCTCTTGGATGCATAGGAAGGCCAATCCTCTCGAAGTCCTAGAAGTTGGTATTTACAAGGAGCGACCTCTTCGATGGTGATTTCACTGAGAAAGAAGTGAAATTGTTGTGTGTTTCCTGTTACCATGAAGACTATAATAAATACCCTATTTAAGATTGAATTGCCTTGTTAGGACCTAACAAGGTTGCTCAATCCTTCGGGCATAATCCATACCCCAAAATCCAAACTGAGCATAATCCATACTCTATTTGTGATTGAGTTTTAATGCCAAATCCTAACAAGTTAATCCAAGTCACAGGTATTATCCATACGTGGAAGCCTGAATCGAGTATAAACCATACTCTAATCCTGATTAAGTAGTTTTGTCACATCCTAACCAGATAATTAAGTACTTCAAGCTTAATCCATATTTGTAAATCCATTTTATTAAACCCGAATTTATTAATCCATTTTATTAAACCCGAATTTATTACATAACCAAAACAAAGCCTGATTGGTTTATTGTTGAATGTAGAGCACGCTTGGGAATTAAATCGTAATCCTATATGTGAGTGCATCAACTTAGCCATTTATTATTGGATGGTTTTATTGTCGAGCACATAGCATGCCTAAGGATTAAATCCTAATCCTCGTGCATGAGTAAGGTAACATAGTCACTTTGGGAAACAAAAAACAAACAGAAATGAAAAAACTCATCCTAAGAAATCTAGAAATTCAGTGTGATCCAATCCAGATCAATCATTGATGATTCCGCAGTTGCTTGGTATGGGGTCATTCCCTCTCCAGGGAGCAATAAGTGGTTGTGCATGTGCTGTGGCGGATTTACGTACTCGGCCATCTCTCCATGTCTGACTCGTTCCTCAACTAAATCTCGCAAATGCCTACACTCATTGGTGGTGTGACCAACCATTTTGTGGAATAAGAAAAACTTTGCAGATTCTCGTTAATGCTGCGTTATCTCCCTTCTCGGAGGCTTTGGGTAAGAAATGCAGTCCTTCATATCCAAGTATATATCTTCTAGCAAATAATTAGGAGCTGCGTACTTCTCAAATTTTGGTTCTTTCCAGACCCGAACATTTCGATCATTCTTAACTGGGGCTTTTTCTTTGCCCTTATCTTTACTCTTTCCAAAGTTAAATGGTCCTTCATCCTTAGCCATGTTAACATCGAGAACGTCCTTCTCGACATTAACGTCATCCTCACGTAGGAGCCCGTCTGCTTCAAAATAAAATTCGACAAGGTCCCTCAGTGGATCTCGTTGCAGAGTAATTTGGAAATCTGTTTTATCTAAGATGTCGGACACGGCTACCATCAAAACATGGACGGTTCCGGTCAACCTACTAGTGCCACCGCCGCATTAAAACATTCTAGAAATGAGTGTAGAGTTTCTCCAGACCTCTGCTTGATAGAAGTGAGAGACATTACGTTCTTGGGTCGAGTGATATAGACCCTAAACTACTCGATAAACCTTGCAACCAATGCGTTCCAACTACCGATCGATTCTCTTTCCAATCGCCCAACCACATAGCAGCAATCTCCGTTAAGTAGAGAGGGAAGCACTTACCCATTACTCTATCCAACGTCGATAACACTTCCATGTGGCGCATGTAGCGCATCAGGTGCACGGTAGGATCCTTCCTACCATCATAAGCCTCCAAGGCTGGTAGTTTGAAGTTTGGGGGATTACGGAAGTTCTAGATCTCCCGTGTGAAAGTGTTGCCACGTCATCCTGGGATGCCCCCTTGTAAATCATCGAATCACGTCAGCGAAACGATTTCCATTTCCAAGAAATTGTTGCCAATTATCCAATCCAATGCTAGTTCCCCTAACATGAAGTCCTGTAATGAGAGGAAGCTCGTCCATAGTTACTAGACCTTGATCGGTATAGGCAAACTGACCTTGGTTGATATTACCGGTCCGAATTCCAGCAATTCCTGCATTACTCCGATCTAGAGCAACATTATCTCGAGTTTGTCCAACATTTGCATCTAGAGTATTGCGAGCTGAAGTGTCTCGATGTATATCATTAGGTTGAGGGACGATCCCTCCTGCCATTCCCGAGTCGGTGTGCACCCTTGGCCGATCCAGGACTTTTGCCAGCCCGATCCGGAGTGTGCCCCCTGGTCGAGTTGTTGCTATTTCCGTGCCATCTTATTTCGTGTTTCCAGGGTGCGTGGTGGTTGTAGTACTGGTTCCTTCCCTCATGTTCGTACAAATCCATCCATCCTTGCAAGAAAATTATTCATCATTTCGCCTTGCTTGTAAGAAGCTCTTCTTGTTTTTTCATCCTTGACCTCAATTCAACCAACACACTATTCGTCTCTTCTCTATTCAAATAGATGGAAGGATCATCATAAGAAGATGCCTCCTGACTTCCCTCGTTCCTAGCGCTTGCATTGCCAGTAGTTTCAGTATGGGAGAACATTACATCTTTCTTCCATTTCACCATCTTCAAATCCTAAAGTTAGCAATCTAATTCCTTAACAATCCGACAGTTGCATGGCCCCTATCTGGCGTGCCAAAGTATTGACGTCAAAAATTGTTCAGTTGACAATCAACCCCCAAAGTGTGCAATCCACACACAAATCACAGACAATATTCCCATAATCGTAGCTACAAAATGCAAGTATAAAGTAAAAACAGGGAACATACTATAATTTTATTAGTTGTTTGGCAATCCAGGCCTACGTCCACTTTATAATCTATTGTTTATACCATTATATTACAAGATACAGTACATTTGTATGAAATAATGTAGAGAAAGAAGTGATTATTTCTTTTAGATGCAAAATCCTTGCGTTAATGGTGAAGCTTGACTTCCTATGTGTAATGTCCTTGTGTAGGAAGCAGAGAAAAAAAGTCGATCCTCTTCTAAGTCCTAGAAGAGGACGAATTTCTTAGAAGAGGTCACTCCTTATAAGTACCAACATCTAAGACTTAGAAGATGATCAGTTTTTCCCTCTGCTTGTTACGTAAGGACATTGCACAAAGTAAGTCAAGCTTCACCACTAATGCAAGGATTTTGCGTCTAAGAGAAACAATCACTTCTTTCTCTACATTCTTTCATACAAATGTATCGTATCTTGTCATCTGATAGTATAAACAATAGATTATAAAGTGGACATAGGCCCGGATTGCCGAACCACTATAAAAATTGCCGTGTGTTCCCTATTATTACTTTACTTTTGCATTCTGTGGTTGTGATTGTGAGAATATCATATGTTATTTGTGTGTGGATTCCAACTTTAAGGGTTGATCGTCTGAACCATTTTTGACATCAACAATTTATTTATTAATTTATTAAATAAAGTCCAAAACACACGATTACACACTATTTACCCATTTACCCGTTACTACGCGCTATCTTGAAGATACTAGTAGATCTAGGTTATTTGCACATTTATTTCACTTTGATTGCTATAGAGAGGTTCTATTTGATTTATTATTTCTATTATGGATGTTTTTATACTAGTTCATAAATTTTGTATGACTATTGGTTGCATGGTTGAATTTTTTGCTTAATTTAGCTTAAAACACCATTCGTTGGTGATCTAGTGTAACGACACGGATTTCGCCCGCGCTTAATCGATCGCAAAATCGACCAAGACCGTTCAAAACCCGAATACGTTAACTTTGGGAATACAAAAAATTAGAACAATAACAACAGACTTTTATTAAATCATGATAATATAACATCAGAGTATAGAATATCAGAGTACATCGAATAAAATAAAATACAGCAGAAGATAAATTTTACATTAAAATTTAATACATTGCAGCGGAAGACTTTTCTAAGCTCTGGACACAGCTTTGAGCTTCAATCCAGAATCCTGCTCGAGATAAGGACATGTAGACAAACTACTCGACTGCCCATGTGGAAGAGAGGGCACCCGAGTTTGCAAAGTGAAACAAACTACGAGTCAGTCATGGGACTGGTGTGAGAATTCTTAGCTAATTTTAACTAATAGTAATAAGGCTAATCACAGGACCACGTCGCAAATGCGGAACGGGTTTACTCCATTGGATTGTCAGTGCATAAAAAAAAATCGTTAAACAGCGCAATGCTTTTTAGAAAAATGAAACCATTATAAGGCTCAATCCCTTGCCACGTACGCCGAAGGATAGAGTTTTACCTTATAAGGGTCAAAAATGCTTAATACGCGAAATTCGTCTTATATACCATGAGTGCATAGTGTAGAAATCAATTTCGAATATAAAAGCATCAAAACTAGGTGGCATAATATGTTATGTAAGCGGCATAATATATTATGTCACCATATAAGTATACAACTAAAACCCGCGAAGCTCGTATTGGGAAGTTGGGTTTCCATCATGATGGCTCCTGATTCGAAAGACATATCGCGAATGTATCTCCACGGCTTACGTCCCAGCAAGAGAAAACAGCGTAATACATATAATACGCACTTTGGAAGAACAGTCTAGTATTCTATCCTCATGGGCTTCTGCTGAAACAATTTCCCAATCTCCAGATGTGGAGTGACCACACCCAGCATACGCTCAGTTGACCCCCTCCATGTATATAAAGTATATTGGTCAACCTACTAATCAAGCAAATCGTTCACCATCATACCGGGGTGTGAGGCTTGCGAAGTCACGCTATAGTCTTCAACCACAAGGCTCTCCTTTTCAACAAAAGCCTTTGTAATAACCCGAAAATTCTGAGCCAGTTTAAAATTTTTATTTTGGCAATTTTAGCGAATTTTGAATATTTAAAATAGATTATTTTAAAAAAAACGATGAGAACTTTATTTTGAATAGAATTCGACGTATATATTATATACGTCGTCGTTAGAATATAAATAATTATATATAATTATAAAAGGAATTGAAAATGGCGCGGTAGTTCGATAATTCGATTTCAAACTTCAATTGAATGTACCGGGTGCAAAACAATCCGGATTTTAGCGAAACCAAAAACATTAGGATCTAATTGATAATATCTTTCCAACGAATCCGAAAAATCAAGATTTCATTGCGGGAATCAAAAGATATGTCCAGTTGAAAATTCTGAATAGTCGCTATGGAATTCAGGCCCTTAAAAATGGGAATTTTGCAAATGACCTCGGATTTCGACGAAACCAGTTTTGTTGGATCCGCAGTGTCAAATTATTGCTAGATTCCAAATTTCAAAATTTTTCGAATCAATATGTGAGCGTGGCAAAGGAAAACGCGTTTGACCAGTTTCAGTTGATTTTAATCGACTGGAAAATGGCCATTTTTCTAACGGTCTCAGAATTCGACGAAACTAGTTTTGTTAGGACCGTATCGTCAATAAGAAGCTAGAAAATATTTTTCGGGAATTTTTAGAGTTAGTATGTGACCCCGGCAATTTGAAATGTACGTTTAAATTTCAATATAGTGATTTAAATGTAAATTTAACGGAAACTGATTGCAACAGCCGAACCAGCCTACGATACATATCCCATTGTGTTCGGAATGGGGGTAGAACGCTATAGACGACAGGCGGTGGGCCTCGTTTCGAGGTCGTATGTAAAAGTCAACTATTTGCAAAATAAAATAATTAAAAATTAAAAAAATACCTTCCTCCCCTTATTTCTCTCTGGCCCCCCCCTCTCGTTTTCAGTCGAAACATAACAGAAAAAAAAGGGAAAGACGAATCGCTCCACCAGGGAGGCCGCCGCCCAGCCTCCTGGCGCCGCCGCGCCAAGCGCAGCCCCCCCCCCCCACACGACCGCCGACCTCCTCTCGAAACCCCACCCCCCCCTCAGCAGTTGCGCCGCCGCGCGATCGAGCCCCCCCCACTGAAGCCGCGACCGCCCAAACACCTCCGCCTGCTCCTCCTCCTGCCGCCGAGCCTGGCCATCACCCCCCCCTTCGCTGGTATGTTTTTATTTTTATTTTTATTTTCTTATTTTATTTTATTTTATTTTATTTTCATTTTCATTAAAATACAGATAAAATAAAAAGAAAACAATTAGGGTTTTTGGTAATAGAAAAAAATTAGATTTTTCATGTCGTAAAAATTATATTTTTGGTAGTGTAAAAATACGATTTTTAATGTATGGATAGCATATAAAAAAAATGTATTTTTTTATTTACACTTATAGCTTTGAAATGGAAAATATGATTTTTATATTTTTAAAGATTAAAAATATGATTTTTATATTTTTAAAGTATTAAAAATATAGTCTTTACTATATAAATGATGTAAAAATATGATTTTGTTTATGTAGAGAAGTAAAAATATAATTTTTGCATGATAGGAATATTAAAAATAGCATCTATATATGTGTAGCAGAATATCGATATTTTTAGATATGAAAAGACGATATTTTGAAATGAGTAGTGAAGTAAAAATATGATTTTTACTTCGAGGAAAATATAATCTATATTTATAAAAAGGCAAAACTTCATATTTGAAAAGGCAAAACTTCATATTTGAAAAGGCGAAAACTTCATATTTGAAAAGGCGAAAACTTCATATTTAAAAAGGCGAGATTTTTATATATTGAATAGCGAAGTAAAAATTCGATTTTTATATATTGAATAACAAAGTAAAAATTCGATTTTTATATATTGAATAGCGAAGTAAAAATTCGATTTTTACATATGTAGTGGCTACAACAACGAAGATGACAAAAATGCGAAAACGACGAAGATTTCTATCAATGAAGAGTCAAGATGTTTGAATAGCTTTCTGTGAGAATTTCTCACCTTTCAATTTCATTTTCTATATATATATATATATATATATATATACTAGGATGCAGACGGTGCTTAGTAGCACCCGACACAATCGTCCACAGACCATGGACTTGTTTGTTTGGTTGAGTAGTTAGTTAGAATATTTGGTTTGAATTGAATTGTTTGGTGAAATGAAATTGATTTGATTGATGTGTGAATGGCGTGGGCCTTCACTAGACCGGGGATAAGGCTAGGCCTTGTCCCGTTTCTAGTATCGCGCCGTTATGCCGCCGAAATTTTCTAAAATATGTTAGAAAAATAAAAATATCATTTTATTTAAAGAATGAACTGAATAAAAATTCATGTGTTAAAATAAAATGTTTTATCGTTAAAAATATAATTTTTAACGTGAAGTTAATAAAATAAAATATTCATTTACAAACCGGACGGTTTGTTTATGTACACCTATTTGAAGGACATTGATTGGGATGATAAATTTTACACATCGCCCAACTGCACAAATAAAATCTGTGTTTGTTGATTTGAAACCCCACATGGGTGTTGGGATGAAATTTGAAGTTCACTCATTTTGATTGATTAAATGTGTCGATCGATTGATTGACAGGCTGTTATAAGCGTTAGATATCTATATTTGATGCTTATACAGTGTAGTGCACTTTGGTTGATGGTTGATTATTTTTCAATGCTATTATATACGTGTGATGTATGAAAATCCATATAATTAATATTATATGGTAATTGATTGGGCCTCATTCCAATTTAGAAAATAAAGAATATTATAATATAAAGGTTCATGTGTTGACTGTACTCATTCGTTGAGATTAGTCATGTGTTGAACGAAGTATTTTAATAATAAAATTTACATCTTTATAATATAAAGGTTCATGTGTTGACTGTACTCATCCGTTGAGATTAGTCATGTGTTGAACGAAATAATTTAACAAAAATAGTCACACGTGGACAGTACTCCTTCGTTGAGATTAGTCGTGTGTTGACAAAAATAAATATTCATTTGTTGAATAGAATATTTGAAAATAGAAATATATGAAGGCGTGTTGGTTAGATTGACGCCATTTTGACGTGAACGATATTTATATCGATTTTATTCATTTCGAAATGAATTGAATTGAAAACGATTTCGAAATGAATTGAATTGAAAACGATTTCGAAATGAATTGAATTGAAAACGATTTCGAAATGAATTGAATAGAAAACGACTTTGGAATTGAATTGAATTGAAAACGAATTCAAATTGAATTGAAAGCGAATTGAAATGAATTCAAATTGAATTGAAATTTGAATTGAATAGAAATGAATTTTAAAACGAATTTATAAAGGAGAATTCAATTTTGATTTGAATTGAAATGGAAGTTGAAATTGCTTTTGAAACGAATTTAAAACTATTTATATAATTCGTTTTAAATAGTAATCGATGAAATATATATTATATATATTATATATATAATATAATGGCCTGAATAGAACGCGCCGCGCCGCGACAGTTCGTGAATTTCGACCATTTATTTCAAACGGACATTACGGGAGATCCGACCGTCAGATTCTCCTAAAACCGGAACCGTTGGGTTCGTATCGAAAAGTGCTTTCTAACGAATATTAGAAATTTGAAATCTAACGGTTGGATTTGGAGATACGTCCAAATCAAATTTGAAAAAGGTCACTGTAAGTGCAGTTCGATGGCCATTGTTGGAAATCGACTGTACGGGCCTTGATAAAATTATTAAAAATAGTAATAATTTGTGTAAAATCATAAGAAATGATTTGAGAGAAATTGGTATGAAAAACTCCATATTTGAAAAGATAAAAATAGATTTTTATCGAAATGAACTAGTTTTGAACTAAATTTAAAACCCAATTATTTTTAAATAAATAAATTGGATTTAAAAAGGGGTTTTATATAATCGGAATTTCTAATATATTTGATTGGATTTGAAAAGGGTTTATCGTGAACTGTGTTTTAAATAACACTAGTTCTTTAACCCGATAATAAATAGAATGTGATTTGGGTTTGTCGTGAACTGTGTTTTAAATAACACCTAGTTCTTTAACCCAGTAAAAGGATTTTTAATGAATCTGCAATTAGGTTGAAATGTGAATCTATAATCTAAATTATCAAATTTAGAAATGAGCGAGAATGGAGTATCGCCAGTTTTGCTCCAAAGCGATAGTTAAATCTTTAATTAGATTTGAACGTGAAATGGTAATCAATTTTACCGATAACACCATAGTATTAGATATGGAGTACTACCAGTTTTGCTTCATGGGATGAATAGGTTGGGATTGGGAAATAAAAATAAATAATTACTTCGTTACGGTTCGCTAATCTCGACTAGTTTAGAAAACAATAATTTGGTTTGAACGACATCCAAAGGAAGATTAAAGGATAATTTTTAAAGAATTTATCTTTGATAAAATTAATGGGAACCTTTCCCTGAGAATATGAATTGGAATGAGGCGTATGTTGTGTTTTTGTAACATTAGTTTTAAATATACGCGGGTTGTTCGGAAAGGCCGGGTTTATACCCATTCTGAATAACCGATTCGACGATAAGTCGAAGATGAAGACGGTGGTCGAAGACCGGAAGTCTTCACATCGTTTGGGTAATTACTGACAATCCTGATTGGGCTGTACACCCAAGAGGATGGAAATAGTTGGTGATCGTCCAGACGTACTTGGAGATGGATGGATATGCGAGGAAAGTGCCTCCGGTTTCGTTCAGACCCAGAACGGACTTGTAAATGGATTGTGTGTCTGACATTGGATTTTATTCTATGTTGAAAGATTTCTATTAAATATACATATGTTTGGCGGCGGAGAATTTATTCTTTTGCTTAACGCCCTTCTCTGAGACGTACGAGCTCAGAGGTTGTATATTGATGGACATCAGTCGCATGGCATGAATTGCCTATGTGGCACGCTAAGATGCAAAGATCAAGTCTTTTGTTGTAAAGCAGAGTCTTGTGGTTGATGATCAAAGCACGGCCTACGTGGCAGCTTTGTGTATAACGTGAATTCGCGAGCCTCACACCTCGATATGAGTTAAAAACGGGATACGGACTGCAGGGAGAGCACGACGTTTCTTTCTAGCTTTGGTGGTGTCAGTGACTTACCAGCCCTGACATTTATATACTTTTCACCTTTGTGGTTGTTGGAATGAGGCGCCTCGATTATAGGTCTATAAGGACCGGGAAACGTGTGTTCAGGCATAACTAATCCTCTAATGTAAGTGAGGACCGGCCCAGAAGCATCCAGGGGTTGCCCAGAGTGCGTAGCCCTGGGACATTTGCTAGATTGTCTCGAACGCGGAGAGGAGCTTGCCCCTTGCCTCGACTCATGACGGAAATCCAATTTCCAATACGTGTATTTCGTCTTTATTTGTAGAGCCTAGTATGGCGACATAGTGGGATGGGGCTCTCATGCCGTCTATGATTTATATTTATGATTGAAATGTTTTGACACTATACACTTATTATAGTATCAAATGATTTGTTTTAAACGTACCAAGCATGTTTGGCTGTTATAAGGTAAAACCCAATCCTCCGGCTTGCGTTGCATTGTGTGATGGGACCTGGGTCTTATAATAGCTTCATTTTTCGAAAAAGCATTGCGCTGTTTATTCTATGCACTGGTATTCTTGGGAGGAAACCCGTTCCGTGTTATACGGCGTGGTCCCTTGAATTACTCTCTTTTAAAGTAAAGCTTTAAATAATTGTTTTAGTTCTCACACCAGTCACATGACTGACCTGGAGTTTATTGTTTTACCCTAAACTCTGGGTGCCCCTATTTTCCGCACGGGCAGCTATTAGTTTTGGTTTTGCAGATTTATATTCACAGGATCCTGGTTTACAGCTGGAATGATATCCGGAAAGCTCTGTATCCGTATATCACCTTCAGTTGTGCTTTGTATTATTTTCCGCTGCTATGTAATTTAATGTAATCTCTGATATTCATCGAATGTAATTTATTCATTTATACTCTGTATATTCTTGTATTATGATGGAATTATTGTAATAACAATGAAATGTTCTTCCGTCTGCGTTCTATTTTGTCTTGTCCTCACAGTAATTCGGTCTTTCTCATCTCTTCGGAGACTGGCGAAGTTCGGGTCGCTACATTTGGTATCAGAGCTTTGGTTTACAGAGCTCGAGAACAAGACACATTAGAACCATATGAAAGAATTCATCAGATATTGGGTTAGTAATATCCAATTAGAAGGACTCGTTAGAGATAGGATCAGTAGTATCCTAGAACGAGTGTGAAGAGTATATTTTTCAAATGAAAACAATTTTGTTTTGAAAATTTAAACAATTTTAAACGTATTTGATTATTTATTTATTTTGAATATGGACAATCGAGTATATAAAGGTTTTGCATATACGCGTCATGAACGTATATTCGAAGTTTTAATATACTGGATAGATATGGAATCACATTCTAGACACCCGGAGATGATTCTGATGATTGATATATCATCATCAGAATTTGTGTTCGTGGTTCGAAGGTGTGATTTCCTATATATTTCCATTAGACTGGTGTGAGAACCAAAACTTATATAGTTAGAACACATTGTTGTGAATTGGCATCAAAAACAAGATTTTCAGTATATATATCAAAGTTATGAATTTGAAACTCTAATTCACTAATTGATTGATGTTTGTGTTGATTGTTTATTTGTTTGTTAATTTTGAACCATTTAGCCTAATTGAATCAAATATTGGATTATATTGAAAATTGGTCGCATTTGCTTGCATATACATATACTTACATTGAACAGGTCATAGCAAGGAGGCTAGAGCCGAAGAATAAAATTTGTTTGCCCGACAAATAGGTACATGTTTACTACATAATTTACTGTTTTGTTTGGGTGATGATGATTTTATGAGCCTATTGGCTAGCCGCTTGGCTTTTTCTTTTTCTTTTTGAGATCAGAAGGCCTATATGGCAATTTCGGGATTTTCCCGTGGCTCCCGGTGCAGGGGAGGTTATGGCGAAAATTTTCGAAAATTTAGGGTGTTAGCCAAATTTTTGAAAATTCTCAGAAACTGAAAAGTTGGAGAATGGAAGCCAGATCGAACGTAGAGTTGATTGATCAAACTACTTTCAACTTTGTTCCTTTTCGGGGATGAAAAGTTTTAAGTGGGGGAGATTGTAATAACCCGGAAATTCTGAGCCAGTTTAAAATTTTTATTTTGGCAATTTTAGCGAAATTTGAATATTTAAAATAGATTATTTTAAAAAAAAATGATGAGAAATTTATTTTGAATAGAATTCGACGTATATATTATATACGTCGTCGTTAGAATATAAATAATTATATATAATTGTAAAAGGAATTGAAAATGGCGCGGTAGTTCGATAATTCGATTTCAAACTTCAATTGAATGTACCGGGTGCAAAACAATCCGGATTTTAGCGAAACCAAAACATTAGGATCTAATTGATAATATCTTTCCAACGAATCCGAAAAATAAAGATTTCATAGCGGGAATCAAAAGATATGTCCAGTTGAAAATTCTGAATAGTCGCTATGGAATTCAGGCCCTTAAAAATGGGAATTTTTCAAATGACCTCGGATTTTGACGAAACTAGTTTTGTTAGATCCGCAGTGTCAAATTATTGCTAGATTCCAAATTTCATAATTTTTCGAATCAATATGTGAGCGTGGCAAAGGAAAACACGTTTGACCAGTTTTAGTTGATTTTGATCGACTGGAAAATGGCCATTTTTCTAACGGTCTCAAAATTCGACGAAACTAGTTTTGTTAGGACCGTATCGTCAATAAGAAGCTAGAAAATATTTTTCGGGAATTTTTAGAGTTAGTATGTGACCCCGGCAATTTGAAATGTACGTTTAAAATTCAATATAGTGATTTAAATGTAAATTTAATGGAAACTGATTGCAACAGCCGAACCAGCCTACGATACATATCCCATTGTGTTCGGAATGAGGGTAGAACGCTATAGACGACAGGCGGTGGGCCTCGTTTCGAGGTCGTATGTAAAAGTCAACTATTTGCAAAATAAAATAATTAAAAATTAAAAAAATACCTTCCTTCCCTTTTTTCTCTCTGGCCCCCCCTCTCGTTTTCAGTCGAAACATAACAAAAAAAAGAAAAGGGAAAGACGAATCGCTCCACCAGGGAGGCCGCCGCCCAGCCTCATGGCGCCGCCGCGCCAAGCGCAGCCCCACCACACGACCGCCGATCTCCTCTCGAAACCCCACCCCCCCTCAGCAGTCGCGCCGCCGCGCGATCGAGCCCCCCCCCACTGAAGTCGCGACCGCCCAAACACCTCCGCCTGCTCCTCCTCCTGCCGCCGAGCCTGGCCATCACCCCCCTTCGCTGGTATGTTTTTATTTTTAATTTCTTATTTTATTTTATTTTATTTTCATTTTCATTAAAATACAGATAAAATAAAAAGAAAACAATTAGGGTTTTTGGTAATAGAAAAAATTAGATTTTTCATGTCGTAAAAATTATATTTTTGGTAGTGTAAAAATACGATTTTTAATGTATGGATAACATATAAAAAAAATGTATTTTTTTATTTACACTTATAGCTTTGAAATGGAAAATATGATTTTTATATTTTTAAAGATTAAAAACATGATTTTTATATTTTTAAAGTATTAAAAATATAGTCTTTACTATATAAATGATGTAAAAATATGATTTTGTTTATGTAGAGAAGTAAAAATATAATTTTTGCATGATAGGAATATTAAAAATAACATCTATATATGTGTAGCAGAATATCGATATTTTTAGATATGAAAAGACGATATTTTGAAATGAGTAGTGAAGTAAAAATATGATTTTTACTTCGAGGAAAATATAATCTATATTTATAAAAAGGCAAAACTTCATATTTGAAAAGGCAAAACTTCATATTTGAAAAGGCGAAAACTTCATATTTAAAAAGGCGAGATTTTTATATATTGAATAGCGAAGTAAAAATTCGATTTTTATATATTGAATAACAAAGTAAAAATTCGATTTTTATATATTGAATAGCGAAGTAAAAATTCGATTTTTACATATGTAGTGGCTACAGCAACGAAGATGACAAAAATGCGAAAACGACGAAGATTTCTATCAATGAAGAGTCAAGATGTTTGGATAGCTTTCTGTGAGAATTTCTCACCTTTCAATTTCATTTTCTAGATATATATATATATATATATATATATATATACTAGGATGCAGACGGTGCTTAGTAGCACCCGACACAATCGTCCACAGACCATGGACTTGTTTGTTTGGTTGAGTAGTTAGTTAGAATATTTGGTTTGAATTGAATTGTTTGGTGAAATGAAATTGATTTGATTGATGTGTGAATGGCGTGGGCCTTCACTAGACCGGGGATAAGGCTAGGCCTTGTCCCGTTTCAAGTATCGCGCCGTTATGCCGCCGAAATTTTCTAAAATATGTTAGAAAAATAAAAATATCATTTTATTTAAAGAATGAACTGAATAAAAATTCATGTGTTAAAATAAAATGTTTTATCGTTAAAAATATAATTTTTAACGTGAAGTTAATAAAATAAAATATTCATTTACAAACCGGACGGTTTGTTTATGTACACCTATTTGAAGGACATTGATTGGGACGATAAATTTTACACATCGCCCAACTGCACAAATAAAATCTGTGTTTGTTGATTTGAAACCCCACACGGGTGTTGGGATGAAATTTGAATTTCACTCATTTTGATTGATTAAATGTGTCGATCGATTGATTGACAGGCTGTTATAAGCGTTAGATATCTATATTTGATGCTTATACAATGTAGTGCACTTTGGTTGATGGTTGATTATTTTTCAATGCTATTATATACGTGTGATGGATGAAAATCCATATAATTAATATTATATGGTAATTGATTGGGCCTCATTCCAATTTAGAAAATAAAGAATATTATAATATAAAGGTTCATGTGTTGACTGTACTCATTCGTTGAGATTAGTCATGTGTTGAACGAAGTATTTTAATAATAAAATTTACATCTTTATAATATAAAGGTTCATGTGTTGACTGTACTCATCCGTTGAGATTAGTCATGTGTTGAACGAAATAATTTAACAAAAATAGTCACACGTGGACAGTACTCCTTCGTTGAGATTAGTCGTGTGTTGACAAAAATAAATATTCATTTGTTGAATAGAATATTTGAAAATAGAAATATATGAAGCCGTGTTGGTTAGATTGACGCCATTTTGACGTGAACGATATTTATATCGATTTTATTCATTTCGAAATGAATTGAATTGAAAACGATTTCGAAATGAATTGAATTGAAAATGATTTCGAAATGAATTGAATTGAAAACAATTTCGAAATGAATTGAATAGAAAACGACTTTGGAATTGAATTAAATTGAAAACGAATTCAAATTGAATTGAAAGCGAATTGAAATGAATTCAAATTGAATTGAAATTTGAATTGAATAGAAATGAATTTTAAAACGAATTTATAAAGGAGAATTCAATTTTGATTTGAATTGAAATGGAAGTTGAAATTGCTTTTGAAACGAATTTAAAACTATTTATATAATTCGTTTTAAATAGTAATCGACGAAATATATATTATATATATTATATATATAATATAATGGCCTGAATAGAACGCGCCGCGCCGCGACAGTTCGTGAATTTCGACCATTTATTTCAAACGGACATTACGGGAGATCCGACCATCAGATTCTCCTAAAACCAGAACCGTTGGGTTCGTATCGAAAAGTGCTTTCTAACGAATATTAGAAATTTGAAATCTAACGGTTGGATTTGGAGATACGTCCAAATCAAATTTGAAAAAGGTCACTGTAAGTGCAGTTCGATGGTCATTGTTGGAAATCGACTGTACGGGCCTTGATAAAATTATTAAAAATAGTAATAATTTGTGTAAAATCATAAGAAATGATTTGAGAGAAATTGGGATGAAAAACTCCATTTTTGAAAAGATAAAAATAGATTTTTATCGAAATGAACTAGTTTTGAACTAAATTTAAAACCCAATTATTTTTAAATAAATAAATTGGATTTAAAAAGGGGTTTTATATAATCGGAATTTCTAATATATTTGATTGGATTTGAAAAGGGTTTATCGTGAACTGTGTTTTAAATAACACTAGTTCTTTAACCCGATAATAAATAGAATGTGATTTGGGTTTGTCGTGAACTGTGTTTTAAATAACACCTAGTTCTTTAACCCAGTAAAAGGAGTTTTAATGAATCTGCAATTAGGTTGAAATGTGAATCTATAATCTAAATTATCAAATTTAGAAATGAGCGAGAATGGAGTATCGCCAGTTTTGCTCCAAAGCGATAGTTAAATCTTTAATTAGATTTGAACGTGAAATGGTAATCAATTTTACCGATAACACCATAGTATTAGATATGGAGTACTACCAGTTTTGCTTCATGGGATGAATAGGTTGGGATTGGGAAATAAAAATAAATAATTACTTCGTTACGGTTCGCTAATCTCGACTAGTTTAGAAAACCATAATTTGGTTTGAACGACATCCAAAGGAAGATTAAAGGATAAATTTTAAAGAATTTATCTTTGATAAAATTAATGGGAACCTTTCCCTGAGAATATGAATTGGAATGAGGCGTATGTTGTGTTTTTGTAACATTTGTTTTAAATATACGCGGGTTGTTCGGAAAGGCCGGGTTTATACCCATTCTGAATAATTGATTCGACGATAAGTCGAAGATGAAGACGGTGGTCGAAGACCGGAAGTCTTCACATTGTTTGGGTAATTACAGACAATCCTGATTGGGCTGTACACCCAAGAGGATGGAAATAGTTGGTGATCGTCCAGACGTACTTGGAGATGGATGGATATGCGAGGAAAGTGCCTCCGGTTTCGTTCAGACCCAGAACGGACTTGTAAATGGATTGTGTGTCTGACATTGGATTTTATTCTATGTTGATTGATTTCTATTAAATATACATCTGTTTGGCGGCGGAGAATTTATTCTTTTGCTTAACGCCCTTCTCTGAGACGTACGAGCTCAGAGGTTGTATATTGATGGACATCAGTCGCATGACATGAATTGCCTATGTGGCACGCTAAGATGCAATGATCAAGTCTTTTGTTGAAAAGCAGAGTCTTGTGGTTGATGATCAAAGCACGGCCTACGTGGCAGCTTTGTGTATAACGTGAATTCGCGAGCCTCACACCTCGGTATGAGTTAAAAACGGGATACGGACTGCAGGGAGAGCACAACGTTTCTTTCTAGCTTTGGTGGTGTCAGTGACTTACCAACCCTGACATTTATATACTTTTCACCTTTGTGGTTGTTGGAATGAGGCGCCTCGATTATAGGTCTATAAGGACCGGGAAACGTGTGTTCAGGCATAACTAATCCTCTAACGTAAGTGAGGACCGGCTCTGAAGCATCCAGGGGTTGCCCAGAGTGCGTAGCCCTGGGACATTTGCTAGAGTGTCTCGAACGCGGAGAGGAGCTTGCCCCTTGCCTCGACTCATAACGGAAATCCAATTTCCAATACGTGTATTTCGGCTTTATTTGTAGAGCCTAGTATGGCGACATAGTGGGATGGGGCACTCATGCCGTCTATGATTTATATTTATGATTGAAATGTTTGACACTATACACTTATTATAGTATCAAATGATTTGTTTTAAACGTACCAAGCATGTTTGGCTGTTATAAGGTAAAACCCTATCCTCCGGCTTGCGTTGCATTGTGTGATGGGACCTGGGTCTTATAATAGCTTCATTTTTCGAAAAAGCATTGCGCTGTTTATTCTATGCACTGGTATTCTTGGGAGGAAACCCGTTCCGTGTTATACGGCGTGGTCCCTTGAATTACTCTCTTTTAAAGTAAAGCTTTAAATAACTGTTTTAGTTCTCACACCAGTCACATGACTGACCTGGAGTTTATTGTTTTAACCTAAACTCTGGGTGCCCCTATTTTCCGCACGGGCAGCTAGTAGTTTTGGTTTTGCAGATTTATATTCACAGGATCCTGGTTTACAGCTGGAATGATATCCGGAAAGCTCTGTATCCGTATATCACCTTCAGTTGTGCTTTGTATTATTTTCCGCTGCTATGTAATTTAATGTAATCTCTGATATTCATCGAATGTAATTTATTCATTTATACTCTGTATATTCTTGTATTATGATGGAATTGTTGTAATAACAATGAAATGTTCTTCCGTCTGCGTTCTATTTTGTCTTGTCCTCACAGTAATTCGGTCTTTCTCATCTCTTCGGAGACTGGCGAAGTTCGGGTCGCTACAGCCTTGATCATAATATCTTAGCATGCCACATTGTCAATCCATACCGTACCATTGATCATCCATTAATATATAAATGGGTGTTAAGCAAAGAATAAATTCTCCGCCACCAACATTTATATATTAAACAGAAAATCAATAACATGATATTGAACAGAGTACAATGTCAGACACACAATCCATTTATAAGCTTATGCTCTGGGTTTGAGCGAAAACCAAATCCGTGCAATCAACATGTTCGTTTGAACAATGACCATGACCCTTGAATTGGGAGCAAGTCAATTCAAAGCCTCGATCATTGTCCGCTCGATGGGAAGATTGACGGTCTTCATTCGCCGTCTTCCAAACTTTGATTCTTAACGTCGCTTGATTACTTGGAATGTGATTAAACTCGGACTTTCCAAATAATTCTCGTATATATATAATGAAAATCCTTCCTTATCGTTATTATTATTTGATAACGATTAATCCCTATTTAATTAATTAAAGTAATCAAATCTTTATTTAACGACGCCTCGGGTCAATGGGCGACCCTAGCGCTGTTTTCAACCAATTTTGATTTTCACATTTCACAAAATCTAACCGTTGGATCTTAACGTAGTTTATATTGTTGGAAAGATCTTCCAAGATGGTCCTAACGGTTTCAGCTTTGGGAAATTCCGACGGTCGGATCTTTTGGTATAGTCGTTTAAAGGTACGATTTTAAAACGCGAACTACCGAGCTTGATTCAATTAATTTTAATTATATTTATATACAAATATGTAAATATAAGTCTTTTAACTTTTTATTTACATAAAAATGTATATTCTATTCCAATGTCAACTTTCATTCTTTCATTCTTCCATTCCTTTATTTACATGAAAAATGTCAATTATAATTCAATGATGAATTTTTCCCTTTATTTCTTTTATTGACATTAAAATGTAAATATAATTCAACATTACATTCCATTCTTTTATTTCTTTTATTTACACTGTAAAATTCCCCTTTTAATTACAGTGAAAAATTCTAACTTTTTAAATTACGTTAAAAAAAAATGTAATTTGGGTTCCAATGTCCAATTCTTCTTCTTAATTACATTAAGAATGTAATTCTCAATATTATGTAAAATCCTTCTTTTCAAATTACATTTCATAACAGTGCAAATTTCTATCAGTTTAAAATTACATACAAAAATGTGATTTTATTTACCATGCAAATTCCTATTCTTTAACTATATACAAAAATGTGACTTTGATTACACCGTCAAATTCTGCTTTTTAATTACATGGAAAATGTAATTAATATTACATGTCAAATCTTGTTTCTCAATTTACAATGTAAAATTCTATTCTTTAATTACATATCGAAATGTAATTTTATTTTCAATGCAAATTCTCTCTCTTAATTTACATATAAAAATGTGATTTTATTTTACATATAAATTCTATTTCTTTAATTACATTAAAAAAATGTAATTCTATTTATGCGGTATAAATTTCATGTCTTTTGATTACATAAAAATGTAAATTTCTATGCGGTATCATGTTAAATGAATATTTCAATTCCATTCCCACATTTATTTATTAATAAATAACAGCTAAAATGTAGCTTTCAATTCATTTTTTTTTATGCATAGAAAATGTCATTAAAACATTGCACTACGTGTGATTAAATGTTTTTTTTTCTTTTTCTTCTACATATCCTATTTACATGAAAATGTAAATGAAAGTGTCATCTAAAATAATTCTTTTTATTTACATTAGAAAATGTAAATAAAGTTTTCACTCCTAATATATTCATTTTATTTACATAGAAAATGTAAATAAAGTTTTCCTCATATATTGTTCTTTTTAATATATTAACGTTTACACTAAAAATATGTTCATTTTTACTAAAATGACATAACGCCAAATATGTGTTCATTTTCTCTAAAATAACATAACGCTAAATATGTGTTCAATTTCTCTAAAATGACATAACGCTAAATATGTGTTCATTTCCTCTAAAATGACATAACGCTAAATATGTGTTCATTTCCTCTAAAATGACATAACGCTAAATATGTGTTCATTTCCTCTAAAATAACATAACGCTAAATATGTGTTCATTTCCTCTAAAATGACATAACGCTAAATATGTGTTCAATTTATCTAAAATGACATAACGCTAAATATGTATTCATTTGCTCTAAAATGACATAACGCTAAATATGTGTTCATTTCCTCTAAAATAACATAACGCTAAATATGTGTTCAATTTCTCTAAAATGACATAACGCTAAATATGTGTTCATTTTCTCTATTATTCTAATTTCCTATAAAAAATGATATTTTATATGTAAACAATTTTTATGAATTCTAATGTCATATAAAAATGATACTTTATATGTAAACAATTTCTATGAATTCTAATATCATAAAATGTTATCCTTTTATATAATCATGTTTTAATTTTTTTTTTCATTTTATATAAAAAAAAATGTAACCTTTAATGTGTCATTACATTAAAATAGGGTTCTTAATGTAAACATGCTTTCATTCTAAAATCATGAACATTTTTTATAAATTCCAAATTTACATTAAAAATGGAATTTTTAATGTTAAGCATGTTTTATTTTCATAACATGATTTTCAATATGAACGACATGTTTTATTACCATAACATTTCTAAAAATGATGCTTTATACATTTATAAAACTTTTCTACTAAAGATGATGTTTTTATTTATATGACCAAAGCACATTCTAACATGGTTGATATATTTATCTACAAATATATTTCCTAACATAAGTGATATATTTTTATCCATATATGACATTACTAACAAATTGTGTATTTTTATTCATATATGACATTACTAACAAATTGTGTATTTTTATTCATATATGACATTACTAACAAATTGTGAATTTTTACTCATATATGACATTACTAACAAATTGTGAATTTTTATTCATATATGACAATACTAACAAATTCAATTTTTATTCATATATGACATTACTAACAGATTGTGAATTTTTATTCATATATGACATTACTAACAAATTGTGACTAAACATATTACGCTACATTTCATTCTTTAACTTGGATTAAAATATAAACATTAAACTCTAATCTTTTATTACATTAAAATAAATATAAAAATGTAATATTAGATTTCAATCTTCCTAATTCATTAAAAATACAACCTAAAGTTTCAATTCTTTGTTTTACATGAAAATGCATATGAAATGTGTCGACAAAATATAATCTTTTTATCTTACATGAAAATGCATATAAAATGCATTGACAACATTTAATCTTTTTATTTCAATCAAAAATGCAGGTGTGCTTCATCGTCAAAATTTCATTCCAAATTGCACGGAAATTTTATCGTCAAAATTTCGCCTTTTTAATTACATCAAATTCCATGTCAAAATTTTGCCTTTTTAATTACATCAAATATGGTAGCACGAGCAACTCAAACAACATTGAATTAAAATGAAATAACAAACTAGAATTGCGTATATAGATCTAAAATGATAGGTCCGAACAAATACGTAAAGTGGATGCGCGTACTTAGATCTACAATGATAGATCCGAACAAATAAAAAAAATTGCATCGCAAATCATAGATAACAGCATTCAAATCACAGATTCATAAGTGAGAAAAGTAATAAATTAAAATCACTTAAGTAAATAGGAATTCACACATATAAAGATTTATTATTTAAGAAAGATAATTAAATTTAATTTAATTATATTAAATTCAGAATATCTCACCTTGGGGTATGATTATAACTAGAGTCAAAGAAAGTCAGAAATGGGTTTACAACAAATCTAGCATGTTGTGCTGTGTCCCTCTGTTCCAATATTGTCAAACTCGTCGAGTTCTGTATTGATGGAGGAAGGAAAAAATGAGGAGAAGATTGGAAGAGTTTAGGCCATGGAAAAATGAAAGTGGCGGCTATCAAAAATGAGGAGAGATAAATTAGGTTTAGATGGCCTCTATATTTATAATTTTTTTTTAAATGTCAATTTTACACAAAAAAAACCAGAGTTCCCTAATTAACTCCAATTAACATTAAATTGTAACCTTCAATTTTTAATCCTTTTATCGTATTACAAATACAAACAAAATTCAACTTCCCATTATAGCTTTTTCATGTAATCTAATAACATTGAAAATTTAATCTTTTCAATGTAGAACATTTTCGTTGTAAAATATCAACATTAAAATTGTATCCTTTTTTTTTATAAAACTTTTCTTAGATAAACCAATGACATTACTTTACTTTTTACTGCATTCATTAATGTCAACTTAATGTCATCTACCATTTTCTAAGAAAGATCTAAATAAATTTTCCTCTTTTCCCACTACTGAATTTTAATTTATTTTCTTTGCAATTTTTACCAACCTTTCTTGTTTAATGGACTTTTCTTTTAATTTGAATTATTACTTGCCTTTGTTCACCCAATATTTTCCCCACCTTTTATCATTTATTATTCGATTTATATATTGCCCTTGCGTATGTATTTATTTTACATTTAAACTATTATTATTACCTCATTTACAATTCTTTAATTCATTCATATAGATTTGTACATTTTAATGCACTAACATATATCTTTGAATGTTTAACATTATAAATAATTATTTCTTTATTATCACTCTATTAAACATATAACATAACTATTTGAATTTAGTTACATGATTATGATACCTAAAGGTACAAAAACAATGCTCCAAACCATACATTGTCTCAAGAATTTTTCTTCTTCTATCTAGAACATATATGTTTAAATACATATTTTTTTCCATTAAGTGCGTTTTTATTCCTTCCTTTAATCCATTGATTTGTTTTACCTTAATCCTATTAATTTCTTTTCTTGCATTTGCTTTTAATGTCCTCCTCTCTTCGTTGTTTCATTAATACTGCATTCATTGATTTAAATAAAATTAAAACTTGTCATAAATTGCATTTTTAAATTTCTACCTTCCCTTTTTGTCAACTTGTTGGAATATTTATTGAATCTTTTGTTTTAATGTTTCCCACATTACAGAATAAATTTTATTACATGCAAATTGTATACGCTCCGTATTTACATTAAAAAGAATATATTTAATTTTTGAAAATAAATTATTTTAAACAACCAAAACTAATTAAAATAACTTAAAATTAAATTTTAAATTGGCCCCAAAATTCAGGGTTGTTACAGTCTCCCCCACATAAAATCTTTTCGTCCTCGAAAAGGAACAAAGCTAAAAGTTGATTAATTAACTAATTAATTTTCTTTCTTTTATTGGTTTCAATAATTTTATTAGTTGATTAACTTTTAAAATATATAACTTTATATATTCAAAAATCATATTTTCTAAAATAGATTATAATTAAAAATACGTATATTATAAGCTTGTTACTCTCAACTCATTCTAGGGCATTACTAACCCTATCTCTAATGAGTTTTCTCATTCTTGGATACTGCTGATCCTATCTCTAATGAGTATTCTTTTTATAGGATATTACTAATCCTACCTCTGATGAGTCTTTTGTTTAGTTCTAACGAGTTGTACCCCAAAGATTTTGAGCTAACCAGAGCTCTGATACCAAATGTAACGTCACGGATTTCGCCCACGCTTAATCGATCGCAAAATCGACCAAGACCGTTCAAAATCCGAATACGTTAACTTTGCGAATACAACAAATTAGAACAATAACAACATACTTTTATTACATCATGATAATATAACATCAGAGTACAAAATATCACAGTACATCAAATAAAATAAAATACAACAGAAGATAAATTTTACATTAAAATTTAATACATTGCAGCGGAAGACTTTTCTAAGCTTTGGACACAGCTTTGAGCTTCGATCCAGAATCCTACTCGAGATAAGGACCTGTAGACAAACTACTCGACTGCCCGTGTGGAAGAAAGGGCACCCGAGTTTGCAAAGTGAAACAAACTACGAGTCAGTCATGGGATTGGTGTGAGAATTCTTAGCTTATTATAACTAATAGTAATAAGGCTAATCATAGGACCACGCCGCTAACGCGGAACGGGTTTACTCCACTGGATTGCCAGTGCATAAAAAAAAGTAAATCGTTAAACAACGCAATGCTTTTTAGAAAAATGAAACCATTATAAGGCTCAATCCCTTGCAACGTACGTCGAAGGATAGAGTTTTACCTTATAAGGGTCAAAAATGCTTAATACGCGAAATTCGTCTTATATACCATGAGTGCATAGTGTACAAAACAATTTTGAATATAAAAGTATCAAAACTAGGTGGCATAATATGTTATGTAAGCGACATAATATATTATGTCACCATATAAGTATACAACTAAAACCCGCGAAGCTCGTATTGGGAAGTTGGGTTTCCATCATGATGGCTCCGGATTCAAAAGACATATCGCGAATGTATCTCCACGGTTTAAATCCCAGCAAGAGAAAACACCGTAATACATATAATACGCACTTTGGAAGAACGGTCTAGTGTTCTATCCTCATGCGCTTCTGCTGAAACAATTTCCCAATCTCCAGATGTGGAGCAACCACACCCAACATACGCTCAGTTGACCCCATCCATGTATATAAAGTATATTGGTCAACCTACTAATCAAACAAATCGTTTACCATCATACCGGGGTGTGAGGCTTGCGAAGTCACGCTATAGTCTTCAACCACAAGGCCCTGCTTTTCAACAAAAGCCTTGATAATAATATCTTAGCATGCCACATTGTCAATCCATACCGTACCATTGATCATCCATCAATATATAAATGGGTGTTAAGCAAAGAATAAATTCTCCGCCACCAACATTTATATATTAAACAGGAAATCAATAACATGATATTGAACGGAGTACAATGCCAGACACACAATCCATTTATAAGCTTATGCTCTGGGTGTGAGCGAAAACAAAAACCGTGTAATCAACATGTTCGTTTGGACAATGACCATGACCCTTGAATTGGGAGCAAGTCAATTCAGAGCCTCGATCATTGTCCGCTCGATGGGAAGATTGACCGTCTTCCAAACTTCGATTCTTAACATCGCTTGATTACTTGGAATGAGGTTAAACTCGGACTTTCCAAATAATTCTCATATATATATATAATGAAAATACTTCCTTATCGTTATTATTATTTTATAACGATTAATCCCTATTTAATTAATTAAAGTAATCAAATCTTTATTTAACGACGCCTCAGGTCAATGGGCGACCCTGGCGCTGTTTTCAACCAATTTTGATTTTCACATTTCACAAAATCTAACCGTTGGATCTTAACGTAGTTTATATTGTTGGAAAGATCTTTCCAAGACGGTCCTAACGGTTTCAGCTTTGGGAAATTCCGACTGTCGGATCTTTTGGTATAGTCGTTTAAAGGTACGATTTCAAAACGTGAACTACCGCGCTCGATTCGATTAATTTAAATTATATCTATATATAAATATGTAAATATAAGCCTTTTAGCTTTTTATTTACATAAAAATGTAAATTCTATTCCAATGTCCACTTTCATTCTTTCATTCTTTCATTCCTTTATTTACATGAAAAATGTCAATTATAATTCAATGATGAATTCTTCCCTTTATTTCTTTTATTGACATTAAAATGTAAATATAATTCAACATTACATTCCATTCTTTTATTTCTTTTATTTACACTGTAAAATTCCCCTTTTAATTACAGTGAAAAATTCTAACTTTTTAAATTACGTTAAAAAAATGTAATTTTGGTTCCAATGTCCAATTCTTCTTCTTAATTACATTAAGAATGTAATTCTCAATATAATGTAAAATCATTCTTTTTAATTAACATTTCATAACAGTGCAAATTTCTATCAGTTTAAAATTACATACAAAAATGTGATTTTTTTTACCATGCAAGTTCCTATTCTTTAACTACATACAAAAATGTGACTTTGATTACACCGTCAAATTCTACTTTTTAATTACATGGAAAATGTAATTAATATTACATGTCAAATCTTGTTTTTCAATTTACAATGTAAAATTCTATTCTTTAATTACATATAGAAATGTAATTTTATTTTCAATGCAAATTCTCACTCTTAATTTACATATAAAAATGTGATTTTATTTTACATATAAATTCTATTTTTTTAATTACATATTTTTTTTCCATTTATGCGGTATAAATTTCATGTCTTTTGATTACATAAAAATGTAAATTTCTATGCGGTACCATGTTAAATTAATATTTCAATTCCATTCCCACATTTATTTATTAATAAATAACAGCTAAAATGTAGCTTTCAATTCATTTTTTTTATGCATAGAAAATGTCATCAAAACATTACACTACGTGTGAATAAATGTTTTTTCTTTTCTTTTTCTTCTACATATCTTATTTACATGAAAATGTAAATGAAAGTGTCATCTAAAATAATTCTTTTTATTTACATTAGAAAATGTAAATAAAGTTTTCACTCATAATATATTCATTTTATTTACATAGAAAATGTAAATAAAGTTTTCCTCATATATTGTTCTTTTTAATATATTAACGTTTACACTAAAAATATGTTCATTTTTACTAAAATGATATAACGCCAAATATGTGTTCATTTTCTCTAAAATGACATAACGCTAAATATGTGTTCATTTTCTCTAAAATGACATAACGCTAAATATGTGTTCATTTTCTCTAAAATGACATAACGCTAAATATATGTTCATTTCCTCTAAAATGACATAACACTAAATATGTGTTCATTTCCTCTAAAATAACATAACGTTAAATATGTGTTCATTTTCTCTAAAATGACATAACGCTAAATATGTGTTCAATTTCTCTAAAATGACATAACGCTAAATATGTGTTCTTTTTCTCTAAAATGACATAACGCTAAATATATGTTCATTTCCTCTAAAATAACATAACGCTAAATATATGTTCAATTTCTCTAAAATGACATAACGCTAAATATGTGTTCATTTTCTCTATTATTCTAATTTCCTATAAAAAATGATATTTTATATGTAAACAATTTCTATGAATTCTAATGTCATATAAAAATGATACTTTATATGTAAACAATTTCTATGAATTCTATTATCATAAAATATAATCCTTTTATATAATCATGTTTTAATTTTTTTTATTTTATATAAAAAAATGTAACCTTTAATGTG
This sequence comes from Allium sativum, assembly GCA_030737875.1. Taxonomy (NCBI): domain Eukaryota; kingdom Viridiplantae; phylum Streptophyta; class Magnoliopsida; order Asparagales; family Amaryllidaceae; genus Allium; species Allium sativum. The sequence goes on along the minus strand of CM060909.1, from coordinate 177,839,254 downwards.
TCATTACATTAAAACAGGGTTCTTAATGTAAACATGCTTTCATTCTAAAATCATGAACATTTTTTATAAATTCCAAATTTACATTAAAAATGGAATTTTTAATGTTAAGCATGTTTTATTTTCATAACATGATTTTCAATACGAACGACATGTTTTATTACCATAACATTTCTAAAAATGATGCTTTGTACATTTATAAAACTTTGCTACTAAAGATGATGTTTTTATTTATATGACCAAAGCACATTCTAACATGGTTGATATATTTATCTACAAATATGTTTTCTAACATAAGTGATATATTTTTATCCATATGTGACATTACTAACAAATTGTGTATTTTTATTCATATATGACATTACTAACAAATTGTGTATTTTTATTCATATATGACATTTCTAACAAATTGTGAATTTTTATTCATATATGACATTACTAACAAATTGTGAATTTTTATTCATATATGACATTACTAACAAATTGTGTATTTTTATTCATGTATGACATTACTAACAAATTGTGAATTTTTATTCATATATGACATTACTAACAGATTGTGAATTTTTATTCATATATGACATTACTAACAAATTGTGAATAAACATACTACGCTACATTTCATTTTTTAACTTGCATTAAAATGTAAACATTAAACTCTAATCTTTTATTACATTAAAATAAATATAAAAGTGTAACACTAGATTTCAATCTTACTAATTCATTAAAAATGCAACCTAAAGTTTCAATTCTTTATTTTACATGAAAATGCATATGAAATGTGTCGACAAAATATAATCTTTTTATCTTACATGAAAATGCATATAAAATGCATTGACAACATTTAATCTTTTTATTTCAATCAAAAATGCAGGTGTGCTTCATCGTCAAAATTTCATTCCAAATTGCGCGAAAATTTTATCGTCAAATTTTCGCCTTTTTAATTACATAGAATTCCATGTCAAAATTTTACCTTTTTAATTACATCAAATATGGTAGCACGAGCAACTCAAACAACATTGAATTAAAATGAAATAACAAACTAGAATTGCGTATATAGATCTAAAATGATAGGTCCGAACAAATAAGTAAAGTGGATGCGCGTGCTTAGATCTACAATGATAGATCCGAACAAATAACAAAAATTGCATCGCAAATCAGAGATAATAGCATTCAAATCACAGATTCATAAGTGAGAAAAGTAATAAATTAAAATCAGTAAAGTAAATAGGAATTCTCACATATACAGATTTATTATTTAAGAAAGATAATTAAATTAAATTAAATTCAGAATATCTCACCTTGGAATATGATCAGAACTAGAGTCAAAGAAAGTCAGAAATGGGTTTATAACAAATCTAGCATGTTGTGTTGTGTCCCTCTGTTCCAATATTGTCAAACTCGTCGAGTTCTGTATTGATGGAGGAAGGAAGAGATTTTATGGAGGAAGGAAAAATTCAGGAGAAGATTGGAAGAGTTTAGGCCATGGAAAAATGAAAGTGGCGGCTATCAAAAATGAGGAGAGATAGATTAGGTTTAGATGGCCTCTATATTTATAAATTTTTTTAATGTCAATTTTACACAAAAAAAAATCCAGAGTTCCCTAATTAACTCCAATTAACATTAAAATGTAACCTTCAATTTTTAATCCTTTTATCGTATTACAAATACAAACAAAATTCAACTTTCCATTATAGCCTTTTCATGTAATCTAACAAAATTGAAAATTTAACCTTTTCAATGTAAAACATTTTCGTTGTAAAATATCAACATTAAAATTTTATCCTTTTTTTTATATAAAACTTTTCTTAGGTAAACCAATGACATTACTTTAATTTTTACTGCATTCATTAATGTTAACTTAATGTCATCTACCATTTTCTAAGAAAGATCTAAATAATTTTTCCTCTTTTCCCACTACTGAATTTTAATTCATTTTCTTTTCAATTTTTACCAACCTTTCTTGTTTAATGGACTTTCCTTTTAATTTGAATTATTACTAGCCTTTGTTCACCCAATGATTTCCCCACCTTTTATCATTTATTATTCGATTTATATATTGCCCTTGCGTACGTATTTATTTTACATTTAAACTATTATTATTACATCATTTACAATTCTTTAATTCATTCATATGTATTTGTACATTTTAATGCACTAACATATATCTTTGAATGGTTAACATTATAAATAATTATTTCTTTATTATCACTCTATTAAACATATAACATAACTATTTGAATTTTGTTTCATGATTATGATACCTAAAGGTCCAAAAACAATGCTCCAAACCATACATTGTCTCAAGAATTTTTCTTCTTTCTATCTAGAACATATATGTTTAAATGCACATTCTTTTCCATTAAGTGCGCTTTTATTCATTCCTTTAATCCATTGATTTGTTTTACCTTAATCCTATTAATTTCTTTTCTTGCATTTGCTTTTAGTGTCGTCCTCTCTTCGTTGTTTCATTAATACTGCATTCATTGATTTAAATAAAATTAAAAATTGTCATAAATTGCATTTTTAAATTTCTACCTTCCCTTTTTGTCAACTTGTTGGAAAATTTATTAAATCTTTTGTTTTAATGTTTCCCACATTACATTACATTACAGAATAAATTTTATTACATGCAAAGTGTATACGCTCCGTATTTACATTAAAAAGAATATATTTATTTTTTCAAAATAAATTATTTTAAACAACCAAAACTCATTAAAATAACTTAAAATTAAATTTTAAATTGGCCCCAAAATTTAGGGTTGTTACAGTCTCCCCCACTTAAAATCTTTTCGTCCTCGAAAAGGAACGAAGCTAAAAGTTGATTAATTAACTAATTAATTTTCATTCTTTTATTGGTTTCGATAATTTTATTAGTTGATTAACTTATAAAATATATAACTTTATATATTCAAAAATCATATTTTCTAAAATAGATTATAATTAAAAATACGTATATTATAAGCTTGTTACTCTCAACTCATTCTAGGGCATTACTAACCCTATCTCTAATGAGTTTTCTCATTCTAGGATACTGCTGATCCTATATCTAATGAGTATTCTTTTTATAGGATATTACTAATCCTACCTCTGATGAGTCTTTTGTTTAGTTCTAACGAGTTGTACCCCAAAAATTTTGAGCTAATCAGAGCTCCGATGCCAACTGTAACGACACGGATTTCGCCCGCGCTTAATCGATCGCAAAATCAACCAAGACCGTTCAAAACCCGAATACGTTAACTTTGGGAATACAACAGATTAGCACAATAACAACAGACTTTTATTACATCATGATAATATAACATTAGAGTACAGAATATCAGAGTACATCGAATATAATAAAATACAACGGAAGATAAATTTTACATTAAAATTTAATACATTGCAGCGGAAGACTTTTCTAAGCTCTGGACACAGCTTTGAGCTTCAATCCAGAATCCTGCTCGAGATAAGGACCTATAGACAAACTACTCGACTGCCCATGTGGAAGAGAGGGCACCCGAGTTTGCAAAGTGAAACAAACTACGAGTCAGTCATGTGACTGGTGTGAGAATTCTTAGCTAATTTTAACTAATAGTAATAAGGCTAATCACAGGACCACACCGCTAACGCGGAACGGGTTTACTGCATTGGATTGCCAGTGCATAAAAAAATAAATAAAGTAAATCGTTAAACAGCGCAATGCTTTTTAGAAAAATGGAACCATTATAAGGCTCAATCCCTTGCAACGTATGCCGAAGGATAGAGTTTTACCTTATAAGGATCAAAAATGCTTAATACGCGAAATTCGTCTTATATACCTTGAGTGCATAGTATAGAAAACAATTTCGAATATAAAAGTATCAAAACTAGGTGGCATAATACGTTATGTAAGCGGCATAATATATTATGTCACCATATAAGTATACAACTAAAACCCGCGAAGCTCGTATTGGGAAGTTGGGTTTCCATCATGATGGCTCCTGATTCGAAAGACATATCGCGAATGTATCTCCACGGCTTACGTCCCAACAAGAGAAAACACCGTAATACATATAATACGCACTTTGGAAGAACAGTCTAGTGTTCTATCCTCATGGGCTTCTGCTGAAACAATTTCCCAATCTCTAGATGTGGAGCGACCACACCCAGCATACGCTCAGTTGACCCCATCCATGTATATAAAGTATATTGGTCAACCTACTAATCAAACAAATCGTTCACCATTATACCATGGTGTGAGGCTTGCGAAGTCACGCTATAGTCTTCAACCACAAGGCCCTGCTTTTCAACAAAAGCCTTGATCATACTATCTTAGCATGCCACATTGTCAATCCATACCGTGCCATTGATCATCCATCAATATATAAATGGGTGTTAAGCAAAGAATAAATTCTCCACCACCAACATTTATATATTAAATAGTAAATCAATAACATGATATTGAACGGAGTACAATATTAGACACACAATCCATTTATAAGCTTATGCTCTGGGTCTGAGCGAAAACCTAATCCGTGCAATCAACATGTTCGTTTGAACAATGACCATGACCCTTGAATTGGGAGCTAGTCAATTCAGAGCCTCGATCATTGTCCGCTCGATGGGAAGATTGACAGTCTTCATTCGCCGTCTTCCAAACTTCGATTCTTAGCGTCGCTTGATTACTTAGAATGAGATTAAACTCGGACTTTCCAAATAATTCTCGTACATATATATAATGAAAATCCTTCCTTATCATTATTATTATTTTATACCGATTAATCCCTATTTAATTAATTAAAGTAATCAAATCTTTATTTAACGACGCCTCGGGTCAATGGGCGACCCTGGCGCTGTTTTCAACCAATTTTGATTTTCACATTTCACAAAATCTAACCATTGGATCTTAACGTAGTTTATATTGTTGGAAAGATCTTTCCAAGACGGTCCTAACGGTTTCAGCTTTGGGAAATTCCGACGGTCGGATCTTTTGGTATAATCGTTTAAAGGTACGATTTCAAAACACGAACTACCGCGCTCGATTCGATTAATTTTAATTATATTTATATATAAATATGTATATATAAGTCTTTTAACTTTTTATTTAAATAAAAATGTAAATTCTATTCCAATGTTCACTTTCATTCTTTCATTCTTCCATTCCTTTATTTACATGAAAAATGTCAATTATAATTCAATGATGAATTCTTCCCTTTATTTCTTTTATTGACATTAAAATGTAAATATAATTCAACATTACATTCAGTTCTTTTATTCCTTTTATTTACACTGTACAATTCCCCCTTTAATTACAGTGAAAAATTCTAACTTTTTAAATTACGTTAAAAAAATGTAACTTTGGTTCCAATGTCCAATTCTTCTTATTAATTACATTAAGAATGTAATTCTCAATATAATGTAAAATCCTTCTTTTTGAATTACATTTCATAACAGTGCAAATTTCTATCAGTTTAAAATTACATACAAAAATGTGATTTTATTTACCATGCAAATTCCTATTCTTTAACTACATACAAAAATGTGACTTTGATTACACCGTCAAATTCTACTTTTTAATTACATGGAAAATGTAATTAATATTACATGTCAAATCTTGTTTTTCAATTTACAATGTAAAATTCTATTCTTTATTTACATATAGAAATGTAATTTTATTTTCAATGCAAATTCTCACTCTTAATTTATATATAAAAATGTGATTTTATTTTACATATAAATTCTATTTCTTTAATTATATAAAAAAAGTGTAATTCTATTTATGCGGTATAAATTTCATTTCTTTTGATTACATAAAAATGTAAATTTCTATGCGGTATCATGTTAAATGAATATTTCAATTCCATTCCCACATTTATTTATTAATAAATAACAGCTAAAATGTAGCTTTCAATTCATTTTTTTTATGCATAGAAAATGTCATTAAAACATTGCACTACGTGTGATTAAATGTTTTTTTTTCTTTTTTTTCTACATATCCTATTTACATGAAAATGTAAATGAAAGTGTCATCTAAAATAATTCTTTTTATTTACATTAGAAAATGTAAATAAAGTTTTCACTCCTAATATATTCATTTTATTTACATAGAAAATGTAAATAAAGTTTTCCTCATATATTGTTCTTTTTAATATATTAACGTTTACACTAAAAATATGTTCATTTTAACTAAAATGACATAACGCCAAATATGTGTTCATTTTCTCTAAAATAACATAACGCTAAATATGTGTTCAATTTCTCTAAAATGACATAACGCCAAATATGTGTTCATTTTCTCTAAAATAACATAACGCTAAATATGTGTTCAATTTCTCTAAAATGACATAACGCTAAATATGTGTTCATTTTCTCTAAAATGACATAACGCTAAATATGTGTTCATTTCCTCTAAAATGACATAACGCTAAATATGTGTTCATTTCCTCTAAAATAACATAACGCTAAATATGTGTTCATTTTCTCTGAAATGACATAACGCTGAATATGTGTTCATTTTCTCAAAAATGACATAACGCTAAATATGTGTTCATTTCCTCTAAAATAACATAACGCTAAATATGTGTTCAATTTCTCTAAAATGACATAACGCTAAATATGTGTTCATTTTCTCTATTATTCTAATTTCCTATAAAAAAAATGATATTTTATATGTAAACAATTTTTATGAATTCTAATGTCATGTAAAATTGATACTTTATATGTAAACAATTTCTATGAATTCTAATATCATAAAATGTTATCCTTTTATATAATCATTTTTTTTATTTTTTTTATTTTATATATAAAAAAATGTAACCTTTAATGTGTCATTACATTAAAACAGGGTTCTTAATGTAAACATGGTTTCATTCTAAAATCATGAACATTTTTTATAAATTCCAAATTTACATTAAAAATGGAAATTTTAATGTTAAGCATGTTTTATTTTCATAACATGATTTTCAATATGAACGACATGTTTTATTACCATAACATTTCTAAAAAAGATGCTTTATACATTTATAAACCTTTTCTACTAAAGATGATGTTTTTATTTATATGACCAAAGCACATTCTAACATGGTTGATATATTTATCTACAAATATGTTTCCTAACATAAGTGATATATTTTTATCCATATACGACATTACTAACAAATTGTGTATTTTTATTCATATATGACATTACTAACAAATTGTACATTTTTATTCATATATGACATTTCTAACAAATTGTGAATTTTTATTCATATATGACATTACTAACAAATTGTGAATTTTTATTCATATATGACATTACTAACAAATTGTGTATTTTTATTCGATTATGACATTACTAACAAATTGTGAATTTTTATTCATATATGACATTACTAACTGATTGTGAATTTTTATTCATATATGACATTACTAACAAATTGTGAATAAACATACTACGCTACATTTCATTCTTTAACTTGCATTAAAATGTAAATATTAAACTCTAATCTTTTATTACATTAAAATAAATATAAAAGTGTAACACTAGATTTCAATCTTCCTAATTCATTAAAAATGCAACCTAAAGTTTCAATTCTTTGTTTTACATGAAAATGCATATGAAATGTGTCGATAAAATATAATCTTTTTATCTTACACGAAAATGCATATAAAATGCAATGACAACATTTAATCTTTTTATTTCAATCAAAAATGCAGGTCTGCATCATCGTCAAAATTTCATTCCAAATTACATGGAAATTTTATCGTCAAAATTTCGCCTTTTTAATTACATCAAATTCCATGTCAAAATTTTGCTTTTTTAATTACATCAAATATGGTAGCACGAGCAACTCAAACAACATTGAATTAAAATGAAATAACAAACTAGCATTGCGTATATAGATCTAAAATGATATGTCCGAACAAATAAGTAAAGTGGATGCGCATGCTTAGATCTACAATGACAGAGCCGAACAAATAACAAAAAGTTGCATCGCAAATCAGAGATAATAGCATTCAAATCACAGATTCATAAGTGAGAAAAGTAATAAATTAAAACCAGTTAAGTAAATAGGAATTCTCACATATACAGATTTATTATTTAAGAATGATAATTAAATTAAATTAAATTAAATTCAGAATATCTCACCTTGGGATATGATTAGAACTAGAGTCAAAGAAAGTCAGAAATGGGTTTACAACAAATCTAGCATGTTGTGCTGTGTCCCTCTGTTCCAATATTGTCAAACTCGTCGAGTTCTGTATTGATGGAGGAAGGAAGAGATTTTATGGAGGAAGGAAAAATTGAGGAGAAGATTGGAAGAGTTTAGGCTATGGAAAAATGAAAGTGGCGGCTATAAAAAATGAGGAGAGATAGATTAGGTTTAGATGGCCTCTATATTTATAAAATTTTTTAATGTCAATTTTACACAAAAAAAACCAGAGTTCCCTAATTAACTTTAATTAACATTAAAATGTAACCTTCAATTTTTAGTCCTTTTATCGTATTACAAATACAAACAAAATTCAACTTTCCATTATAGCCTTTTCATGTAATCTAACAAAATTGAAAATTTAATCTTTTAAATGTAAAACATTTTCGTTGTAAAATATCAACAATAAAATTGTATCCTTTTTTTTATATAAAACTTTTCTTAGGTAAACCAATGACATTACTTTACTTTTTACTACATTCATTAATGTCAACTTAATGTCATCTACCATTTTCTAAGAAAGATCTAAATAAAATTTCCTCTTTTCCCACTATTGAATTGTTATTTATTTTCTTTTCAATTTTTACCAACCTTTCTTGTTTAATGGACTTTCCTTTTAATTTGAATTATTACTAGCCTTTGTTCACCCAATAATTTCCCCACCTTTTATCATTTATTATTCGATTTATATATTGCCCTTGCGTACGTATTTATTTTACATTTAAACTATTATTATTACATCATTTACAATTCTTTAATTCATTCATATGGATTTGTACATTTTAATGCACTAATATATATCTTTGTATGGTTAACATTATAAATAATTATTTCTTTATTATCACTCTATTAAACATATAACATAACTATTTGAATTTTGTTTCATGATTATGATACCTAAAGGTCCAAAAACAATGCTCCAAACCATACATTGTCTCAAGAATTTTTCTTCTTTCTATCTAGAACATATATGTTTAAATACACATTTTTTTCCATTAAGTGCGCTTTTATTCCTTCCTTTAATCCATTGATTTGTTTTACCTTAATCCTATTAATTTCTTTTCTTGCATTTTCTTTTAGTGTCCTCCTCTCTTCGTTGTTTCATTAATACTGCATTCATTGATTTAAATAAAATTAAAAATTGTCTTAAATTGCATTTTTAAATTTCTACCTTCCCTTTTTGTCAACTTGTTGGAAAATTTATTAAATCTTTTGTTTTAATTTTTCCCACATTACATTACAGAATAAATTTTATTACATGCAAATTGTATACGCTCCGTATTTACATTAAAAAGAATATATTTAATTTTTCAAAATAAATTATTTTAAACAACCAAAACTCATTAAAATAACTTAAAATAAAATTTTAAATTGGCCCCAAAATTCAGGGTTGTTACAACAAGTATTAGGAAATCATGTTCGTTAGAGGTTGAGGGTGCTTATCTACCACATGTACACACTGATGTATATTGATTGAGCGCACAAGGATGGTTTACTCAGACAGATGAGATAACTTTTTGACGGAGCTTCTGAGCGCACAGATGGATTCGACGATGGAGCAACAGTGGAGCTCGACGACAGATTTTAAGGCAGAGCGACAATGGAGCTTGGTGGCCAATCTGAAGATGAAGGATGGACTTGACCATAAGATGGACTTCACGACGAATGCTAGACATTTTCTTTAGGTGTGTATTTAACCAATTTTAGTTAAATAGGTGACCCGCATAGTCGTTATCGATTATTATGAGGTGGACGATGTTGATTACTATATTTGTTGGTCATTTTGGCCAATTTGACATGGATGATGGTGTGATTTCGAGGAGAAAGATAAGATGGTTAATTCAATAATGATTTTGACATGATGTCTCTTCGGCCAGTGACTTTGGCTTGAGACGAGGATGTGGTGCTTTTATGCAGTAATTCGTTATTCGACGACGATGATTCTAGGATGGGGAGCAAGAATGTTGCAATGGACAGTTCTCTTCGAGATGCAGAAAATACGATGTTAGATCATACTAAGTGCCGTGTTACATGAGGATGGGATGAAATGTAGTTGTTACGACTTGGAAGGCAGTCGATGTGGTCTCACGGTAGTGTAGTTCATCGAGGATAACCCAATTGTCGATCGAATTCCGAGGGGAATCTTATGGATAGTCTTCAAGTGGATTCTGATGCAGAGAGCGTATTGTAAAAGAGTTACTGATGCTCATCATTTTGTTTACACCATTGAGGGACGGGCATAGAGATGGATCAACGACAGTTGGAGGATGGACTGATTGGCCCGGACCCTAGCGCCAGTTGCATAATGATATAGGTAAGGTTTTCAGCTATAGTCTAGTACAGTTGGACATAGCGATGGTTGGTGGAGCCAATTGCAGTAGGGACTGTTAGTGCGTCAATGGATTTGGTGACCAAAGTATTGAGTATCATATATTCAATCCACTAAGTTTTTGAATTTGAGGATGGATGATGAATGTTATGGTTGTTTACTTATTTTTCACCATTTAGTACTTGGACATCCATCACGTCATCTTTATATGATATTTAACAGAGTATAACATATATTGATTGTTATGAGCTAACTCTATGTGTAACACCCTGCATTTTTAATGCAATAAAAATGTAAAAAATATGCATATATGTAAATATATATATTATATGCATAGATATATTTAGAGGAAAAATTAAATAATAATATAATTGCATGTAATAAGTTCACGCAGTGAAATGAAGAAAAAGATTAATAAAAGAAATTACATGCAATACATAAAATGAGATGAAATGCAATGCAATGCAATTGCATGCGAACATTTAAAAAGAAATAAAAAGGAAAATTTGAAGAGCTTTCAGAATTTGGTCACGAAATTAGTGTCATTGCGTTCGTGGGGATTTTCTGGTCAATTTAGACCTATAGTTTACAGAAAACTGATTTAAAATGAAAGAGATACCTTTAAATTAATTATTGCAACAAAACATCAAAAAAAAGGATTGAGAAAAGAATAATGTTTAGCACTATTCTAAGCCTTGTTAACAAAAGACCAAGTAGCTCAGTTGGTTGGAACATGTGACTTGCATACAAGAGATTAAGAGTTTGATCCCTGCCAGTGCCATAATTTTTTTAAGGGAACGACTAAAAAGTGGCTTAGTGTGAAAGCAGTTAAAAAATGGCTTAGTGGGAAGGTGGTTTAATTAAGCAGCGGTTCAGTATGAAAAGGGTTAATAAGAGGTTTAGTTGGGAGAAAGTTTCAAAAGAGGAATATATGTATATTTATATTAATTGGTTTGAGATAAATATTTGTTCGCATATAAAAGATTAGCATACGCATAAGAGTTGAATACAAATGAACATAATTCAAATTAAGGGTTGCGCTCGAACAAAGAAGCAAACAAAGAAGGAATGTTTGAAATTTGATTTACATACAAGAAGATTACATGTATTATAAATAAATCAAATTTCAAATCAAAAGAAAAAAATGATATATATATATATATATATATATATATATATACACACACACACACACACGGCAGGGGTGTCGACACCACCATAGGGGTGTCGACACATGTGTCGACACCCAAGCAGGGGCGTCAACCCCTGCGCATCATTCAGCACACGTGGCGTGTTTTGATTGGTGAACGTTTGTTTTTGTTGTGACGTAGTCGTTTCCTATTGGTTGTATGTCGTGGTTAGCTCTGGTGGAGTTTTATTTAAATCTAAAGGTCCTGGTTGCTCCATACCCCTATAAATAAGACCTTAGACCTAACCCTAAACCATATAATTTGGCGGCTACGTTGGAGCTCTGCCATGGCTCTCTCTCTCTCTTCTCAAATCTATTCTGAAATTAAAATATTAGCCTAGAAGTTATGAATCCACATCTGGAGGAGAGGATCAACGTTAATAAAAGATTATTCAAAGCAAGGTTGTGAATCTAATCGAAGGGAAAAGGGGAAACCAAGGATGATAGAACGGATCGAATCCAAAAATTAGGGAAAGCTTAAAGGTGAGTGAGTTTAAATTGTAGCCTTTAGATAATGTTATGACTATTGTTTAGCATTCCCCTTTTAATAAATTATGAAATTGCCAGTTTAATTATAAATTGCTGTTATAACAAGTTGGGATGTTAATATGAATAGATCAGGAAATTCATATATTGAATCTATTTAATTATTGGAATGATTACATGTTGGAAACAAAACAACTTGTTAGAAATGGTTAGAACATGGGCAATAACTGTTGTTGTTATAATTATATGTTTCACTTGCAGCATATTATCGAATAAATGACATGTTTGGATTGATGGATTTGAATAATTAACCGATTGAATGTTTACATGTCAAAATAGGATTAAACATATGATAAAAAGGACATGCGATGAAATATAGACAAAAATTGGACGACATGAAAAATTAAATTATGGTAAACTAGATCATAGTAAAAAGGATAATATGACTAAAGTTTTCAAGAAATGGGAATGAATTGTAATGGAATTTTTGGAACATAGCATATATTATGTTTTGAGACTTTAGTTTGGGAGTGCAATTTTGATATGTACATTAATGATTGAATAAAGATGAATATGCCTAGGATTTCAATTAGAAATTGTAACTGCATGTATGGCACGAGGTTAGGTTGCATTAGTGGTGGAAGTCTGCTCGGACCCGACCGGCATATCCAGCAGCCACTAATGCTGAACCTAATGTGAGAGGCCTAAGTGCAATATATATATATGTATATATATATATGTATATATATATATGTATATATATGTAATGGTGCTAAGACACGAGGTTAAGTAAACTTGTGGTAGAAGTCTGCCCGGACCCGCCCGACAAATCCAGCATCCACAAGTGTAGGCTTAATGTGAGAGGTCTAGTGCTTATATATATGTGTGTGTATAACAAGATATGAATAAATGGAAATAATGGTAATTCAATGTCTAACTCAGAAAATAAGAAAGGAAGGGATGTAATGAACCGAGTTAGTGTGATACGAAGGAAAAGTGATGTATTTCCCTAAATGACCTATTTTTAAGAACATGGTTGCAAGTAGGCCACAGTAACTAAAGTAAGAAGAGTAAAGAAATTACTTGCTACCATGGATTTAGATGGGAATACGTTATGAAAATAAATCACTGATTCCTTCTATCAAACTGATACGGTGCATGAAGTGTTTTCCTTATTAAAATAAGGAATATATATATTACAGTGAATGAAGGATACTGGAATACAACAGTAAAAGAAAATGGTTTAAAAGGGGAATGATAATAACCTATTATAAATAAATAACATTAATGAAAATGTTGTATAATAGGTAGACTTGTCCTAGGGACAAGTGAATATTATAACTTAGGTTATAATAAACTAGTAAGAGGATGGGATAACTGGTGAATTGAGTTAAGGAACGCTTAATTGTAAATTAAGTAATCAGTAAAGGGGGAAACCTGAAACCAGTTAAGAAAAGGGGGAAAATGTAATGTCCCGAATTTTTGGCAGTTGAATATTTAAATTATTATTTTAAATATTTTTATTTGGAAAATAAAAGGGTTTTAATATTTAAATCGCTATTTAAACGAAGTTTGAACATTATATATTCATATAATTATAAAACGAGCTCAGAACAGCGCTGCAGTTCGTAAAATAGAGTTTTGAACTTCAACTGGATATACAGAGTCCGTTTTAAATCGGATTTCTGTGAAACAAGAAATGTACGGAGCTGGAGAAGTATATTTTTCTAGTGGAAGAGAAAAATCGAGATTTCGTCGTGTAGATTGGAAGTTATGCCCAAATCAATTTGGCAGAAAAACAGCGGCGTAATCATTTATCGACCGTAACGGATTATTGGATATAACTGCATATCGGTTTCGAATTTAGACTAGGTTCTTTTGAGGCGTAGTGATAATTTAATTTTTAGAATTTTATGGTAATTTTTAATTAATTAAATAAGCAACTTTTTATGTGGAGTATTTTGCACCCTGTAATCAACATTTTGGGATTTCACAATATAAGTTAAACTACCGGTATTATTATATTTTTGGGATCGCGACACCTCACTGAACACGACTGTATTTTTATTTCAGTCTGCAACGCTCATACATGGATACATAGTGGTGTAGGTAACTTTATTTGAATGGTTAACTGGTCAAACAGACTTCAAATTCAACGAAACAAGTTTCATACGAAACCTTAGGAAGAGGTCTAGTGAAACGTCAAGGCCTCATATTTTTAGGATTTTTTCTGTAATTTTAAGAAATTAATGCTCGGTGTTTTTCATCGATATTTTCTAAAGGATTTTCGCAAACGGTGACGGAATTCGACGAAACCTGTCCCATTGGATCCGGAATATTTTTTTATGCTAGAATTAACTTATTTTGTCAAAAACAGAGCTCGTATAAGATGTTTTTTTGATAAAAATCTCATGGCACAAGTTAGTATAATATAATATGAATATTTCATTCCACTTTACTTTACTGTAGCCTTTCTTTCTTTTCTTTCTGTGCGTTGGATGCCGTGGTACCCAAGGCACCGTGCTAACCAAGAAAAGGATGCCGTGATGTCCAAACTTCACCCACACTATAAATATACATCGATTCGTACTCCTCTGCTAAACCGACCTAAGCACATGAATTTGTTTATCACATTTATTACGTTCAGAAGCTAAAAGCTGAGGCGCCCCTACCCTAAAACCAAACATCACATGCTCTCCCCCTGTTTTGTCATCTCATATGATAACGTGGTGACCAAGTGAGAAAAATAAAATAATTAAATTTGGTTTCCTTGGCCGCCAATTCACTAACACCGTGCTCCTCACGTTTACGTGGTTACCACGGCTTTTCTTCATTATATAAACACTTCAGCCTCGTTCATTCCACCATCCAAAAACGCTCCTTTTCCTCTCGTCGCTTCTTCAAAGTCTTACTCCTCCTCTCATCTCTTTTTTTTTTAAAAAAAAGAAAAAAAAAAGAAAAAAGAAAAAAAAGAGAGAAGTATAAAAACGAAACTGGGATGGTGCAAATGGGAACAAGGGACGTGAGAACAAAGGGAGACAAGGTGGGAAAGGATTGGATGGGGAGAAGGGTGTCACGCATGGGTAAAACAGTAGGCTTTGGACTAGGAAGGATAGGCAAACGCCTAAAGCAGTGCGTTCTACTTAAACATGGAGTATCATGAGTTGGCGTGCACGAGTTTGTTTCAGCGTGAAAGCATCGTTTGGAGAAGAAGTGTTATCTGGAGGATGCACTACTGTGCAACATGGTTTGGGTGGGCCAGTTTGCTCGTGGGCTTTTGGGCCGGATATATATAATAAAAAAATAAAAAAAAAGAAGAAGAAGTAGAAAGGGAAGTTGCGTTGCAACTTGGCAGGTGGGACAGAGCAACGTATGCAAGAGGATGAGGCATGGTTTGGATACTTTGGAACTAAAGGGGCTGTTGTTAGGAAGTTTGGGAAGAAGAATGAAGCTAGCACGTCCGAGCAAGTATAAACAGTAGGTGAGATGGTAGAAGATCTGACTCGACACATTTATGGTTAAATAACAACCGAGCGCAGTTAGTCGCGATGGAACTGCATTGACAAGCACGACATATAAAGCTGATTTGGTTGGCATTGGAGGCTATCGGGATTTCTGATAAAATTAAACGACGGTTAAAGCGACTCGTCTTAACGACGGATAAAACCAAGGTGAGTTAAACTCACTCAGTTACCCCATTTATTTATTTTTAAATCGGGTTTATTGCTTGTATGCTATGTTTGCTAGTTGATTTGGCTGATTTAATAATTGTTTGGTTATCCGCTACATTGTTTAAATTAAACGGTTGTTTAATTTAAAATGAAATGAAATCGTTATTTTTAACGATTATTTCCAACGAAGGTAACTTACCTTGTTGGTTACGTTTATAATAATATAAACGTTTTTGGATGCTTGAATGGTTGTTATTGGTTGACCACTATCAGTTAAATTGATTGTTTGTTTGCATATGATCCTTATATGAACTGTTTAACCGACATAATTGGGTTATTGACTTAATGGTTGTTTGTTGAATCTAAATTCAACATTTATTCGGTTATTAACCGATGTGCAATATTGGTTGAGGAATTTATAGCAGATGGCCAAAATAAAAACTGTTTTATAAAGATTGATCTACCGTCAGGTGCATCGGTAAAAATAAAGTAATTTATTCTACAATTGAATATAGATTTTTAAATATATTATTTTTAAATGAAGTTTACAAATAAAAGAAATAATCCAATTCTATTTAACCAACAATCACCATTTTGACATCAAAATCGACCGTGTGCGAAGCACGTGCTTTATCTTTTATAGAGCTAATTCTTGTATTAAGAAGATTTGTAAGCAAGTGTGAAACGATTATTAATTGTTTTTTTTTTTTTGCAACAATTAAAATATAGATTTATTTGAAATGGATTATTTAAATTAATAACATTATTTATTAGTTTAAATGAAAATGATGAGTTAGAATTGATTAACAAATTTATCTTTTGTTAAATTCGATCAAGCCAACAGTTACAACGACAGTTGAATATTAAGTTAAATAAATTTGAGCAGATTTATCTAATGAAATGATTTTAGCAAAGGAGGTTTAACTTGATACGAAAAGGAAATTGGATATTTATCCAAGTTAATGATAAAGTAAATTGTTCTTAAATAATGCTCATTTAAGTAATCGTAGTTATAATGAATTAGGATTAGTTTTCAAAAGAAGAGTGAACGGCTTTATATTCTAAACCAGATTTGGTAAATTAAGTTATAAAAGAGATTTCTAAGCAAAGGCGATAAGCCTAAGATAACTGTTTGCATTAAGAAAGGGAGTCGAGGCGAAAGGGATTTGTATTAAACCAAAGTTGTGCAAACAAGTATATAAAAGGGATCGGAAGTTAAAACGTTAATTTTAGATTAACGCTACTTTATAATGGCATTAAGTGAAATGAGCGAGTTGGAAATAAGATTTCCCGGAAGGAATAAATGGATGGTTTAGAAAAAGGATTATTGTAATTGAATTGGGAAAAAGGATCGAGTAAAAGGGATTTGTAATGAAAACTCAGATAATGAAACAATTAAAGGAAGTTTATTTTAAAGGGTAAGTGGCAATGATTTTATTTAGATAACGAAACGAAAAGAGATTTCTTAACGATTTTTTTCGAATAATTATTGAATCGATTCCTCAAAATTTGATGATAAGTAAAGATTGTAGCAAATGTTTCAAATGAGAGTTAACAGAGAATTGAGTGTGATTTTTGATATTGTCCTAAGTATCAAAATGAAATAATTTGAGAATATTATTTTAATGGCCAAGTGATGTTGTGTACTCAACCAATGAATCTGTTGTATGGTTGTTTATTTTGATAGTTAAATAACCGACTATCAAAATCTGACCCAACGTTGTTGGTACGGAAAGACCGGGATCGAATTTATATTCGGAAACCATTCCGACCAATAAATACGAATACGTCGAAGATGTTGATCGAGATGGAGCAAATTGAAGACCGTTGATCTTCATAAACGGAAGGATTACTTACAATCTCTGGTTGATCCCCAGAGATATACTGTGATTCTGTCGTGGCTGAAATCTACGGGTTGCAAGGACTACTCGCTACTGATCTATAGGGTGATTCCTAGGATGCAGTAGGAGGGTGCCTTCGGTTCGTCCTGTTCCTGGATGACGTGTATGGATGGATGTCTGACAGAGTATTTCCAGAAAGGTCACGTACATTGATTTCTTCAACCGTACCAAGAGTGGAAGCGGAGAAGGAAACTTCTTTTAGCTGACACATAAAGTATTGTTGTGGACGTCAATTAGTGATTTCGATGGATCTGACAATGTGGCATTCGAAGTGAATGTGATGTGCTGATTATAAAGGTAAAGCGTGGCCTCAAGCCTCATCAACCGGGAAATGACAAAAATCGGGCAGGCAGCATGGCTATGTGGGTCGCTCCCATTAGGGTGTATAATCACCTATCTAGAGAAATTCCTTTTGTTCTTTAATCTATCGATTCTGCCCATTCGGGAACGGTGGTTTGAGTCCAACCGTTGGTGATATACATTCGATACACTCAAGCGAAATGAGTGGTCGGTCATGTGTGGGCCGGGTTGCAAGACGTTCTTGTTGAACCCAGTGTATTCGCCTCTAGAGATACACGAGCGGCAGGTGGTCCCATACCTCGTCAAGGTCGGAATCCAATTTCCAATAAGTGCCTACGGTTTGTTTGTATACTATATATGTGGAGCGTGAGATGCAAGCGTTCCACTAGATTGTTATTTACTTGTATCTAGACACTATTATAATATCAGAAAAGATATTGATTTCAAAACTGTTTTGGGTTACCGTAAGGTAAAAACCGTCCGTGTTTATGTGTGGATTTGGTCTTACGATTATCCTTTTCTTTCGAAAGGATTTTAACTTTAAAATCAAATTGTGTGATACCCGTAATACTGTGCGAGTTTTACTCACTCTGGTTCACCAGACTGACCCGGTGTTTTGTAAATGCTCGGGTTAGACCGGGTGTACAGGTTCAGATTATCGGATGCTGTGAAGTCCAAAGACGAGCTGAAGGTGTTCAGACGTATGCTATTACCTGGTATTATTCCGCTGTGTGATGTATATAAGGACAGAGTATTATAACTGTCCCAGTATATTGATGTACTCTGATGATTGTAAGTTTTTATTTCAAAGCTTTCTATAAAGTTTATTTATATATTATATTTTGTTCCGCTGCGAAGTGAGACTCTGTGCTGTGGTGATTCTTCTTCTATTCTAACATTTCTTTCTTTCTTTTCTCACCCTCTAACTTCTTTCTCCTAGCTTTCTGGGTTTTCGGTACTTGAGTTTTGGACACGGTTGGTATTAGTGTCGAGATTCGAGTGTCGAAATTCCCGGGTCGCTACAGTTGGTATCAGAGCTATTGGTTTAGTAATAACCTTGGCTCTGTGGCGTAACTCGATAGAGATGGGGTTAGTAATACCCTAGATCGAGATTGAGTGTATATATATGAGAGCGTATTTGTAGATTTTACATACAAATGTTTTGTATTGTGTTTGTTGATCGGTTCAAGTGGTGAGAAGCTTTGAACTGACCATTAACACAGTATTGTTTTGAAAAGAGGGTAAATGGAATAATTTTACCTAAATTATATTTTTGTATAGAAAAGAAATTTTTATTAAATTATTGAGATATTAGTGTGTTTAATCAATTTGAATGGGATTCGAATCGAATTAAAAAGTTGAATTGATACTTAACTTGGTTAAGTGTAATTAATTTCAAAACGATATTGTAATTAAATTTAATTGGAGATTAAATGAATAAATAATAATCAAATGTGTGAAACCAAAATAAATATTAATATTGAATGAGAATTCAATAAATTTTGTTTATTTCGTTGTGTATTGGTTGATGGTTGTGAATTGGTTGTTATTTGATGACAAGTGGTTGAATAGAATTCATTAAATGGTTTAACGAAGGTATGGAAAATAAATTCTAGTGTCAAAAAAATTGGAATGAAACTGAATATGAATTGAATTGAAACCAACTAGCGGGAAATTGAATCAAGATATAATATATTAAGCAGAATCAGATTTTGAAATTGCGAGACAGGAATCTGAAAAGGTGTTGGACTGGTAAGTTAAAAGTTGGAATTGACAATGGATGGAAATTGAGTTAAGAATGGGATTTGGCTTGAACGCATGAAGGATTTGGTTCTGAGGATAAAATTGGTATTTTGTTTGGGGATGCATTGGTATATGCTGACAGGGCAGCAGATGGAAAGGATATAATGATATGCCCGACAAAAAAGTACACGTTTATTTCTATACAGGTTTGGTGATTTATGAGCTTATTTGGCAAGCCGCTTGGCTGTTTTATTTTGTTTTAGATTGGGGAAGGCCTAAGAAGGCAAGTTGTAGTTGTACCAATTGAGCCGTATAGAGGAGGTGCTGGCGAATTTTTTTTGAAATTTAAGATGTTAGGAAATTTTCAATATTTTTGGAAATATCTATATATGGTATTGAAATTGGTTTCTAATTTAAAATAATTTGGATTTGGAAATAAATGGGATCTGTAACGTTCTTTTAGCAATTTCGAGGACGAAATTATTCTAAGGGGGGAAGAATGTAATGTCCCGAATTTTTGGCAGTTGAATATTTAAATTATTATTTTAAATATTTTTATTTGGAAAATAAAAGGGTTTTAATATTTAAATCGCTATTTAAACGAAGTTTGAACATTATATATTCATATAATTATAAAACGAGCTCAGAACAGCGCTGCAGTTCGTAAAATAGAGTTTTGAACTTCAACTGGATATACAGAGTCCGTTTTAAATCGGATTTCTGTGAAACAAGAAATGTATGGAGCTGGAGAAGTATATTTTTCTAGTGGAAGAGAAAAATCGAGATTTCGTCGTGTAGATTGGAAGTTATGCCCAAATCAATTTGGCAGAAAAACAGCGGCGTAATCATTTATCGACCGTAACGGATTATTGGATATAACTGCATATCGGTTTCGAATTTAGACTAGGTTCTTTTGAGGCGTAGTGATAATTTAATTTTTAGAATTTTATGGTAATTTTTAATTAATTAAATAAGCAACTTTTTATGTGGAGTATTTTGCACCCTGTAATCAACATTTTGGGATTTCACAATATAAGTTAAACTACCGGTATTATTATATTTTTGGGATCGCGACACCTCACTGAACACGACTGTATTTTTATTTCAGTCTGCAACGCTCATACATGGATACATAGTGGTGTAGGTAACTTTATTTGAATGGTTAACTGGTCAAACAGACTTCAAATTCAACGAAACAAGTTTCATACGAAACCTTAGGAAGAGGTCTAGTGAAACGTCAAGGCCTCATATTTTTAGGATTTTTTCTGTAATTTTAAGAAATTAATGCTCGGTGTTTTTCATCGATATTTTCTAAAGGATTTTCGCAAACGGTGACGGAATTCAACGAAACCTGTCCCATTGGATCCGGAATATTTTTTTATGCTAGAATTAACTTATTTTGTCAAAAACAGAGCTCGTATAAGATGTTTTTTTGATAAAAATCTCATGGCACAAGTTAGTATAATATAATATGAATATTTCATTCCACTTTACTTTACTGTAGCCTTTCTTTCTTTTCTTTCTGTGCGTTGGATGCCGTGGTACCCAAGGCACCGTGCTAACCAAGAAAAGGATGCCGTGATGTCCAAACTTCACCCACACTATAAATATACATCGATTCGTACTCCTCTGCTAAACCGACCTAAGCACATGAATTTGTTTATCACATTTATTACGTTCAGAAGCTAAAAGCTAAGGCGCCCCTACCCTAAAACCAAACATCACATGCTCTCCCCCTGTTTTGTCATCTCATATGATAACGTGGTGACCAAGTGAGAAAAATAAAATAATTAAATTTGGTTTCCTTGGCCGCCAATTCACTAACACCGTGCTCCTCACGTTTACGTGGTTACCACGGCTTTTCTTCATTATATAAACACTTCAGCCTCGTTCATTCCACCATCCAAAAACGCTCCTTTTCCTCTCGTCGCTTCTTCAAAGTCTTACTCCTCCTCTCATCTCTTTTTTTTTAAAAAAAAAGAAAAAAAAAAGAAAAAAGAAAAAAAAGAGAGAAGTATAAAAACGAAACTGGGATGGTGCAAATGGGAACAAGGGACGTGAGAACAAAGGGAGACAAGGTGGGAAAGGATTGGATGGGGAGAAGGGTGTCACGCATGGGTAAAACAGTAGGCTTTGGACTAGGAAGGATAGGCAAACGCCTAAAGCAGTGCGTTCTACTTAAACATGGAGTATCATGAGTTGGCGTGCACGAGTTTGTTTCAGCGTGAAAGCATCGTTTGGAGAAGAAGTGTTATCTGGAGGATGCACTACTGTGCAACATGGTTTGGGTGGGCCAGTTTTCTCGTGGGCTTTTGGGCCGGATATATATAATAAAAAAATAAAAAAAAAGAAGAAGAAGTAGAAAGGGAAGTTGCGTTGCAACTTGGCAGGTGGGACAGAGCAACGTATGCAAGAGGATGAGGCATGGTTTGGATACTTTGGAACTAAAGGGGCTGTTGTTAGGAAGTTTGGGAAGAAGAATGAAGCTAGCACGTCCGAGCAAGTATAAACAGTAGGTGAGATGGTAGAAGATCTGACTCGACACATTTATGGTTAAATAACAACCGAGCGCAGTTAGTCGCGATGGAACTGCATTGACAAGCACGACATATAAAGCTGATTTGGTTGGCATTGGAGGCTATCGGGATTTCTGATAAAATTAAACGACGGTTAAAGCGACTCGTCTTAACGACGGATAAAACCAAGGTGAGTTAAACTCACTCAGTTACCCCATTTATTTATTTTTAAATCGGGTTTATTGCTTGTATGCTATGTTTGCTAGTTGATTTGGCTGATTTAATAATTGTTTGGTTATCCGCTACATTGTTTAAATTAAACGGTTGTTTAATTTA
The DNA here is from genome assembly GCA_030737875.1 of Allium sativum. Taxonomy (NCBI): domain Eukaryota; kingdom Viridiplantae; phylum Streptophyta; class Magnoliopsida; order Asparagales; family Amaryllidaceae; genus Allium; species Allium sativum. Next base: position 177,816,630 of record CM060909.1, on the reverse strand, counting down.
AAATGAAATGAAATCGTTATTTTTAACGATTATTTCCAACGAAGGTAACTTACCTTGTTGGTTACGTTTATAATAATATAAACGTTTTTGGATGCTTGAATGGTTGTTATTGGTTGACCACTATCAGTTAAATTGATTGTTTGTTTGCATATGATCCTTATATGAACTGTTTAACCGACATAATTGGGTTATTGACTTAATGGTTGTTTGTTGAATCTAAATTCAACATTTATTCGGTTATTAACCGATGTGCAATATTGGTTGAGGAATTTATAGCAGATGGCCAAAATAAAAACTGTTTTATAAAGATTGATCTACCGTCAGGTGCATCGGTAAAAATAAAGTAATTTATTCTACAATTGAATATAGATTTTTAAATATATTATTTTTAAATGAAGTTTACAAATAAAAGAAATAACCCAATTCTATTTAACCAACAATCACCATTTTGACATCAAAATCGACCGTGTGCGAAGCACGTGCTTTATCTTTTATAGAGCTAATTCTTGTATTAAGAAGATTTGTAAGCAAGTGTGAAACGATTATTAATTTTTTTTTTTTTTTTTGCAACAATTAAAATATAGATTTATTTGAAATGGATTATTTAAATTAATAACATTATTTATTAGTTTAAATGAAAATGATGAGTTAGAATTGATTAACAAATTTATCTTTTGTTAAATTCGATCAAGCCAACAGTTACAACGACAGTTGAATATTAAGTTAAATAAATTTGAGCAGATTTATCTAATGAAATGATTTTAGCAAAGGAGGTTTAACTTGATACGAAAAGGAAATTGGATATTTATCCAAGTTAATGATAAAGTAAATTGTTCTTAAATAATGCTCATTTAAGTAATCGTAGTTATAATGAATTAGGATTAGATTTCAAAAGAAGAGTGAACGGCTTTATATTCTAAACCAGATTTGGTAAATTAAGTTATAAAAGAGATTTCTAAGCAAAGGCGATAAGCCTAAGATAACTGTTTGCATTAAGAAAGGGAGTCGAGGCGAAAGGGGTTTGTATTAAACCAAAGTTGTGCAAACAAGTATATAAAAGGGATCGGAAGTTAAAACGTTAATTTTAGATTAACGCTACTTTATAATGGCATTAAGTGAAATGAGCGAGTTGGAAATAAGATTTCCCGGAAGGAATAAATGGATGGTTTAGAAAAAGGATTATTGTAATTGAATTGGGAAAAAGGATCGAGTAAAAGGGATTTGTAATGAAAACTCAGATAATGAAACAATTAAAGGAAGTTTATTTTAAAGGGTAAGTGGCAATGATTTTATTTAGATAACGAAACGAAAAGAGATTTCTTAACGATTTTTTTCGAATAATTATTGAATCGATTCCTCAAAATTTGATGATAAGTAAAGATTGTAGCAAATGTTTCAAATGAGAGTTAACAGAGAATTGAGTGTGATTTTTGATATTGTCCTAAGTATCAAAATGAAATAATTTGAGAATATTATTTTAATGGCCAAGTGATGTTGTGTACTCAACCAATGAATCTGTTGTATGGTTGTTTATTTTGATAGTTAAATAACCGACTATCAAAATCTGACCCAACGTTGTTGGTACGGAAAGACCGGGATCGAATTTATATTCGGAAACCATTCCGACCAATAAATACGAATACGTCGAAGATGTTGATCGAGATGGAGCAAATTGAAGACCGTTGATCTTCATAAACGGAAGGATTACTTACAATCTCTGGTTGATCCCCAGAGATATACTGTGATTCTGTCGTGGCTGAAATCTACGGGTTGCAAGGACTACTCGCTACTGATCTATAGGGTGATTCCTAGGATGCAGTAGGAGGGTGCCTTCGGTTCGTCCTGTTCCTGGATGACGTGTATGGATGGATGTCTGACAGAGTATTTCCAGAAAGGTCACGTACATTGATTTCTTCAACCGTACCAAGAGTGGAAGCGGAGAAGGAAACTTCTTTTAGCTGACACATAAAGTATTGTTGTGGACGTCAATTAGTGATTTCGATGGATCTGACAATGTGGCATTCGAAGTGAATGTGATGTGCTGATTATAAAGGTAAAGCGTGGCCTCAAGCCTCATCAACCGGGAAATGACAAAAATCGGGCAGGCAGCATGGCTATGTGGGTCGCTCCCATTAGGGTGTATAATCACCTATCTAGAGAAATTCCTTTTGTTCTTTAATCTATCGATTCTGCCCATTCGGGAACGGTGGTTTGAGTCCAACCGTTGGTGATATACATTCGATACACTCAAGCGAAATGAGTGGTCGGTCATGTGTGGGCCGGGTTGCAAGACGTTCTTGTTGAACCCAGTGTATTCGCCTCTAGAGATACACGAGCGGCAGGTGGTCCCATACCTTGTCAAGGTCGGAATCCAATTTCCAATAAGTGCCTACGGTTTGTTTGTATACTATATATGTGGAGCGTGAGATGCAAGCGTTCCACTAGATTGTTATTTACTTGTATCTAGACACTATTATAATATCAGAAAAGATATTGATTTCAAAACTGTTTTGGGTTATCGTAAGGTAAAAACCGTCCGTGTTTATGTGTGGATTTGGTCTTACGATTATCCTTTTCTTTCGAAAGGATTTTAACTTTAAAATCAAATTGTGTGATACCCGTAATACTGTGCGAGTTTTACTCACTCTGGTTCACCAGACTGACCCGGTGTTTTGTAAATGCTCGGGTTAGACCGGGTGTACAGGTTCAGATTATCGGATGCTGTGAAGTCCAAAGACGAGCTGAAGGTGTTCAGACGTATGCTATTACCTGGTATTATTCCGCTGTGTGATGTATATAAGGACAGAGTATTATAACTGTCCCAGTATATTGATGTACTCTGATGATTGTAAGTTTTTATTTCAAAGCTCTCTATAAAGTTTATTTATATATTATATTTTGTTCCGCTGCGAAGTGAGACTCTGTGCTGTGGTGATTCTTCTTCTATTCTAACATTTCTTTCTTTCTTTTCTCACCCTCTAACTTCTTTCTCCTAGCTTTCTGGGTTTTCGGTACTTGAGTTTTGGACACGGTTGGTATTAGTGTCGAGATTCGAGTGTCGAAATTCCCGGGTCGCTACAGAAAATATATTGTACTTAATTATAAATTAAGTGATCTGTAAGCTTGGAAGTCTGAAACCCGTTGATAATAATGTTTTAGGGACAAGAGGAAATTATAACATAGGTTATAATAAACGGGTAGAGAAACTTATTTATGGGCCTTAGTTAATAGAACTAAGTTAATAAGTAAACAACGATAAGTTGTATTGACAACGTAAAATGGAATTATGATTAAATGAGAAAGAATGAGGAAAACTTATGAAATAAAATAAGTTATATTTAATCATAAATGGTAAGTGACATGTTAATTAGAAAACATGTGAATTGGACATACTTAATTACATATTAAGTAAAACATGTTATTGTAATGATGAAATCAAACAAGAATATAAAAGAGATTGTAGATTACAGACCTTGGGCCACAATCTAAAGAATAACATGTTGGGGCTTATTAATAAACTTAAATGGATTAAGTTATATGACTGAAATTAATAAGCAAGAGAAACTTGGTAATTTGAATAAGAATTCAATGTGAATAAGAATAATCAAGTTAAATGGAAACCTGGTGAGGTAAGGCAAGCGCGTAAAAGAATGTTTAGACATAGGGTCTAACAACATATTAAAGCGAGGCGCTTGGGACTAGTCCTGTAGCGACCCGTGCTTCCCGGCCGGCCTAAACCGAACAAGAAGGTGGACTGCTTTGAGAACAAGACTAATCGGAACATAAACAGAAGAACATTTCATTGCTATATACAACAATTACATCATAGTATTAGAATATTCCGAGTACGAAAAAATATTACATAGAAAAATATCAGAAATGAAAATACATAGCAGCGGAAATAAAATGTATAAATACAATGCATAGCGGAAAATACAATAACAAATACAACTAAAAGAAATACACGGATACAGAGCATTCCGAATATAGCTCCAGCTGTAAATCCAGGATCCTGTATAAATAAAATCTGCGAAACCAAAACTACTAGCTACCTGTGTGGAAAATATGAGCACCCAGAGTTTAGATTAAAACAATAAACTCCAGATTAGTCATGGGACTGGTGTGAGAACTAAAACAGTTATTTAAAACTTTACTTTAAGATAAGGTAAATCAAGGGACCACGCCGTATAACACGGAACGGGTTTACACCCAAGAATACCAGTGCCTAAAACAAACAGCGCTATGCTAAATAAAGAAAAATCAAGCTATTATAAGACTCAGGTCCCATCACACAATGCAACACAAGCCGAAGGATAGAGTTTTACCTCATAATAGCCAAATATGCTTGGTACATTTTAAAACAAATCTTTTATTATTACTATAAGTGAAGAAATCAACTTCAAATATAAATGTATCAATCATAGACGGCATGAGTACCATATATCATGTCGCCATACTAGGCTCTATAACTAAAACCGCAAAATGTCGTATTGGAAGTTTGGATTTCCATCATGGTGGCACCTGATCCGAAAGATCTATCGCATTCACCACGGTTTACGTCGTAGGCATGCGAAAACACTGTAATGCACATCCGCACTATCCAGGAAACAAGTTACCGCGACTTACGTCCAGCATTGGAAAATACCGCTAACTCTATCCATTTGGGAATCGGGGGGTGTTTCCTATTCCTACTGGTGTGGGGCAACCACACCCAGTATCACCTGGGTTGATCGAATCCATGACAACCCGTAGGATGTCTATCCTCATCTCAAAAGCATACTAATCTAACCATCAGTTTTCTACCATACCGGTGTGTAAGGCTCGCGAATTAACGCTACACAAAGCTGTGCTATATTAAAGCTGTGCTTTGATCATCATCCACCAAACTTTGCTTTTCAACAAAAGTTTGGATCACTACATCTCAGCATGCCACACTATTAATCCATACTGTACCACTGATTTTTGCCGATATATAACCTCTGAGCTCGTACGTCTCAGTGAAGTGTGTTAAGCAAGAGAATAAATTCTCCGCCACCAAATAGACATATATTTAGCAAAGATCAACGAATACATTATAAAGGAATACAATGTCAAACACATCATCCATTTACAAGTCCGTTCTAGGTCTGAACGAAACCGGAGGCACCTTATTCCTCATCCCGTATGTCCAATACAGGAGAGAGGCCCTCGCATATCCATACAATCAACAAGTACGTCCGGACGACTACCACTGTAGCCCCTTCAAGGTAGCTACTCCAATCATGGGCATCAGTAGCAACCCATCCATTCGATATAAAGATCATCAGTCTTGCACCGTCTTCAATCTCTTTGACTGTTAGTCGTCAAATCAGTTATTCAGAATGGGTTAAACCCGGTCTTCCCAAATAACTCACGTATCTCATAATCAAGTGCTATAACAACACATCATACGCCTCGTTCCAATCCAGAATATTCTTTTATTCAAATATTTTTTCTTTAGGGAAAGGTTCCCATTAATTTTATCAAAGATAGATTCTTTTAAATTTATTCTTTAATCTTCCTTTGGATATCATTACAAAATATTTTATTATCTTTTCAATTCTAAACCAATTTAAGGTTTTCCAAACTAGTCGGGATTAGCGATCCTTACCAAAGTAATCATTTGTTTATTTTCCCAATCGCAACCTCTTCATCCCATGGAGCAAAACTGGTAATACTCCATATCTAACACCACGGTGTTATCGGTAAAAATTATTGACCATTTCACGTTCAAATCAAATTAAAGATTTAACTATCATTTGGAGCAAAACTAGTGATACTTCATTCTCGATCATTTTCCCAAATTTGATAATTTAAATTATCAATTCACGTTTCAATCTAATTAAAGATTCATTAAAACTCCACTTAGTTTTAATCTTCCCAAAAATCAATATTAATGATTACTTAACTTTGGGAAATAAAACATGTCGCATCGACAATCTACACCGTACCATTGATTTCTGCCGATATATAACCTCTAAGCTCGCACGTCTTAGAGAAGGATGTTAAGCAAGAGAATAAATTCTCCGCCACCAAACTGATATATATTTAGCAGAGATCAACAAATACAGTATCGAAATACAATGTTAGACATGTAATCCTGTCTTTACCTGGGTTAAAGAACCAATGTCATTTAAAACACAGTTCACGATAAACCTAAATTCCCATTCCATTAATCATGGAATCTTCACGAAAAACAGATCAATACATAGTCGATATCAATTTCTGTATCTGACTAATAATATAAATGGAATAACGACAAAGCCTTTTAAATCCCATAGGTATTAACAGTCTTCCTCCACAGAAGCTCATCTCGATTATTACCAAATCGAATTCCATTCAATTCTAATTTAATATATTAAATTAGAAATCTTTGCTTTGGAAAATTCCATAAATCTTAATTAAAAGATTATAAATTCCAAATCATATTCTTCACTGTTAATTGGGTTAAAGAACCAGTGTTATTTAAAACACCGTTCACGATAAACCCAAAATCCAATTCCAATTAAATATTAATTAATTGGAAAACTTCACTAAATCTTAATTAAAAGATTTATTCTTTTCTCAACTGGGTTTAACAACAGTGTTGATGAAGACACCATTCACGGCAAACCCAAAATCCAATTTGTTATCAAATACACGGCTCTGAATAGAAAATATATCAGCTTATATTCAATATCAAATTCTGAAACCAACAAATATCGTATAGGGAATAACGATATATATATCTTCCAAATTCCTCAACAATATCCGTATAATCACGGAAAATATTCCGAAGATTATTTCCACTCAAATCCATTCCAATTTATTCATTGGAAAAATTATGGTTATTTTAAAACCATTTTCAAATCCAAATTATTTATTTAAAAATAATTGGATTATTATTCTAGTTAGTAACTAGTTCATTTTGATAAAAATATATTTTTATCTTTTCAATTTCATCCAAAATCTTTCCAATTCATTTATTATGATTTTACATAATTTTTCTATATTTTTAACAATTTTATTATCGTCGGTACAGTCGGTTTCCAATAACGGCCATCGAACTGCATCCATAGCCACCTTTTTTGAAATTGATTTGGGCATATCTCCAAATCTAACCGTTAGATTTCAAATCTCTTATATTCATTGGAAAGCCCTTTTCGATACAAACCCAACGGTTCTAGTTTTAGGAGAATCTGACGGTCGGATCTCCCGTAACGTCTATTTGAATTTAATGGTCGAAATTCGCGAACGGTCGCTGCGCGGCACGTTCTATTCAGGCCATTATAATATATATATATATATATATTATATTTCGTCGATTTCCATTTAAAACGAATTTTATAAATCATTTTAAATTCGTTTTAAAAACGATTTCCACTTCCATTTCACTTTCAAATCAAAATTGAATATTTCATTATAAATTCGTTTTAAATTCATTTTAAAACGATTTCCATTTCATTTTCAAATTCAAATCCAAATTGAATATTCCATATATATTTGTTTTAAATTCATTTTAAAACGTTTTCAATTTTATTTTCAAATTCAAATACAAATTGAATTTTCCGTTATAAATTCGTTTTAAATTCATTTCAAATCGATTTCAATTCCATTTTCAGTTTTAAATAAAAATTGAATATTCCATTATAAATTCATTTATAATTTCATTTTAAAACGATTTCAATTTTATTTTCAAATTTGAATCAAATTTTAATTTCCTATTATCATTATAATATTAAAATGGTAATATTTTCAAAATATCAGATTTTGAAATCACTTTTCGATATTCATTATAAAATGAATAAAATCGATAGAATTCCCGTTCGTGTTAAAATGGCGTTTAACTACTTAACACGGTTTCACATTTCAATATTCACTGAATATTATCTTAAAATATTCGTTAATTCTGAACTGGAATCAAACTCAATCAATTACCATATAATTTTATTTATATGGATTTCAACATCACATGTATACCACAATAATGATAAACAATCATTAAAAATTCATACAACATCCAGAGTGCATTCTACAACTGTATAAGCATTAAAATAAATAAATAACGCTTATACAATCTGTCAACCCATCGATTGACATACCACTAATTATTGAGATTAGTGTATGTCGAATATTATCCCAATACCTGTGTGGGGTTTTCAAACAACAAATACTGTTTATTATTTGTGCAGTTGGGCGATGTGTAAAATTTATCATTCCAATCAATATCAGATAGATATGTTTACATAAACTAACCGTCCGGTTTGTAAATGAATATATTTTTATTTTATTACGTGATAATTTATATATATATATTATATAAATAATTTTTATATACAGTTCATATATAAGTTTTATATACAATAATAACAATCGCTATCACAACAAACAATCAACTGGTCTGTACAATAAATATTGTCGGGGGCTTCTAAGCCCCGTTTACATCCTAGTATATATTTACTGTAAAATAATTTGAGTGTGAGAGAGATCTCACGTTCGTTTCCACTCCGTTAGTTTTAATTCTGAACTGTTCGGATTTAATTCTGCCCTAAATTCTGATTTGCTCCAAATTTGACCCGGTTAGTCTTGTTGTGAAGCTCTCGTCCTCATGATCGCAACGGATCTTGTTTCATGCGATTCAGAGTTCGTATGATAAAGATACGAATTTATAAACGTTGATAACATTTTAAAGAGAATTAATAAATTAATTAATTTAAAATAAACCTCCTTCTTCTTCAAAAATCAACTGGCCGCGTTCTTCTTCAACCCTTCAAAACTAGGGTTGGCTTTTTCTCTACCCACGGTCGACGTGACGGTGATAAGACCCTGCCACATAGAGGAGCTACGAGATGCGCCACCAGGGGTCCCACTTTTGGTCAACTTGATGGTGTCTCTGATGTGGATATCGAGGGTGAACGACCGGACTTTGGAGCAGCGATTCGAGCTGACTACTCGATGATGAACAATCACAGGTGGCTAGATTTGAAGAGCAGAAAAAGTTCTTCGATTCTTGCTCTTGGAGATTCGGATAATACAACGTGGATCGATCGGAATTTGTAGGGGAACGACCGAGCTCTTTGATCGTCGAATCACTCCTGGAGGCGGAAGATAGGCGTTGACCGCAAACCAAATTTTTGACCAATACGTTTTTTTATATGTTTAGAAAATTAGGTTTATATATATATATATAATTTTATTTAATTCCAAAAACAGTTGTTCATCGATCCGAACTCCAAACGAATCCCAACAAGTGTTCGCCCCTAGGTAAATACCTCATTCGAACACAATGGGATATGTTTCGCAAGCCAATTCTAATGTTTTGATCAGTTTTTACCCAAATTAAAATATAAATCGATATATATTATATTCAAACGTACATTTTAATTTACCGGGGACACATACTGACTCCAAAAATTCCCGAAAAATAAATCTAGCTATGTTTTGACGATATGGTCCTAACAAAACCAATTTCGTCGAATTTGGAGACCGTTTGAAAAATGGCCATTTTCTGGTCGATCCAATTCAAATTTAAACTGACCAAACATGTTTAAATTTACTGTGCTCACATATTAAATCCAAAATTATGAAATTTGAAACCTAGCAATAATTTGACATTCCGGATCCAACAAAAGTGGTTTCGTCGAAATGGAGGTCGTTTGCAAAATGGCTATTTATTGTATTATATTTAATTCCATAGCGACTATTTTAAATTTTAAATTGTACATAACTTTTTATTCCCGCTATGAAATCTGGATTTTTCATATTCTTGGAGAGATATTTTTAAACAGATTCAAATATTTCTTGTTTCACTAAAATCCGATTTATTTTGAATCCTGTACATTCATTTGAAATTTGAAATCGAATTTTCAAACTATCGCGCCATTTTAAACTCCTTTTATAATTAAATTAAAATTTTCATTCTAACTTCGATTTAAATAAATATATATGTTCTAATTCTATTCAAAATAAATTTCTAGTCGTTATTATTTAAAATAAATCATTTTAAATATTCAAAATTCATTAAAATTTCCAAAATAAATTTTTTAAATTGGTTCTTCTTTTCTGGGTTGTTACAAGTCCACACGTTTGAGGGTGAATAACCCAACGGGGTATATCATCGTGGTGTTATAAGGCACGAGGGGAGCGCACATTCATCTCATTGTTTCGACGGCTCTGAAGGACTGGAAAGGGAAGAACGCGGCTTCCTAAGGGACGTAAGGTGCTCCTAGTAGTCCTCTGTGCAGTGGAAGATGTCTGAGGCTGTGCTCGCAGAGGTTGGGTCTGCGCATAACTACTAGGTGGGTGGGCCTTGACTGCAGATGTAGCTATGCAGTCAGAATGCTGTGATGAGGTGACACCAGGGTGATTCGGCGGTTGCTTCACAAGGAGGTAGAGATGGTCACGACTAATAAGCATAGTAGACCATCGGATACCCATCATCGGCAACCAGTGGGATGCGGAAAGACTCGAGCTAAAACCAAGATACCATTTAACCCTTAACTATCGGGGTACGGGGTTGAGGGGAGACGCCATATGGATGTTTAGATTGTTTGCGCAGGGGCGGTTGCTTAGCTCTGGTAGTCTTTACTAGTTGAGGAGGGCCGAGGTAGGGCCATAGCCACCACGAAAGCAGACTCTAGGTATGTCTGTATATAGAGGCTCTTTAGAGATGAGCCTGTACATATATGGAAAAGCTCCCGATCGAGTTCCGTGTTTCTTGTATCGCCTTGCCACGGAACTCGGTGCACATTAGGGGACGTGCGATTTAGGCATCGAGCTACAAATGAAGGTACGTATGGTGGACAGTCTAGATACATGCATATCGGCTCTAGGTGGTGTATCCTAGACTTGAGGGCATTAATCCGTTATGGAGCCTGATTCGAACAAAGGTGGCAGTCTGTACGTTTGCGTTGCATAGTAATGATAGATATATGCGGATTGTAATATTGTTGTCCGTACGTCACTACAACATAGAATGAGGGACTGCGTATATTGCAATAGTGTTACGGTAGAGACCGTGCGAGTGGGGTTCCATGGGGTGTACCTCAATATTGGGGGTAGCTACACATATACTGTATTAGGTTAATTCACTGGGAAGTAAATAGGTACGACATGTGTGTAAGCCTTGAGTGCTATTAACCCAAGTAACCTAATAAATAAGATAATATGATTGAACGGTATATGTAGGATTATCCAAAGTGTATAGTTTAAATCCAGTCACTAGAACTTGTGTTCTGACCCCCTCCTCATAATATACTCGCAGGTTAGATTTGTGGCAGGGACATGAGACATTATAGCTTTGGATATTGGTTAGGAAGTATTATTAATACGGTAAGGCTATACTTTGATTTATATTATATTTTATCCATTCCGCTGTGAGATATTTTCTGAGCACGGACATATTTTATGTTTCTGTCTTTTCTACAGGATACCAGAGCAAACCAATCCGAGTTTCGATAGATTGGAATTTAAAAAAAATCGATCTATTGAAATTGGGGTTGTCACATCTGGTATCAGAGCTTAGGTTTTGGATTCCTATATAAATAGTGAGTGAACATATTTGTATTTTTAAAAATATAAATATATATTATATACCTAAATCCATAGAGGGACCCACTAAATAGAGAGAGCGTGATATGATTAGAAATGGGATGTTGTTTTGTACACTAACAGAATGAATATGGAAACTCGAGACCCATAGGTAAATTGGGTAGAGAGTATACAATATACTTTGTATGGAAGGAAAGTGAATCCCATATGATTAGTATTTTGGGTTAGTTGTAACACCCCGTAATTCTATAACATTAAGTTTCAAAAATTAAAGTATAATTAAATTTTAAGATAAGAATCAAGGGAAACGGGTGGCGTCATTGCGTTCGTCTCGAAATTTTGCTTGGAAACGAGACCGAGTTTTCGAGAAACGGAGTCCGTATGAGGGAGATATGACCCTCCGAAGTTTCAAGGATTTTCATAATAGAAAAACAGCTCGAATTCGAATTCGAATTCAAACCCCAACGCAAATTGGGCGGGAATTTTCCCGCCCAGGACCAGGTCGACCTGGGGGTCGACACTATGGTCGACCTCCCAAGGACCAGGTCGACCCTATGGTCGACCTGGGGGTCGACCCGGTGCTGAAACCCAGTTTTGAGCCTGGGTTCATTCTGATGTTTCTGGTCTCGTTTTCAGTTTAGATTCGTCCGCCTTATCCTATATAAACAGCCCCCTAGCCCCATTCTCTTTACACCATTTTATTCTCTCCTTATGCTACCTCTGGAATAACTGAAATAAATAAATTAAATTAAAACACGAAGACTATTTCTTGAAGACTACGGCTAGGAATTGCATATTGGAGATTCAAATAAAGTTAAAGCTTCAAGAAGGGAAGCAAAGGCTAATTCAACGGCTTCGAGCAACGTCACACAAATCATAGCAAATCACCACAATGTTATCTTATTATCCTTTTCTAAAACCGATCAATGTAAGTCAGTTACTTTTTAGATTTGAATGCCTAGATCTATTTGTGACATGTAATTAAATGGATATGAGAATATGCCTGATCCTTTCGTTTGAATCTATGCTTGTATATGCCTTTGGATCTGATTCAGGACTATTGTGGTTAATTACCATACCTATGTCTATGACTATGACAGTAAGACTATGCCTATGACTGTGAACATAAGACCATTACCTATGACTATGACAAGGACCATTATGGCTAATCACCTATGATTCATGACTATGAGATTATTGCCTAGGATTATGACTATGAAATTGGATCTAAGCTTGATTTTCTATTCAGACCTATTCTTAATTATCCTTGGATCTTGATTTTGGGAATTTTTCTATTAAGTTAGATCTATCCATGTTCTTGGACCTAGATTATTATTCAAACCTTTTCATGTTCATAATGTTATCAGATCTATATGCCTGCGATATTTTAATCAATTTATTCAGTATATTTATTAGATCTGTAGTTCGTTGTACCTATTCTTATGCCTATCTTTTCATGGCATTCTTGTCAATTCCCTTTTATCTACGAATCTAGATTGACCTATAATCTAGACTGAATCACAATTACACAAACGATGGGAATGCGATTTGGGAAAAACATGAAATTAACATGAATGTGATTGAAAACTTGGAAATTTGGTATAACATGAAATTTATATAATTTGGCATAATAAATATGTTGATATAATCTGAACTGGCTATAATAGTGAGTGATTTACATGCATACTAGAATTGGGCGTAAATGGTAAATTGTTATTTGGCCGCAGAGTATGTAATTGGCATGTAGACCAAGTTTTGGGCATAAACTGTAAACTAGAATATTGAATCTAGTTTTAACATGAACTGATCTAATTTGGCATAAACTGCAAGTTAGGTAAAATGATAGGTAAATCAAGATTTGGGCCTAGAATATAGGTATGTTAGTGGGCATGACAAATGAATACGATATAGGCCCAATTTGTTTAAAAGAGTTGTTAGCAATTTACATATAGACAAAAAAGGATAAATATGTAAATCGAGGAAAGGCGAATATGCCTAACCCGAGGTCAGGTTGAGTTACGTATAAGACTGTCCGGAACCGCCCGACAAATCCAGCAACCGTAACAATACCTATCTAATGTGGGTGGTTAGAGCATTGAGCCCAAAAGGACCCGAGGTTAGGCTGAGTTGCGGTGTAAATCTACCCAGAACCGATCAGCACATCCAGTGACCGCAACGATATCTGTCTAATGTGAGTGGTTGGTGCTTTAAATGAATAATGTAAAGCTAAGAAACAGTTAAGCTAGAATGGGAGGGTTAAGTCCATAGGAACACTTAACCAACTTAACATGTTAACAAGACAGACTTGTATGGGTTAAATAACCGTTATAACATGTTGACTAGACAAGTGGGTGAGGTTAAGAAAAGGTTTAACCGTTATAACATGTTAACTAGACTAGAAGGTGGGGTTAAGTAAAATACACTTAGCCAATTTAACATGTTAACTAGACTAGAAGGTGGAGTTAAGTAAATTTAGAATACTTAGCCATCATAGTGTGACAAATGAACAAGGTTAAGTTAAAACATGAAGGGACAATACTTAACCATTAGAACAAGTGAATTAAACAGATGTTAGGGTTAAGTTAACTAAGAGAACACTTAACCGTTATAACATGTTAGCTAAACAGATGGGCAGGGTTAAGTTAAAAGGGACGCTTAACCAATACAAGATGAAGGGGTGGGGTTAAGTAATAAGAAATACTTAACCAACATAACTTGATTTGTGGTAGGGTTAAGTCAACATGAACTACTGATAACACTTAACCAGTTTAACAAGACAAACGAATGGGTTAAGTTAACTTGAATTGACTAATGACACTTAACCAATCCAACTTGACGAGAAGGAGAACTAAGTAGTAAATCTTATTTAAAGGGGCTAAGTAGAAAACCTTAGTTAAGAAAACAACGATTCAGGAAACTAAGCGGTAAACCTTAGTTAGGAGAACTAAGTAGTAATCCTTAGTGGATCACAAAAAGGAGCGAATGTCCATCTGATCTTAAAGAAGGCTCCAACGAAATGGGTGATGAAGCACACGGCTTCAAGGGGACGTGAGGGTACTCTTGGTATCCCTCTATGAGGCCGCAGATGATCCTCCTGGGCTCACAGAGGTTAAGATCTACGTTAGAAGAACCAAGGGTATGCCTTGGTTGCAATATAAGGAAACTAAAGACTAGGATGTACCAGCGTGATTCGGCGAGACCAGTATCCCTGTGATTACAACTCGTCGTCTACCTACCATCTTGAGTCAATCGAGATACGTGAAGCGGAAAGGCGGAGAACTCCAAAAGACCATATACTTGCTATCTAGTTATGGTTGCGGATGGCCATAGGTTAGTGGGGCATAGGGGGGCCTGCGTATAGTTCTCATTTTTCAAGGTGTGCCTTTCATTAGTTGAGGGAGGGGTCAGGTGGGACCATAGCCACTGCAAAAACAAACCTTAGCATCTGTATCGACAGATACCCGAAAGCTTCCGACCGAGTTCCATGTTTCTTGATTTGCCCTGCCACGGGACTCGGGTCGCACATATAGAGGACATGTGCATCTAGACAGCGATAATGATTCACGACACATACGTGGGGAAAGTATAGGAACATATACCGCTCTGGGTAGTGTGATCTAGAGTAGGGGCGTCGTTCGATAGGTAGCATAATCCCTATTTGGACCTAGGTCGCGTAAACCCTAAAATCCGAGAAACGTTCAATAGGTAGCATAAACCCCAATAGCTGTAATGACCCGCATTGGCAAAGGTATTATAATTAATTTATTTAATTATTTAAATGGTGATTAAAAGGATTTAATGGTCGTGGAATTAAATAATGGTAAATATTTAATTAAAATAATAAATAATAAATATAAATCTGAAATAATCAAAATTAGCAGAAATGGCGATATGGTGTGAACTGGATCATCTGTGATATTTAATTCAGTTTAGAATTGAATTAGAATAACGAATATATTATATAAACGACAGTTTGAATGTATAATTATAATATAATTAAAATCGAGCTTGAAATGGCGCTGCAGTTCGTAAATTGGCGATTCGAACTTTAACTGAATGTATAGGATTCGTTTTAAGCCGGATTTCTATGAAACAAGAAACGTGTGGAGCTGGTGGAGTATATATTTTTAGTGGAAGAGAAAAATCGGGATTTCGTCGTGTAGATTTTGAGATATGTCCAAATCAAATTTTAAAATAGTCGCTATAGAATCGTTTGTCGACCGTAACGGTTTATTCGATATAACTAGAGATCGAGTTTGAATTTAGACAAGGTTCTTTTGGGACGTAGTGATAATTTAATTTTTAGAATTTTATTGTAATTTTTAATTAATTAAATAAGCAACTTTTTATTTGGAGTATTTTGCACCCTATAATCAGCATTTTAAGGTTTCAAAATATGAATTAATCTACCGGTATTATTATATTTTTGGGATCGTGGCACCGAGCTGATTACAACGGTATATTTATTTCATTCAGCAGCACTTGTACATGAATATAAAATTTAAATATCTCAACCTTTTTTTCTATAAAATGTCCTAAGTGATTTTTGAATCTAATGAAGGCCACACACTTGTTCTCTCAACCACACACGTCCTTTTGGTTGGTTAAATAAATACACTTCAACTTTTCCTTATAACCTAAAAATGAATGCTACAGCAAACCAAAATCAAGCCGCCACATCCTTTCTCCTTTCAGCAAAAAGAAAACCCAACATTTTCGAGATCCTCATAAATCAAAACAAATCCCAAAAATTGCCTAAAATCAAGTGAGTGGTAAGTATGGATTCCTAAGGAAATCTTCTAGGGGATGGTATATGTTTTAAACCAGTCGATCAATGTCTGGAGTTTGATAAAAACGAACGCAACAGCTCGTAACAGCTCGGGTTCACCCACGCTGGAAGTACAGGCAACGACGGTGGAAACGAAAGTCGAATTCTTGTTTATGAAGGGGGATCGACGCCAACTTTGGTGATGTATGGTACTGGAGGACCACGGGTTTCTGATGTCGCGTAAGGGGATGGACTTCGAGTCCTTCTAATTTGGGGGTGTAATTGAAGAAAGAAGTTGAAAGGAGCGGATTTTAAAGGAATGAATTTTAGTGGTTTTTGTTTGATTTTTAGTAAGGAGGTGATGCCGCAGTTTGTAGTTGTAATCAGTGATGATGTCGTAGTTTGATGATGCCGCGGTTTTTGAAGATGGGATTGTGGAGTTTATAGTGTATGAGGTAGGAGGGATTTTGTTGAAAAGGGTAGTGGTAAAGCTGTTTGTTATTTCATGGAATAAGAAGGAGGAAGATGAATTGAAGAATTCGGCAGTGGTTGGAGAAAGAGAATTGGAGCACGGCATGGTTTTTGGGAGAGAGAGGAATGCGGGTCTGGTACCTATGTTAGAAGATGGGCCGCTTAAAGAGGTTAAGGCCCAATTAAATGAAAAGCATATTGTTTAATTTGATTTAAAAGTATGTATGAACTTATAAAAAAAATGATAACATCTTCGTACGTGGTCAGAATTTCACGAAACAAGATCCGTTGTGATCGTATGGACGGGAGCTCCACAATGGAACTGACTGGAAGTGGATTGGTGTTCGTTTGAAATTATGGCAGAATAAACTGTTTGATTCAGATCAAACAACAGTTTATCTTTCTTTAACGATGAACTGCCAAAGTGAGTAAATCTCACTAACTCTGAACAGTTTATAATTTCATGTTGTATTTTTAGAACTGTTAGAAATTGTCTGATTTACTGTGTGTTGATTGTTTGATTGAACTGCTAGTCAGTTAGTTGAATTTCTATATTGATTCTGTTTAACAAAATATATCATATGGAACTGAAAGTGATGTTATCTATATTGTTTAACATCTGTGATGCAGGGAAACAGGTTGGAGGAATCCCACTGGATTCCTCAACATTTATTTTACTGTGATTTATATAGTGTGATATATAATCTGACGTTGATTTTGTGTGTTTGGACGATAATTATCGTTGTTATATGGTGTGTTAAATATCATAAGAAATACCAAAATGGGGAAAAGGGATTTTCAAAGTATATTTTGAAAATAATTTATTTATATAAAATCAATGGATTTTATATTATAAAAGAAAAAGGATTTTGAATAAAGGAATTATATTTGTAAATCAAATATAAGGGAAAGAATTGTTAAACAGATATAGAGGGAATATTTGTAAAATAAATATAAAAGGAAATATTTGTCAAACAAATAAGAAAAGAAATATTTGTAAACCATTCAAAAATAAAATAGAATTATAAAGGAAATATTTGTAAAACATTTACAAATAGAATAAAAGGGATTATTTATTTATTTAGGGAATAAATAGAAATAAAATAAAGGAAATATTTATTTAGAAAATAAATACGATATTTTAAAAGGAGTTAGAATTAATCAGTTAGAGTAAAAGGAGTTAGAATTAATCAGTTAAAGTGAAAGGAGTAAATCAAATATAGTTTATTTGAAAGGAGTTAATCAGTTAGAGGTAATCAAATAGAGTTAATCGATTAGAGTAAAATCGAACTAGAGTCAATCGTATAGAGTTAAGAATTAGAGTTAAACAAGATTAGAAACTGACTAGAGATTAGTTAAGTTGAATAGTTTTCTGAGTATCGATCTGATGTTGGTTTCGGCCTTCGGGGTTTATACTTAGAAAATTGTTCTCCTACTAGTTTACAGTCAGGGACTGATAGTTGTGAAATGATAGTGATATGTAAATAACGAATGGAAATGTTTTCCAGTGTTGATAACATATATTTTCTAAACGTAGGAAATAAGGAAATGAGGAAATATATATATATATATATATATATATATATATATGATTGATGATTTCTTGATAGAATTTCCATTTGGAAATAATATCGTTGTTTGTACACCTGTTTTTCTTTGATAGTTAAATCACAGACTCTCGAAGTTTTGACCATTTAACGTTGTTAATATGGAGAGACCAATTGGATTATTATCCAAAGAACCACTCTGTATTGGCATAAGCGTTGCGAATCATATATGCCAAAAATAATTGAAGACAGAGTAAAGTGCAAGGGCTATTGTATAAGTCTTAGATAACAATGCCTAAGATGGATATACTGAATAGTGCCTTCAGTTCATCCTGATCCTGGATGACTTGTATGGACGGATATCTGACAGAGTATTTCCAGACGATCACGTATATTGATTTCTCCGACCGTACCAAGAGTGGGAGCAAAGAAGGAAACTTCTTTTAGCTAACACATAATGTATTGTTGAGGACGTCAATCGGTGATTGGATGGATTTGATGATGTGGCGTTCAAAGTGAATCTGGTGTGATGATAAAGCGTAGCTTCTAGCCTCACATCCGGTAAATGACATAAACCGGGCAAGCAGCATGGCTATGTAGGTCGCACCTATTGGGGTGTATAATCACCTGATCTAGAGTTTCATTTACTTCTAAAAATCTATTGTCGATACTGTCCCATTCGTGAAACGGTTGCTGATCCCAACCGATGGTGATATACATTCGATACACTCAAGCGAAATGAGTGGTCGGTCATGTGTGGCCGGGTTGCAAGATGTTCTTGTTGAATCCAGTGTATTCCTCTCTAGAGGTACACTAGCGAAAGGTGGTTCCATACCTTGTCATAGTTGGAAATCCATTACCCAATACGTGCTTGTGGTTTTGATTGTATACAATATATGTATAACGTGAGATGAAAGAGTTTCTGCTAGATGATTATTATATTGTGGTTGATAGACATTATTATAATATAAAAAGGTTTTTGATATTAAGATAATTTGGATTCTCATAAGGGAAAAACCCGTTCCATTATACGGTGTGGTCTTATGAGATATCGTTTACTTGTTCGAACTGTTTTAAACTGTTTTACTCATACCAGTCCCATGACTGACCCGGAGTTTATTTTGTTGTTTTCCCTAAACTCTTGGGTGCCCAATTTTGTACGGGCAGTCTAGTTGTCAGGAAATTTACAGATATACTGGAAGAGCTTAGAGCAGGAGGCTTCAGGATCATATAGCTATAGTTATTTCCGCTGTGTTGTAAGTGTTGTACTCTGATAATGTTGTTGTATACATATACAGATTTATATTTCAAAGTTATGTTATACATATTATATGTTATTCGTTCCGCTGTGAGGTTCGTGTTACTCTGATGTTGTTTTCTTCTTCTTCTTCTATTCTAAGTTTCTATCTTATCTTTCCTCACCCTCTGTTTTCTTTCTATTAATTTCCTGATTTTTAGTTTAATTTGGGGTTGGACATGTGTTATTTAGTCAGCTCAAATTGGACTGGATTTTTGGGTCATTACAGTTGGTATCAGAGCTTAAGTTTAAGTATTCCCTTGGCTCTGTGGCGTGACTCGGTAGAGATAGGGTTAGTAATATCCTAGATTGAGTTTGAGTGTATATATACGTGTGAACGTATTTGTTAATTGATATAAAAATTTGTTTTATATTGTGGAGATTCATTGGTTGAGTTGTTTATGAGTTATGGTCGATCAGTTTGATCCACTGTATCGGTAGGAGTAACTAAACACTTGAATACGACGGGTCGTCACGATATGTTTTGAAAAGAGGGTAAATTAAAATAAGTTTACCCATGGTATATCTTGATATAAAGAAGATATATATATCAAAATTATAATATATTGGATATATTGGTTGTAATTGTAATCAAGTAAGATTATAAAATGTGAAATGGATATATATAACCAATCAGAATTCATATAAGTGAAATATATGGAATTGAGATGAATTAAACCTGAAATTAAGATCAGAATTGAAATTCAAACTCTGGAAATTTGAATAAGTGTTTGTAAAAGGATTTGGGTTGAATGTATGTGAATTTTAAGATCCTGGGAGATTTTAAATATGTTTACAACATTGTAAAAGGATATTGTAATTGATTTCAAAGTGGAAATGTTTAAAAATGGGTTTTTGAAAGTGCTATAGTATTGAACTCACTTCGGCAGCTGGAAAATTGATTCCGATGTTGATCATGACATCATCGGTGTTCATTTTCGAGTGTGTAAGTGACGGATTACTACCAAAGATTGTGTTTTTAAATTGTTTTGAGGAAAACAAGTTGGTTTGAATCCCAAAAAGAAAAGTGGATTTTTGAGAAGAAAAAAAAAGCTGTTTAAAACTCCCAGAAATAGATGGTTTAATTTAAAACAAATTAAATGTGAATTTGTGAAAGCAAAATGGAAATAAAAGCCAGTAAGTGAAAATCATTTGAAATAGATTAGTGTCAAGTAGAATTAAACTTGATTAGAGATAATCTGGAATTATATTGGACTCGTGAGTTATGGATTTGAAATCAAGAATAATGCTTGAGTTTGAAATGAAATTCGACTTAGGCATAAGCGAATGGGTGTGTTAAAGATAAATTGATTTGGGATCAAGTTGGAATTGCATTGGTATATGTTGAATGGATGACAGGTGAAGTGATAGAGTTGGTATGCCCGACAAAAAGGTACAAGTTTATATTTGATATAAGCATGAGATTTATGAGCCGAATTGGCAACCCGCTTGGCTGTTTGATTTTCTTTTGGGATGGAGATGGCCCAGAGAGGCGAGTTGGAGTTTGACCTATTGACCAGTACAAAGGAGGTGCTGGCAAAAAATTTCGAAAAGTCAAGGTGTTAGGAAAATTTCAAGATTTTTGAATTTTTTTGATAATAAGAATTAATTAATATTAAATTTGAAATTAAATTGGTTCAGTTGAAACTGAAGTTAAGAAGTGAACAAATATGTTCTAACCAGTCGATAGGGTCGTCCTCTACCTTTTAGCAATTTCGAGGACGAAATTATTTTAAGTGGGAAAGATTGTAATGACTCGCATTGGCGGAGGTATTATAATTAATTTATTTAATTATTTAAATGGTGATTAAAAGGATTTAATGGCCGTGGAATTAAATAATGGTAAATATTTAATTAAAATAATAAATAATAAATTTAAATATGAAATAATCAAAATTAGCAGAAATGGCGATATGGTGTGAACTGGATCATCTGTGATATTTAATTCAGTTTAGAATTGAATTAGAATAACGAATATATTATATGAACGACAGTTTGAACGTATAATTATAATATAATTAAAATCGAGCTTGAAATGGTGCAGCAGTTCGTAAATTGGCGATTCGAACTTCAACTGAATGTACAGGATTCGTTTTAAGCCGGATTTCTGTGAAACAAGAAACGTGTGGAGCTGGTGGAGTATATCTTTTTAGTGGAAGAGAAAAATCGGGATTTCGTCGTGTAGATTTTGAGATATGTCTAAATCAAATTTTAAAATAGTCGCTATAGAATCGTTTCTCGATCGTAACGGTTTATTTGATATAACTAGAGACCGGGTTTGAATTTAGACAAGGTTCTTTCGGGACGTAGTGATAATTTAATTTTTAGAATTTTACTGTAATTTTTAATTAATTAAATAAGCAACTTTTTATTTGGAGTATTTTGCACCCTGTAATCAGCATTTTGAGGTTTCAAAATATGAATTAATCTACCGGTATTATTATATTTTTGGGATCGTGGCACCGAGCTGATTACAACGGTATATTTATTTCAGTCGGCAGCACTCGTACATGAATATAAAATTAAAATATCTCAAACTTTTTTTCTATAAAATGTCCTAAGTGATTTGTGAATCTAATGAAGGCCACGCACTTGTTCTCTCAACCACACACGTCCTTTTGGTTTGTTAAATAAATACACTTCAACTTTTCCTTATAACCTAAAAATGAATGCTACAGCAAACCAAAATCAAGCCGCCACATCCTTTCTCCTTTCAGCAAAAAGAAAACCCAACATTTTCGAGATCCTCATAAATTAAAACAAATCCCAAAAATTGCCTAAAATCAAATGAGTGGTAAGTATGGATTCCTAATGAAATCTTCTAGGGGATGGTATATGTTTTAAACAAGTCGATCAATGTCTGGAGTTTGATAAAAACGAACGCAGCAGCTCGTAACAGCTCGGGTTCACCCACGCTGGAAGTACAGGCAACGACGGTGGAAACGAAAGTCGAATTCATGTTTATGAAGGGGGATCGAAGCCAACTTTGGTGATGTATGATATTGGAGGACCACGGGTTTCTGATGTCGCGTGAGGGGATGGACTTCTAGTCCTTCTAATTTGGGGGTGTAATTGAAGAAAGAAGTTGAAAGGAGCGGATTTTAAAGGAATGAATTTTAGTGGTTTTTGTTTGATTTTTAGTGAGGAGGTGATGCCGCAGTTTGTAGTTGAAATCAGTGATGATGTCGTAGTTTGATGATGCCGCGGTTTTTGAAGACGGGATTGTGGAGTTTATAGTGTATGAGGTAGGAGGGATTTTGTTGAAAAGGGTAGTAGTAAAGTTGTTTGTTATTTCATGGAATAAGAAGGAGGAAGATGAATTGAAGAATTCAGCAGTGGTTGGAGAAAGAGAATTGGGGCACGGCATGGTTTTTGGGAGAGAGAGGAATGCGGGTCAGGTACCTATGTTAGAAGATGGGCCGCTTAAAGAGGTTAAGGCCCAATTAAATGAAAAGCATATTGTTTAATTTGATTTAAAAATATGTATGAACTTATAAAAAAAATGATAACATCTTCGTACGTGGTCAGAATTTCATGAAACAAGATCCGTTGGGATCGTATGGACGGAAGCTCCACAATAAAACTGACTGGAAGTGGATTGGTGTTCGTTTGAAATTATGGCGGAATAAACTGTTTGACTCAGATCAAACAACAGTTTATCGTTCTTTAACGATGAACTGCCAAAGTGAGTAAATCTCACTAACTCTGAATAGTTTATAATTTCATGTTGTATTTTTAGAACTGTTAGAAATTGTCTGATTTAATGTGTGTTGATTGTTTGATTGAACTGCTAGTCAGTTAGTTGAATTTCTATATTGATTCTATTTAACAGAGTATATCATATGGAATTGAAAGTGATGTTATTAATATTGTTTAACATCTATGATGCAGGGAAACAGGTTGGAGAATCCCACTGGATTCCTCAACATTTATTTTACTGTGATTTATATAATGTGATATATAATCTGATGTTGATTTTGTGTGTTTGGACGATAATTATCGTTGTTATATGGTGTGTTAAATATCATAAGAAATACCAAAATGGGGAAAAGGGATTTTCAAAGTATATTTTGAAAATAATTTATTTATATAAAATCAATGGATTTTATATTATAAAAGAAAAATGATTTTGAATAAAGGAATTATATTTGTAAATCAAATATAAGGGAAAGAATTGTTAAACAGATATAGAGGGAATATTTGTAAAACAAATATAAAAGGAAATATTTGTCAAACAAATAAGAAGAGAAATATTTGTAAACCATTTACAAATAAAATAGAATTATAAAGGAAATATTTATAGAACATTTACAAATAGATTAAAAGGGATTATTTATTTATTTAGGGAATAAATAGAAATAGAATAAAGGAAATATTTATTTAGAAAATAAATACGATATTTTAAAAGGAGTTAGAATTAATCAGTTAGAGTAAAAGGAGTTAGAATTAATCAGTTAAAGTGAAAGGAGTAAATCGAATATAGTTTATTTCAAAGGAGTTAATCAGTTATAGATAATCAAATAGAGTTAATCTATTAGAGTAAAAACGAACTAGAGTAAATCGTATAGAGTTAAGAAATAGAGTTAAACAAGATTAGAAACTGACTAGAGATTTGTTAAGTTGAATAGTTTTCTGAGTATCGATCTGATGTAGGTTTCGGCCTTCGGGGTTTATACTTAGAGAATTGTTCTCCTACTAGTTTACAGTCAGGGACTGATAGTTGTGAAATGATAGTGATATGTAAATAATGAATGGAAATGTTTTCCAGTGTTGATAACATATATTTTCTAAACATAGGAAATGAGGAAATATATATATATAGATATATATATATATATATATGATTGATTGATAAAATTTCCATTTAGAAATAATATCGTTGTTTGCACACCTGTTTTTCTTTGATAGTTAAATCACAGACTATCGAAGTTTTGACCATTTAACGTTGTTAATATGGAGAGACCTGTTCTATTATTATCCAAAGAACCACTCTGTATTGGTATAAGCGTTGCGAATCATATATGCCAAAGACAATTAAAGACGGAGTAAAGTGCAAGGGCTATTGTATAAGTCTTAGATAACAGTGCCTAAGATGGATATACTGAATAGTGCCTTCGGTTCATCCTGATCCTGGATGACTTGTATGAACAGATGTCTGACAGATTATTTCCAAACGATCACGTATATTGATTTCTCCGACCGTACCAAGAGTGGGAGCAAAGAAGGAAACTTCTTTTAGCTAACACATAATGTATTGTTGAGGACGTCAATCGGTGATTGGATGGATTTGATGATGTGGCATTCAAAGTGAATCTGGTGTGATGATAAAGCGTAGCTTCTAGCCTCACATCCGGTAAATGACAGAAATCGGGTAGGCAGCATGGCTATGTAGGTCGCACCTATTAGGGTGTCTAATCACCTGATCAAGAGTTTCATTTACTTCTAAAAATCTATTGTCGATACTGTCCCATTCGGGAAACGGTTGTTGATCCCAACCGATGGTGATATACATTCGATACACTCAAGCGAAATGAGTGGTCGGTCATGTGTTGCCGGGTGGCAAGATGTTCTTGTTGAATCCAGTGTATTCCTCTCTAGAGGTACCCTAGCGAAAGGTGGTTCCATACCTTGTCATAGTTGGAAATCCATTACCCCATACGTGCTTGCGGTTTTGATTGTATACAATATATGTAGAACGTGAGATGAAAGCATTTCTGCTAGATGATTATTATATTGTGGTTGATAGACTTATTATAATATCAAAAGGTTTTTGATATAAAGATAATTTGGATTCTCATAAGGGAAAAACCCGTTCTGTTATACGGCGTGGTCTTATGAGATATCGTTAACTTTTTCGAACTATTTTAAACTGTTTTACTCATACCAGTCCCATGACTGACCCGAAGTTTATTTTGTTGTTTTCCCTAAACTCTTGGGTGCCCAATTTTGTACGGGCAGTCAAGTAGTCAGGAAATTTATAGATATACTGGAAGAGCTTGGAGCAGGAGGCTTCAGGATCATATAGCTATAGTTATTTCCGCTGTGTTGTAAGTGTTGTACTCTGATATTGTTGTTGTATACATATACAGATTTATATTTCAAAGTTATGTTATACATATTATATGTTATTTATTCCGCTGTGAGGTTCGTGTTACTCTGATGTTGTGTTCTTCTTCTTCTTCTATTCTAAGTTTCTATCTTATCTTTCCTCATCCTCTGTTTTCTTTCTATTAATTTCCTGATTTTCAGTTTAATTTGGGGTTGGACATGTGTTATTTAGTCAGCTCAAATTGGACCAGATTTTTGGGTCATTACAATAGCCCTGGGTAACTTAAACCCTGGTTGGATCTAGAATGCGCTCGATAGAAAACCCTAGATTAGATCTAGGTAATAAATAATAGATGTACACCTAAAAACAACCACAATTTCGGGGATTGGGATCACGTTATTGTTTTATCAGTCTATACAGCTTGCTAGTTAGGAACTAGTTAGGTGGTGCAGGGATATAGAAATTAGAATAACAAGGTAGTAGTGAAGCAGAGAAAGTATAGAAGTGCATCCAGTTTATCTTACCTTATCAAATCTTGTGCTAACCTTATGATTCCCGTCATCATGGTGTTGTCTTATATTCAGTTAATTCATGCCATGTTGCTTTTTACCTATTCACATGCTGAAAGTTACTGAACTTACTAGACTATATGTCTGACTCTGTTTTCTTTCGCTTTCTTGTCTTCCATTTCCCCCTAGGTTCGCAGGGAGGGAATATTACTACTTAGCTCAGTTTTCTTTCCAAGCTGAAGATTAGTCGAAGTTTTGCTTGGATTCTCTTTTCCATTGCTATGGCTGGCTCACGTTACATTAGGGAATATAAATGTTATTTTAGGCTTCTTTATTTTGTAAGAAAGATATTCTGGAACTGGAAAATAATTGTTGTACAAACTATTTTATCAATAAAGTAAAGTTCTATTTTCCGCTGTTTTAATTTTGTCTGTCTTGTAATTTATTTGTATCTTTTACCTATAACTCTCCACCGAAGTTAAGGCATTCCCATTGTGAGTGACCTCAACGGATGTGGGGTGTTACATTAGTGGGCTTGAAAACCTTATAAATTGGAAAAGGTTGAAAAGAGAAAAATGGATTATGAATATATATAGTTGAGAGAATTGATATTGAGGGAGTGTCTAGGAAAGCCTAGAAAATTGGAAATCTGCTTTGAGTCTAACCCCATTATTAACTTTTAAGAACTTGGAATTATAAAAGTCTTGGGAAAACGGTTTATGGTGTTTTCAAGTTTTAATCTTAAAAGTTATAGTTTTAAAATATGTAAAGAAGTACATATTGAGTTTTAAAATAAAATTCTCTCAGTAAAAAGGTGTATATTATAGTGCATGTATAGCTCGCTAGTTTTCTTGTTATATTTCATACAAAAATTTTTAACAAAGAAAGATTTGAAATCTCTATTCTTATGACAACCCTTTTTGATAATTTATTTTAAGATAATTCTGTTGGTGGACAAAATTAGTTGTAGAAAATAAGAATAGGGTAGATGTTGGCACCTTATAGTAAGAGATTGAACCGACCTTATAGGTAAGAACAAGTCATAAACCCGATTGAGAAATAGTTGTCCGTATCTACTCCAGTTATTGATTTGAAAAAAAAGGAAACAGAAAATTCAGTAAAGCAACAAAAATGGAAAATTATGAGAAAAGATGAATAAGAATGGAAAATTTCCAAGATATGATGAAGAGAAAATTAGTAATAAAAGAAAATTTTCTTATGTGGGTTGTGCTTGTATAGGAAAATAGAGAATCTTTATAAATAGTTACATAAAACCCTAAATACAGTTAGAAAAAGGTTGGAAAAGAAAAACGGAGGATGCAAAGTTTTCCGTTTTCCGTTTTTCGCCTTTTTGTAACATAAGAAATCGAATTTAGAAGATCAGAATTTTCTGAAATTCGAAAAATAAAGTTGGGTGGTAGGATTATGGATGCAACAATTGGATGAACTACGCTCTCACTCAGTAAGAGTGTGGGAAAATTTGGATGAAAAATGTGTTTTGGTTTTCAAAATATTGCATTCATATAGAACTGCCAGTATATTTAGGATGTGAGCATCATGTTTTAAAAAAAAGGATTTTTGAAAAATTTACATATATATAGGAGGTACCGCTTAGGCATACATGTATTACTATGATGTATTTCACTTTGCACATGTGCACTATGTTGCAAAAAATTGGATGCACACATGATGGGTGGATATAATGCGAGGGATTATTTATTTTACCCTTATAAAATTTCGGGGATGAAATTTCCTAAGGGTGGGAGAATGTAACACCCTGCATTTTTAATTCAATTAAAAATATAAAAAATATGCATATATGTGTATATATATATATATTATATGCATAGATATATTTAAAGGAAAAATTAAATAATAATATAATTGCATGTAATAAGTTCATGTAGTGAAATGAAGGAAAAGCTTAATAAAAGAAATTACATGCAATGCATGAAATGAGAAGAAATGCAATGCAATGCAATTGAAATTGCATGTGAACATTTAAAAATAAAATAAAAAGGAAAGTTTGAAGAGCTTCCAGAACTTGGTCACGAAATTAGCATCATTGCATTCATGG
Organism: Allium sativum; assembly: GCA_030737875.1. NCBI lineage: Eukaryota > Viridiplantae > Streptophyta > Magnoliopsida > Asparagales > Amaryllidaceae > Allium > Allium sativum. The sequence goes on along the minus strand of CM060909.1, from coordinate 177,788,365 downwards.
CGATTTTCTGGTCAAATTAGACTTACAGTTTACAAAAAACTGATTTAAAACGAAAGAGATACCTTTAAATTATTTATTGCAACAAAACATATAAAAAAAGGATTGAGAAAAGAATAATGTCTAGCACTGTTCTAAGCTTTGCTAACAAAAGACCAAGTAGCTCAGTTGGTTGGAACATGTGACTTGCATTCATGAGGTTCAGATTTTGATCCTTGCCAGTGCCATATTTTTTTTAAGGGAACGACTAAAAAGTGGCTTAGTGTGAAAGCAGTTAAAAAGTGTCTTAGTGGCTAGCTGGTTTAATTAAACAGCTGTTCAGTATGAAAAGGGTTAATAAGAGGTTTAATTGGGAGAATGTTTCAAAAGGGGAATATATATATATATAAATTGGTTTGAGATAAATAATTGTTCATATATAAAAGATTAGCATAGGCATAAGAGTTGAATACAAATGAACACAATTCAAATTAAGGGTTGCGTGCGAACAAAGAAGTAAACAAAGAAGGAATGTTTGAAATTTGATTTACATACAAGAAGATTACATGTATTATAAATAAATCAAATTTCAAATCAAAAGAATATATATATATACACACTGTAGGGGTGTCGACACCCAAGCAGGGGTGTCAACCCCTGCTCATCATTCAGCACACGTGGTGTGTTTTGATTGGTGTACGTTTGTTTTTGTTGCGACGTGGCCATTTCCTATTGATCGTATGATGTGGTTAGCTCTGATGGATTTTTATTTAAATCTAAGGGTCCTGGTTGCTCCATACCCCTATAAGTAAGACCTTAGACCTAACCCTAAACCCTATAATTTGGTGGCTACGTTGGAGCTCTTTTATGGCTCTCTCTCTTCTCAAATCTATTCTGAAATTAAAATATTGGCCTAGAAAGTTATGAATCCACATTTGGAGGAGAGGATCAACGTTAATAAAAGATTATTCAAAGCAAGGTAGTGAATCTAATCGAAGGGAAAAGGGGAAACCATGGATGATGGAACAGATCGGATCCAAAAATTGGGGAAAGCTTAAAGGTGAGTGGGTTTAAATTGTAGCCTTTATATAATGTTATGACTATCATTTAGCATTCCCCTTTTAATAAATTGTGAAATTGCCAGTTTAATTATAAATTGCTGTTATAACAAGTTGGGACGTTAATATGAATAGATCAGGAAATTCATATGTTGAATCTATTAAATTATTGGAATGATTACATGTTAAAAAAAACTTGTTAGAAATGGTTAGAACATGGGCAATAACTGTTGTTATAATTATATGTTTCACTTGCGGCATATTGTAGAATAAATGACATGTTTAGATTGATGGATTTGAATATTTAATCGATTGAATGTTTACATGTTAAAATAAGATTAAACATATGTTAAAAAGGACATGCGATGAACTATAGACAAAATTTGGACGACATGCAAAATTAGATTACAGTAAAAAGGATAACATGCCTAAAATTTTCATGAAATGGGAATGAATTGTAATGGAATTTTTGGAACATAGCATATATTGTGTTTTGAGACTTTAATTTGGGAGTGCAATTTTGATATGAACATTAATGATTTAATAAAGATGAATATGCCTAGGATTTCAATTAGAAATTATAACTGCACGTATGGCACGAGGTTAGGTTGCATTAGTGGCGGATGTCTGCCCAGACCCGACCGGCATATCCAGCAGCCACTAATGGTTAACCTAATGTAAAAGGCCTAAGTGCAAAAAAAAAATGTAATGGTGCTAAGACACGAGGTTAAGTCAACTTGTGGTAGAAGTCTGCCTGGACCCGCCCGGCAAATCCAGCATCCACAAGTGTAGGCTTAATGTGAGAGGTCTAGTGCTTATATATATATGTGTGTGTATAACAAGATATGAATAAATGGAAATAATGGTAATTCAATGTCTAACTCAGAAAATAAGAAAGGAAGGGATGTAATGAACCGAGTTAGTGTGATACGAAGGAAAAGTGATGTATTTCCCTAAATGACCTACTTCTGAGAACGTGGTTGCAAGTAGTCCACAGTAACTAAAGTAAGAAGAGTAAAGAAATTACTTGCTACCACGGATTTAGATGGGAATACATTATGAAAATAAATCACCGATTCCTTCTATCAAACTGATAAGGTTCATGAAGTGTTTTCCTTAATTAAAATAAGGAATATATATATTACAGTGAATGAAGGATACTGAAATACAACAGTAAAAGAAAATGGTTTAAAAGGGGAATGATAATAACCTATTATAAATAAATAACATTAATGAAATGAAAATGTTGTATAATAGGTAAACTTGTCCTAGGGACAAGTGAATATTATAACTTAGGTTATAATAAACTAGTAAGAGGATGGGATAACTAGTGAATTGAGTTAAAGAACGCTTAATTGTAAATTAAGTAATCAATAAAGGGGGAAACCTGAAACCAGTTAAGGAAAGGGGGGAAATATATTGTACTTAATTATAAATTAAGTGAACTGTAAGCTTGGAAGTCTGAAACCCGTTGATAAGAATGTTTTAGGGACAAGAGGAAATTATAACACAGGTTATAATAAACGAGTAGAGAAACTTATTAATGGGCCTTAGTTAATAGAACTAAGTTAATAAGTAAACAACGATAAGTTGTATTGACAACGTAAAATGGAATTATGATTAAATGAGAAAGAATGAGGAAAACTTATGAAATAAAATAAGTTATATTTAATCATAAATGGTAAGTGACATGTTAATTAGAAAACATGTGAATTGGACATACTTAATTACATATTAAGTAAAACATGTTATTGTAATGATGAAATCAAACAAGAATATAAAAGAGATTGTAGATTACAGACCTTGGGCCACAATCTAGAGAATAACATGTTGGGGCTTATTAATGAACTTAAATGGATTAAGTTGTATGACTGAAATTTATAAGCAAGAGAAACTTGGTAATTTGAATAAGAATTCAATGTGAATAAGAATAACCAAGTTAAATGGAAACTTGGTGAGTTAAGGCAAGCGCGTAAACGAATGTTTAGCATAGGGTCTAATAACATATTAAAGTGAGGCGCTTGGGACCAGTCCGCACGTTTGAGGGTGAATAACCCAACGGGGTAGATCATCGTGGTGATATAAGGCACGAGGGGAGCGCACACTCATCTGATTGTTCTGACGGCTCCGAAGGACTGGAAGGGGAAGCACGCGACTTCCTGAGGGACATAAGGTGCTCCTAGTAGTCCTTTGTGCAGTGGCAGATGTCCTAGGCTGTGCTCACAGAGGTTGGTTCTGCGCGTGACTACTAGGTGGGTGGGCCTTGACTGTAGATGTAGCTATGCAGTCAGAATGCTGTGACGAGGTGACACCAGGGTGATTCGGTGGTTGCCTCACAAGGAGGTAAAGAGGGTCATGACCAACAAGGATAGTAGGCCGTCAGATACCCGTCATCGGCAGCCAGTGGGATGCGGAAAGACTCGAGCTAAACCCAAGATACCATTTCACCCTTCACTATCAGGTACGGGGTTGAAGGGAGACGCCACATGGATGTTTAGATTGTTTACGTAGGGGTGGTCTCTTGGCTCTGGTAGTCTTTACTAGCTGAGGGAGGGGCCGAAGTGGGGTCGTAGCCACCACGAAAATAGACCCTAGGTATGTTTGTATATAGTGGCTCTTTAGAGATGGGCCCGTACAGATATGGAAAAGCTCCCGACCGAGTTCCGTGTTTCTTGTATCGCCCTGCCACGGTACTCGGTGCACATTAGGGGATGTGTGATTGAGGCATCGAGCTACAAATGAAGATACGTATGATGGACAGTCTAGATACATGCATATCGGCTCTAGGTGGTGTATCGTAGACTTGAGGGCATTACTCTGTTATGGAGTCTGATTTGAACAAAGGTGGCAATCCGTACGTTTACGTAGCATAGTAATGATAGGTATATGCGTAATGTAATATTGTTGTTCGTACATTACTACGGCGTAGGATGAGGGACTGCGTATATTGCAATAGTGTTACGGTGGAGACCGTGCGAGTGGGGTTCCATGGGGTGTACCTCAATATTGGGGGTAGCTACACATATTCTGTATTAGGTTAATTCACTGGGAAGTAAATGGGTACGACGTGTGTGTAAGCCTTGAGTGTTGTTAACCCAAGTAACCTAATTAATAGGATAATATGATTGAACAGTATATATAGGATTATCCAAAGTGTATAGTTTAAATCCAGTCACCAGAACTTGTGTTCTGACCCCCGCCTCATAACATACTCGCAGGTTAGATTTGTGGCAGGGACATGAGACATTATAGCTTTAGATATTGGTTAGGCAGTATTATTAATACGGTAAGGTTGTACTTTGATTTATATTATATTTTATCCATTCTGCTGTGAGATATTTTCTGAGCTCTGACATATTTTATGTCTCTGTCTTTTCTGCTAGATACCAGAGCAAACCAATCCGAGTTTCGATAAATTGGAATTAAAAAAAAAAACCGGTCTATTGAAATTGGGGTTGTCACACTATAGATATAGGGGAATAACAGGTATGATTCCTTATACCCTCAATGCCATATATATTATTACGACTTGTAATGCACTTTGAGATTTGTTTATCGCTCACACTAGACTATTGTTTGACTCAAAGTTTTATTTCCCTCATATTAACTTGGGTGCTCATCGACGATGCTGATGAGCAGTCCAGGTAGCAGGTATGAGTATTACTTGGAGCTTCGCACGTGGATTAGCAGGAGATGGCATCTCTTCAATTTATGCTTATATTAGTATTGTTTATTCCGCTGTGTGACACATGAGCCTTGGCAGTGTTATGTATTCCGATTACAGACAGTTTGCAGTTGGGTTTATTTATCTCATGTATAAACTCTATTACTATTTTGTATAACTATATGATCTTGTGTACTTTGATTATATAGATCATACAGTTATTATTGTCTCACCATTTTATATTTATGATTGTTACAATTAAATGTTATATGATGCATTGTAAGATATACGACAGAATCTGTGATTGTGTTTATGTTTTGTTATCTTCTTTCTCTTCTCTTCTATTTTCTTCTTTTCTTTTCTTTTCTACCATTTCTTTCTCCTTAAAATCACCTTTACAATGATTGGGTGCTTGTACAACATAAATTTTTGGTTATAAGCACCAGTGGTGTATAACGGGTCATCATATTTAGTATCACAGCTTAGGTTGCGTTGGTTAACCTAAGCAATACTAAATTCGAGAGTTAGTATATACGAGGGTGTACGTGTTTGAACGTATTTAGGTTTTCAAATCTATATATTAGTAATATGCATAGTACAGGCCGTTTTTCACACGAGTGTCATATGAATAGTTTTCTCTATTAGCATATGATCGTCCCTACCACTTATCTGAGATGATTTAACAAATAAGAAATACTTCTAGTTACTCCATCTTTAAAGTTGAGATTCGGGAAGAATCGATAACTACAAGCCTCGATTTATAATTGATTTTTCCAGTAATGGTACGAACTATTATCTGGGATGCTCTAATATCTCTAATTAGTTATGGTGCTCAAGTTCAATGGGTCGACTATACTGTGTTGCATGGACACTTACATGTCTATGTGGAAAACCCGTTTCGTGGAATAGAATCGACTGTTATGGTGCGAGGCTGTTTAGGTTCTCGTAAGGATTTCTTTAATGACATGGAGTAAAGTTGAGTAAATTAGGAGTCCACTCCTAAAGGACTCAAAATTTGAGCCTAAACTGGTCGGGAGTCTTTATCATTTTGGGTTTTCGAAATCGATTTGCTCGATATCGATTCACGGTTCACTTAAAAATGATTTGTATCAACTTCTTAGAAGTCGACGAGGGTTCACTAATTTAGGTGATATGCTTGTATTGGAGAGTATGAACAAATTCGATATGATATCGAAATACGGTTCGTTCTCTCTTTTGTTACTCCAAAGTCTAGAGGTTGTGGCTGGGTCGTGTAACACCCCATAATTTAATACACTATAACTGTATAACAAAGGTAACAAAATGAGAATTACTTAATAAAGTGTTCAGAATTAGGTAAAACTGACATTTTCGTTGTGTCCGTCTCGGAATTCTAGTTCAGATAGACCCCAAGTTTATGTAAAATGGATAACGTATGAAGAAGTCATGGACATAAGAAGTTTGTATATCTAAGGGGTTATATATAAATATAATTCAAAATAAATTAGACCGAAACAACGCAGAAATTAACGCAGAAAATGGCGGGGTATGGGACGCCCTACAATGGGCCTAGGTTGATCTATGGGTCGACCTAAGTCATATGGGGTCGACCCAGTAGGTCGGTGGGTCGAACCAATGAGATGCAGGGCGGGTTCTAGGTTCTGAATCTGGACTGTTTTTAATTCTGGGTTCGTTCGCTGACTCAATGCTATGTGTATAGCTAAGATTGAAACCTAATATCTAATGGTGGTGGATTGTCCTAGGTAGTCTATATAAAGACATGTAACCTCATTTTTTCTGCACACACAAAACCATTTCTTCCTCCTTTTTCCTCTAAATCTTTCTCTGAGATAAATATGTGCATAGAACTCTTGAGGTGCTGCCTAGATATATAATAGCAAGGACAATTCAGGCTGCTATACAACAATATAAGGTTAAAGTGGACCTTTTCTACAATGACATATTCATACATAAAAAGATATCATCCGTTTCACCAAGTCTCGTTATGAGTTTCATGTGATTTTTAGATTTGATTATTTAAAAAGGTTTTGGACAGCGAATAATGTTGGATCCGATATAAACAGTGCCTAAAGTAACCCCTATATGTGTTTATACATGTTTCTCTATTCAGATCTACAAATTAAATTATGTACTTTCGTCTTTCTTATCCCTGTTATGCCTTTCATTTATTTAGTTTTTCTATATGCCTTTTTATTCAATCTGAGATATGTTTCCTCCCTTTTTTACTTTTTATTTATGTTGAACCTAGGCTACTCAAGCCTAGGCTATTACATTGATTGTGTATAAATGACATAAATTAGAATAATTAGATAATGTCATATAAATGGAGAAAATTGGGCATATTATGTATTGGAACCGTTGACTATAAAAATTGGGATAATTACATGTTAATCTATTAAATTGGGATAATTACATTTAATCTATTATATTTTGTTAATTACATGTTAGGAAGCACATGCGATATGTTAATCCTTTAAATTGGACTTAATGTGACATTAAGTATGACCTGTAAAAATAGATTAGTACCAGATGTAAAAACTAAGTAAAATGAATTACTGTAAGTCTAATTATACATCTAGGCAGGTGCTTGTTAGGGAAGTGGTTGTACACTAATAACATTTTGATAAATGTCATTTTATGACTGGGCTTATTAATTAACTTAAACCTGCTAAGTTACACCTATTTATTAATAAGCTAAAGAGGTCCCAAATCTAGCTGTTGTATCAAGTTTTCGGGACTCTTAAATCCTAGGTACATGGTGACACAAGCCTGGGGGTGGCTTGTGTCAAGTTGTGTAGAACCCATATCAGTCAGTATCCCTGTTGGTATCTCGGTAGGGACCCCGCACTAGATAGCGGTTAGGGCTTGCTTTATCGAACTGGATTGTAAGAGGTTCAAGGTTAGGGGTGGGTACAGGCGCGTTACGGTGGAGTCATGAGCATACATGGGTTCGGGTATGGGAAACTAAGACGTTGTAGCACCTACAAATAGGTTTGTGTTCTATAAGTTGCTGGGCTAATTAGGGACTGATGCACCCTACTGTTGGGGCTAACACAGGATATTCGGGTAATAGGGAGCTGATCGCATGGGTAGTAATTAGGGTAACACCTAATCTTGTTAATACTAGTAAGTTGGTGTAGTTAGCTTGACTCTTGGGATATGAATGAGAAGTTTAACCTACCTTTTTCTTGTTTTTATACCTCGTTTATCACGTACGTATATACATGTTTTACTGTACTTTCTTTTCCAGTATTATTGATCTGTCTTGACACTTTCCATTTACATATGCAAAAAATTATTGCAACTCTCCAGACTTTATGTCTGACCCTTTTTGTTTCCCCTCTCTCTCTCTTCCTTTCTCCCCCCTTAGGTTCTCAGAGTGGGAGCGGTCAGTAGTTGATATCGTGATCCTTCTTAGACTTGGATAACTCTCCTCTTTATGTACTTTTTTCAGTTTATTCATGTTTATTGTAATGACACTTAAGGGATATTGTTATGGTTTCTGTACTTTGATTATGAGATAGATTGCTTTTGCGTATTTGAGAAAAATATGATGTAGCTTGGGGTTTGAAATGATGCTTTCTTGATTAACAAAAGTATTAAGTTTCCGCTGCATTATCTATATCATCTTCTAAATTTAGTTACTGTTTACCAATTGCGCTTCATGAAACTTAATGCATTCTCCTAAGAATGACATTAATGGACGTGGAGTGTCACATGTTGAGTGATGATTTAGAGGGTGATTATTTCATTCATATATGTTTGTAACATTCCTTTTTTGGTTGCTAGAACTTTATACTATGAGTGACTGCAACATCCATAGCGATTAATTTCAGGCCATGAGGTGGGGAAGTGTTACGACATAAGTAGTATATACATGGTAGTATACGTGGTACATCAAAACTCAAATTTCATTGAGTCATGATTGCATGTTTTCCAAGTTGTTTTCTTGTTGAGCTTAATTGGATTTAATATTTGAGTCCGGTAGTTCACTTACTGGGAGGATACGGAATATCAGTGATAGTGAGATATTGTGGTAAAGATAGTGGGCTAGGATGTTTTTCTCTTTAGTAGTGAGTCGTCCTCAATTTAGCGATAGCGGGCTGAGACTTAGACATTAAGTAAGCAAGTCACTAATGATTAGACAATAACGGGCTGATATTGATCTCTAGTAACAAGTCATCACCTAAGCTTGTAGCTTGAGAGTATCTGGACACATTCGATGTGGTGGCCAGATTGTTTGAGTTGAGTTCTGTATCGATCTGGTTATGGATGTTCTTTCGGTTGGGAATCCCAATGGGATTTTACCGATTGTGGGTAGTTGGTTAGTGTATGTTGATCATAACGTTTTATACATTGTTGTGATGTTGTATAGTTTGGACTAACCGATGAGTCGGCATATTTTGTTGATTGTGTTGTAGGTATTGAGAAAACACCATCTATTAGAGTTTCACTTTTCATCGTGAGAAGTGGAGTGTTTGGATCACATCCTCTCAAATGGGATGTTTATATAAATAGCACGAGAGATTCAATGGTTTTGAAGTTGGTGTTAACCAATGAGTATGTTGATTTCTCGTTTCGAGCAGGAATGATAGGCTGATAGTACTCACTTGGTTGTGTAGGTGGGTTAAGTGCAGTTTGTTTTCGAATGAAAAATTATTGTGTTCTAATCGATAACCAAAACCACATGAGGATTATTCGACTCTCGATTTGGAGTCGATGACGATAGAGTTTTCTTTGGCGAATTAGTGGCATTATTTTTTGGCAAGTGGGCTAGAGTTGTTGATGATGTCACATCATCGGGATTTTGCTTCCTCGAGAAGTATCACAACCTTTGTTAGCGTCAATGGTTGTAATTCTTGACCTCCTACGAGTCTGAATTTTCCTATAGCTACGTATAGGAAATGCATTGGTCTTTTTGTGTCAAGTTGAGGATGTACTAGTTCGGAAGCTATATTCCTTTTGTGAACTTCGCTTATGTTTATTACTGGTTACGAGTCCATAACTCGAGGTGCAATTGTACGAATCCAACCGAGGTTGTTGGTTCTGTATGGAAGAGGTGTCATTTGTTTCTAACATCGTTAGAAGGGATTGATTACATGTTTATTTTATAATGAATGCAATGTCAACTTTCCATAGTTGATTGGAATGAATCGAATAGTTTTCTTTGACCATTCGAGCTTCCCAAATGGGTGTGGGAATAGTTATCGGTGGTTTCATCGACAGGTTGCCGTGGAATTGAGGATAGTTTGATAGCACTTGAGTCATAACCGATTCGTTGACAAGAGACGCTAGATTAATATTCTCTATTTCTGGAATGGCAGGCAAGATGTCAAGTCATATATGGATTGAATATAATATTAGTTAGGTTAGAATCCTATATGGTAGGATAGGTATGGATGTTATTTCCTATAACTGTTATTATTTTTCTTACGCATGTTTGATTGATGATGTTTGCATGTCTATTTATATTTATATGATTGTAAGGCATGCAGGATAATTGTATTATTCTATAGTCTTTTATTCGAAATAAATTCCATACATGATTTGACATGCTTATGTTAGATAAATTCTATTTGTTTAACATGTTTATTTCCCTTGTTGCTATTTCTGCTATTGTGTCTTATCTTCTTTATTGAGTACATGCCCAGGTACAAAGAAGCAAGATTTGATTTGTTTGGGTATTAGTTTGCTTTTATTTGCATTTAAATGCAAAGCTTGCTTAAAAAAGATATGTAGTTGATGTAGAGTTGTGACTTTTGTCATTTGATGCAATTTGGTGATTTTATTCCCCATGAATAGATAGCTACTTTTGGGATTTCGTTTTCTTTTGTTGGGATGAGCCTCATATAGCAAGTTGTGTTTTTTTCGATCGAGACGAACAAAGGAGGCGCTATTGAAATTTTCCATAAATTTTAATTTTTTTTGAAAGAAATTTAATATGCGTTGCTAAGTTGAATTGTCTACCAATTAATAAGGTGTCACTTTTGTTTTCTGTGATCCACCTATTTGAAAAATAGGCGTACGACTTGTGTTTGGCATAGCTACATCGATCCCGAATTTGACTGTGGTCGTACTTAGGAATGAGAATATTTGCTCCATGCCGAATTTTGGATCTATTTTCTTTTTTATGATCTCCTCAGTGGTTGTTGTCGATAACAATAAGCGACGATTTCTTTTGTATTGTCCCTTGTTTGAGAGCATTAGGTTGTATTCATCCTTGAGGATTTTGGGGATGAAATCCTTTAAGGCGGGAAAAATGTAATGACCAATATTTTAAAGATTAGATATTTAAATATTTTTATTTAAATATAAATCGTTAATTATTCAGTTGACCGTTCCAAAATATGATTTTTCATAGACTATCAAATTGGGACTTAGGACCAGTTTCATTGAGTCTAGGTTGTTCGTTACGTGGAGAATGACTATATGGATCGTGATATTTTGAGTTCGGACCATTGGGTCGTCGTCATAATGATCTTGATATACACGTAAGTTGTCTTTTTGGAGGCACAGTTTCTGGTTGCAACGAAACTTGCATTTTTAAATAGTAGTTGTGAGTTGTTGCATGACGTCAAATTTCGTAATGTTCTGATGTACCATTTGGTCGTCTGTAAATAAAAACCGTGTCTTTCCTATAAGAAACTTGAAATGTATAATTCAATATTTTTTTTCAAAATTGGTATGCTATTATTAACTTACAGAACAGTACATAACAAGGTTAGCATACTGACCCGAATGAGATAAATCGAAGATACATGTAGAGAAAGAACAAAATACCAAATACAAATATAAAAACCTAGAAAATAAACAGAAAAGTGGACTCATGATGTGGTCGCTAGTTACCAAACCCACAAGTGCAATCCAACCTAGCACTTCGACTCTCCAACTAACTCATTCCAGGTTTTTGCATCAGATATCCCACGTTCGTACAACTCCTTGTTATGCGATCATGTACAGTAGCATTTGCAACGTTGTTTCGTGCAATGGAAATCTAGAGAATAATTCAATTAGATAACTGATTTCAACAACAACCATCTTTACCACTGATATATCCTATAAACTTACTGAATGATGCACAAAACCGGCATTCCCTCATGTTCACAGTAGTACATCAGAAGATAACCAATCTAGCCATTAATGTAACATATACGAAAACTGCATCAAAATTATAAAAGTGGTACATATAATTTTGTAACAATCTTCAGAACTATCTTGGATGATAGCTTTGATTCTACTTGTGGCCATGATCTATATTGGTTATAAAAAACACACTACAATAGTACCTTGGATTCAACGTAGAAAATCAAACATGATTTATTCTATTAAACGAGTACCAATTTGTGAAGAGCACAGTCAGAAAATATTCATGTAGTCAGCGTGAGGTTTAAAAAGCAAAACCAATATTGAAATTAGAAATCAATGTAAATTGCTTTACTTGGTTTCATCCACATTCGATAGAATGAAACGACTTCGGTTAATAAATCGTCCAAGAATCGATATTAGAAGTTTCATGGCTATCTATCAAAATTAATCACTCATATCTTATCGTGTAAAATCAGGTTCTAGTTTCTTACCCTTTGTTGATCAACCAACTCTGCGTTTTGAGATCCGATTCCCTAAATCGGATTTATTATAAATCAAGTATTCCCGTTTTGTGGATCGATATCCTGGTTCCTAACATAGACATTGTAGATTAGTAGGAGGAATCAGTTATGAGAAAAACGGGTTTCAGCTTTTAGATGTGAACGTTGATTCCGATAAACGCTAAAAGCACAAATCTCGGATGCTTCATCCCTCTTAGTTCATAGAGACATTTCGAATATGTACTTTGTTAACACGAGGAGGTTGCGAAGCAGTAGAAACACAGAGAACTGATTGTGATTGACAGTACGAATGTTGGAGTTTTTACTAAGAGGCTTATCAATGAAAGGATGAATTTTCATTGAAATTTTATGGCTTAACTTAAGTATACGATCTAATTTAGTCTCTAAACTAGTTCCACTATTCTCATAGGGCCTTTTTACATAGATGATGACAGGCGGGACGTTTCGATTGGAGTTTGCCAGTTTTAGGCCTCATTTGAGAATAAAATAATAATGTTAAATCTTAATTCTATTGCACATGGGCCATGTATCCTTCTTCCCTAAATCGTGTTTCATTATTCCATTGCTTAGAGCAAAAGAAATGGCTTCCCATTTTCATTTTATTTCAAAAATCTTTATCTCTTGATCCTTTCATCCTAAAATCTTGAGACCGAGTGCATTAAACTCGTATTGCAAATCTTCTGAAACCATATGCTCAAAGTTGTTTGTAATGGTGATTTTTTTGCTGAAGCCATACTTAATGGCGATCTTGGATTTTAGATTGCTCAGAGTAGAGAGGGCGGTGGGCAAGGAAGAGGACAACATTGGCTTCAGGACGGGAAGATGCACCTTTCCCCTAATTTCTGGCCAACTCGGTGGAGCTTAGGGGACTGCGATGTCGTGATGGGTGTTTCTCCAGATCGGGTGACATGATTTGCAAGAGGGAGCAAATGATCAAGTTTTGGGTGTGGGCGCATGGTGCTCGAGAAGAGAATGGCGAAGTCGAATCCAAGTTTCGTGAAGTGTTGCTTCGTATCACTATGAAAACATGCATGGTTAAATAGGTTTATCGATATCAGTGCATGGTCTGGAAATGAATTAGGTTGGGGAAGATGAATCTAGAATCATTTTGGTTATTATAGTGTTGTTTGATTTAACTTGTGTCGACTTAACTCGACAAACTTGTATCTCTTATAATTTTTCACATGAATTCGAAATTGGACACCGCTTTTTCTGATGGATTCGTATCGGGATGCGCATTAAAGCTGATTAGGACTGATTTGGTTGATGTGAGCGATATCTCTCACCGAACCGTAATTATTTGTATAGTATAGATTTGAGTTTTAAACTGATTTCTAATTATAAAATGTAATTTTTAGGATAACTGAAACTAGTAAATAAAAAATAAAAAATATTAAATGATGATTTAAGTAGACCTAACCTAATTGTCACATTTTTATATATTTGTGTGTTATTACACGCTATCTTGACCATACTGTTAGAACTAGGTTATTTTGACACTTATTTCACTTTGATTGCTATAGATAGGCTCTATTTGATTTATTATTGCTATAATGGATGTTTTATGCTAGTTTAGAAATTTTTATGACTATTTTTTTTGGCAAAGCAGAAATTTGTATGACTATTGGTTGCATGGTTGAATTATTTACTTAGTTTGGCTTAAAACGTCGTTCGTAGGCGATCTAGTATTAGGAAATCTCATTCGTTAGAGATTGAAGATGCTTATCGATCAAATGCGCATGTCAATTTATATTGATTATAGGGGTGAGCGTTTGGTTTATCCGATGATGAAAATTGTCAAATCAAATTAAAGTCGATCAAAATTAAACCAAAACAAAAATGACCAAATTAAGTTTGGTTGATTCGATTGGTTATCTGATTTAACTGAACTAAAAATGCTTTAGACTTTATGTTTGTAAGATTAACTATAATTTGAAATAAATTATAAATATATGATTGAAGTATTATTACTTATGATTATTACGCTTTTCACAAGTAAATTCATCACATATATTTTGATTAAAATTTACTTGGACAACTAAACTACCATAATATATTTATTATAACATCGATAATTTTGAAAATGTAATAAAAGTTCGGTTAATTTGGTTAAGCCAATAACCAAACTAAATATTTTTCCAAACCGATTACAAGTCAATCTAATTTAAAACCAAACCAAGCCAACCAAAATAAATTGATTTGGTTGGTTTATTTGGTTTAACCAAATAATACTCACCCTTGATTGATTTAGCGCACAAGGATGATAGACTTAGGAAGATGTGATAAATTCTCGAAGGAGTGTTAGATGCATGGATGGATTTGGCGATGGAGCAGCATTAAAGCTCGGCGACGGATTTGAAGACGGAGCGACACTAGAGCTTGTGGCCAATCTGAAGACGAAGGATGACTTGACGATGAGCTAGACCTCAAGAAAAAAGTCATACATTTTCTAATGGTGCGTATTTAACCAATTGTGGTTAAATAGGTGATCCGAGTAGTCATCGATTTCTATGAAGTGGTCGATGTCGGTTACTATTGTTATTGGCCGCTTTGGCCAATTTTGATATGGACGATGGTGCGATTTGAGGAGAAGGATATGATGGTTCCTTTAATACTGATTCCGACATGATAGCTCTTCGATCAGTGGCTTTGGCTTCAGATGAGGAAATGGTGCTTCTATGCCTTAATTCGTCATTCAATGATGATGATTCCAAGATGGGGAGAAAGGCTGCTGCTAATTCTCTATGAGATGTAGAAAAGACGATGTTAGATTGTACTGAGGGGACTGTTGTATGAGCATGGGATGACACATTGTTGTTATGACTTGGAGGGTAGTTGATGAGGTCTCACGGTAGTGTAGTTCACTGAGGATAACCCACTTGTCAATAGACTTCAGAGGGGAGTCTTATGGCCAGTCTGAAGGTGGATTCTTCTACGGAGAACATGTGAAAAGGAGTTATCGACGCTCACCATTTTGGTACACCTTTGAGAGAGGGGCACAAAAATGGATCAGTGCCGGTTGCAGTATGGACTGATTGGCATGGACCCCAGCACCAGTTGCAGCATGGACTGGATATGGTTATTTGCTATAGTTCAATGCAGTTGGACATAGTGATAGTTAGAAGAGCCTGTTGCAGGTGGGACTACCACTGCCTCAATGGATTTGGTGATCAAAAGTATTGAGTATCATATACTCAACGCACCAAGTAAGTGAATATGAGGATGGGTGATGGATGCTATGGTTATTTACTTATCACCATTTAGTACGTGGACATCTATCACGCCCTCTTTATATGATATGTATCATAGTATTATATATATCGATTGTTATGAGCTAACCCTATGGGTGAAGGAGTAGGACAGGTATGATTCCCCATAGTTTCCGTGCCATATATACTGTTACGACTCGTACAATACTTTGAGATTTGTTTATCACTTACTATTGTCTAACTCAAGGTTTTATTTCCCTCCTTTCACCTTGGGTGCTCATCTGATGATGATGAGCAGAACAGGTAGCAGTTATGAGCATTACTTGTGCTTCACATGGGGATTAGCAGGAAATGACGTCTTTCCTATTTATGCATGTATTAGTATTGTTTATTCTGTTGTGTGACACTGTGGAGCCTTGGCAGTGTTATGTATTCTTATTAGAGACAGTTTATCATTTAGGGTTATTTATCTCGTGTATAAACTCTGTCACTGTTATGATAACTATATGGGCCTGTATACTCTGATTATACGGTTTATATAGTTATTGCTATCTCTCTTATTTTATATCTGTGATTATTACTATTATATGTTATCTAATGAATTATGATATATACGACAAGTTCTGTATATTTTATTCTCTTCTCCTCCATTTTCTTCTTTTCTTTTCCTTTCCTCTTCCTTTTTACTATTCGTTTCTCTTAACGATCGCTTTACATCGACCGATTACTTGTACAATGCAATTTTTTGGTTATAAACACCGGTGATGTATAGCGGGTCATCACACCCTAACAAATATATTTACTATAGCCAAGGATATATCCAAACATTGATATATTCTTCGATAATAACAGGCTCTTCAAGTTTCTGATGCACTTTTAGCAATGAAACTGCTAGTGGCCGAGGAAAATATAAAGATCTTAGGCTCAAACGACCAGGTGGTACTAGATGGGGAACACATTATGATTACGTAATAAATTTGATAAATATATTTTCATTGGTTAATATAGTCATCAAGTCCGTGGAAATTGATGTAGTAAGATCTGAACAAAGAGCTGAAGCAAGTACTTCTGAGTTTTCCTTTAATAAGCTTTTGATGAAGAATGTATTATGCATAACCAATGGATTATCATAAACATTTCAAAATACCAGGCTATTGTAAATACCATGAATTTGGTTGATGTATCAAAAACACATTTGCAAGAAATGAGAGAAAGTAAGTGGGGTGATTTATTATATGAGGTTAATGAATTTTGGGAGAAGCACAATATAGAAGGTTTGAATATGAATAGAATTTTCCTTAATCCAGGATGTTCCATAAGAAATCAATTTGAAGCTACAAACTTGCAATATTTCCAACTAGGATTGTACTACACCATTCTTGGCATACAATTAGCAGAGCTAAATAATTAACTTAGATTGTCTACAACCGAATTATTATGTTTCATTACATATTTTCACCTTGGAGATTCTTTCTCCTCTTTTAATAAAAATTGTTTGTTGAAGCTTGCTCATTTCTATTTGACTGAATTTATATATTCACAAATTTCTATGCTAGATGGTCATCTTGAGACTTATATAACTGATATGCGTATGGATGTAAGAATTTTCAAATCAAAATTATATTGAAGATCATTCCAAAAAAATGGTGGAGTTAAAGAAATATGATATATTTCAATTGGTACATTTACTTTTGCAGCTCACTTTGACTTTGCCCACAGCAACATCAACAGTTGAAAAAGCTTTTTCTGCAATGGTAATTGTCAAAACCGACTTACAAACTCTTTGGGAGATTAATGGAAAAGTGACAATCTAGTTGCGTACATTGAAAAATAATATTTATCTAACTCAGTTGAATATGATATTATAATACAACGCTTTCAAGCAATGAAAAATTGACGCTTACAAATAAAATGAGTTGAGGATGTATTTTGGTGATAAGTGTTTACTTTGTTGATAATCATATGTAACCCCCCGTTCTCCTAGACCAAAACCACAACCCTAAAGATGTTGTAGTTTTCTTTAGTGTCAGCTTTTGGTGATAGAAAATCGGATGTTAATAAACAATAGCATCAGTAAACAAAACTTTACAAAACACTCATTGATAGCCAATTCATTCATAAAACCGTTTTGTAAAATACGTTAAGAGAATATATAAATTATTTTAAAATATACTCCGCAAGCAACATATGACGATATTCCTCAGTTAATATGAGTTTAAAACATGGGCAAATATGATTTTTTCGCAAAACAAAACAAACTGTAGCGCTCTTAAATAGTTATAGCCTACTGATCGCATCTGGAATCTTATTTGATGAAGCATTTGAGAATCCTAACCCTCAGCCTACTCAATTGAGCATCCGAGAGTTAATGGGGAAAGTAAAAATCTTTGGATCAATCAACAAACTAGTGTGAATAATAATCCTTTCCACCCAATACATAACTATCTAGCACGACCACGCTACAATGTGGAACGGGTTCCCCCTCGTTAGTATCAATTTAATTCCAGAACCATCCCCGAAGCAACTACTTTCAGTGGTTAGTAGGAAACCGAAATAACATAAGTGACTTTATGTGTAATATGCAACAGACAATGATCCTCCTTCCCTATTATTCTAGATTTCCCATCCTAATGGTTTCTAATGATTCCCCATCGTTTTCATTCTTTAATGATTCTCTATCATTTTCATCTTTTAATTCTGTTCACTTCCAAGTTTTGCAAGGTAACCCTCGTTAGTATTCTAAACCAAAACACCTCCCATACTACGCGAAGCAATGGGTATTTTCCTTGGTATTTGCACTATGCAACTTAAGGTAAACCCTTGCTAAGCAACAAAACCATCCCTTTCCATTCAAATGACTTGCTACGGCGCGAAGTAGCAGAGTTATCCCTTCATATTTATCTGACTTCCAAAATGCATGAAGCAACGAAGCGAATTACTTATTATAATTTCCATACTGCACGAAGCATTGGAATTCCTCCTTTTGGTTCCCCTCTCATGCTTCATAACATAACCCATGTTAACAATGGAACTAAAGGCTTATCGTTTTATTTAACAGGTTCCCCCAATTCCTTTTCCCCATTAGCTCCCCTAATGTTTAACTAGTTCCTCCAATTAATTTTACCCATTGGTTCCCCAATGTTTACACAAATGCAAATGTCGTGTCCATGGTTTCCCACTATAACACGTGCAACTTTCAATGCTGTCCTACAAAATTCAATAAAAATTTATCTACAAAAGGACCCCCTTTTGACTAATAAGAAAAAGTCTTTTATTTCTATGGGATACCCCTCTGGCTCCATTCATTAATCATCTCCGAAAGGCAACCCCTTTTGGCTTCATAAAACATACAATCAATCATTTATTCCAAAGGCTACCCCTTCGACACACGTCCATTCCCCCGAAAGGTATCCCCTTTCGAATTCATGCAATCAAGCAATTAATCAAGACCTGGCGTCAAAACCATGACGGCAGGGTACAAAGGAAGAAGCCTCTAACTACTGTACACGATCATGAAGTTCTCTTCGTTAACATTGCCGTTACCGACAACCATTTAGGCAAAACCACAAATTCTTTATTAAAAGATTTCCTTTCAACCCGATTACTAAGTCTAAGGAAATAACTTAAGGAAAACAAGTCTATAAAGACATGTCATCATTGGAAATTTCTTCAAGGGTTTTGGACTCTCTTCTGGTTCCCCCGGGAGGCGTAAAGTCCTTAAATAAAATAGTTTTCTTCCTTATAAAAGACCCCTTTTCATCCTTGCTGAAAAGGTGGAGGAGAAACCATATAGTGGAGAAGTTAATTTCAAAATGCATATGTATTAACACCAAAGCTCCTTCGGAAGGTAAGAAGATGTCTGAATACTTCCTATACCATATATGTATGATATTCCAAGTATCTAGTGCAATACAAAGTAGGCTTCCGAGAGTATCGAAATCTTGCTTTTGGGAAGGCAATGGCATTGAAAGTAAATACAGACATGTCGACTTATTTCTTTGTAAAGTGTTACTTCATACTTACTCCACCATATTTGTCAAATTCTCATTGGCTTATAAATAAAAATATTGACTGTATACAGTCTTTTATAGTAATTTTGTATCGGCCATGTATAAAATATTATTTTAATCATTTTAATTAACATGCAGGATTTCCCTAAGCAGTTCAATCTTAGAAAGTCTTAACTAATTTATAAATCTATGAAAAAATTGAAATTTGAAATTCGTCTCCAAATCATATAATAAACATCATACCAAATCCATGGCATTAGGAGATTTCTAACTATAGTTTTTACACTAAACCTAACCATTTTCATGTACGCAAAAAACCATATAAACATGTTAAACATAACTGTTGATTTCCCACTAATTACCATTTTAACAATCACGAAAACCATCGTGAGAAAACATAACTTTTGGCTATTACCCTAGTGGCCAAAACACAAGGGTAAGAGTATTATTCATCTTGATTAGTTGACGTAGTGAGATTTGTTAATGAAGTTTCCAAGCTCTAAATCCTAGCCATTTCTCTTTTCTTCTTCCTTAGCATTAATGGCTGGCCACCTTAGTTTTCTTTTAATTTGTAGAGTGAATGAGTGAAATAAAATGTGGTAGGATATGAGTAGATATAGAGGCCGAAAGTTTACCCCTTTCCCCCCTCTTACATGCCCTTTTAAGCACCATTTCATTTGTTTCTAAGGACACCTACTAGTTCATTTACTAAACACAAATCTCATTTCCCCTTTTATGATATTATTTCTATTTGATTTAACCAGCTAAATTCATGAATAATGTTATGTAAAATTAGAGGTATTACATCATCCCTTCCTTAAAAGAATTTCATGTCTAAAATTCAGTCAAGGATAAACAAGCAAAGCAATCATAGCAACCCAACAACCAATGTTATCAAACCGTACACTATCTTACCCCACGTAACCAATCTATAAAGCAATGTAGATCTTATTGAAAGAAAATCAGGAAAAGCCCATCTACTCTTGTCTTTCGTCACTGAATTTTAACCAATTTGACTGTTTTGGTTCTCAATTTCCTTTTATCTCTTTTTATAACACAAACTAATTACCTCATAATAGTCAAATTAGGTTCCACTACCAATTCTTGTAATACTCTCGAATCAATGGTAGCGTTAGGGTCATGTACATACTTCTGCAATTGCGATACATGAAACACATTATGGACTCCCACTAGTCTATCTGGTAGCTCCACCCTATAGGCAAGCTTCCAATACTTTCCAACACCAGAAAAGGTCCACAAACCTTGGTACAAGCTTCCCTTCTTTTCCGAAAAGGAACACGCCTTTCATCAATGACACCTTAATGAAAACTCTTTCTCCAACAGAGAATTCTAGTTCCTTACGCCTTCTATTCGCATAACTCTTCTACCTGGAGTGAGCTTCCTTCGTCTAAACTCGAATGATCTCAAGCTTCTCTATCGCTTCCTTCACTAGTTATGGACTAAGAATTAGCATGTCGCCTATCTTTAGCTAACGCGATGGCAATTTACATGGTTACCATATAAAGCATCGAAAGGCGTCATTCCTGTAGTAGCCTATAAAGCTATTATTATAGGAAAATTCCACTAAATTCAAATGGCCTTCCCAAGAACCACCAAAGTCCAGAACACATACTTTTAGCAAATCTTCTACTACCTTATTTATCCTCTCGGTTTTCCCATTCGTCTATAGGCGATAAGCCGTATTCATCTTAATTTCCGTTCCCATCGCCTTTTTCAAAAATTTCCAAATCCCAGTTGTAAACAACGAATCCCTATCGCTTATGACACTATTAGGAACTCCAGGAAGCCTCACCATGTTCTTCATAAATAACTCAGCCAACATCGATGCCATCATACTAGACTTTACGGGAATAAAATGAGCAATTTTGGTTAGTCTATCCACGACAATGCATAGCTTTCTTTCCCTTTTCATGGTAAATGCAGTTCATCAACGAAATCTATAGATATCGAATCCCACTTCCAAAATGGAATCTCCAATGGTTGTAATAAAACACTATGCTTCGGATGCTCGACTTTCACCTACTGTACTGGAAATTCATACATTGCTTTTCCCACAATCCAATATCCTTCTTCATTGCTTCCCAGATGAAGCTTCTCTTCATATCTCAGTACATCTTGGCCCCCACAAGATGTATCGTAAACTAATAGCAATGACACTCTCTAAGGACTTCCTTTCTCAGATCGCCAACCTTCAAAATACGTAACCTTCCATTCTTCCATAACCAACCCATCCGATCGAGACCGAAGTTACCAAGGTTTCTCCCCTCCATTCTGAGTCTGAGCTCCCTAATCCTTTCGGCCAACAAAGGATCCTCTTCCAGGCTAGAAGAGGTATTCTCGATCAAGGATGGTCGAACCTCTTGGCATGACACCATCCGTATACCTCTGCTAGAACTCGCTATCGACCTGATACTCACATTACATGTAACTAAAGATGCTAAGTCTTTCCATTCATTCAGCATATCCGACACCATATCTTGGTGCCTCCTACTAACGGCATCTGCAAACTTATTCACTTTCCCAGGGGTATACTCTATACCGAAGACATATGTTTCCAAGAACTCCAACTATTTCTGCTGTCACATATTCAATTCCTTCCGAGAAAATAAATATCTCAAGGACTTATGTTCTGCGAAAAACTCAAGCCCTTCACCCAATAAGTAATGCCTCTATATCTTCAAGGAAAAAACAACAACAGTTAACTCAAGATCATGAGTTAGATATCAGACTTCGTGAGGTCTCAGCTATCGAGAAGCATAAGCAATAACCCTTCCCTTTTGCATCTAAACAGCACCTAACATTGTTCATCAAGCATCAGTGAAAACAACTAAGCCCTGGTTTCCTTCCGGCACTAGTAACATAAGAGCATCGGTTAAAAAGTATTTTAAATTATGGAATGATTCCTCATACTTATTAGACCAAAAACTTAACACCCTTCCTGGTTAGCATAGTGAGCATTGTCACTATCCGAGAAAAGTCCAGTACTCGACCAACTCTAGAAAGCTTGGGATAACCGTAACACTTTTAGGCCTCTTCTAACTAACTATAGCATCAACCTTCGAAGGATCCACTTACAGTCCTTCCTTCGAAACCATGAGACCAAGGAACTTCACATTCTTCTTCCAAAACCTACACTTAGAAAACTTGTCTTTCAATTTGTGCTTCCACAAAGTTTTCAGTACATTCTGAGGGTGAATTCCATGCTCTTCTGCATCCTTCGAATACACTAATATATCATCAATGAAAACCATAAAAGTCTATCTAAGTGTTCCAGGAACACTTGGTTCATCAAAACCACGAAAAAAGCCTTCGTGTTCGTCAATCGAAAAGGCATAATAATACATGATCCATATTTGGTTGAAATGTTATCAACGAAACACTCTCCTTTGCTACCCTCGGTTGGTGAAACCTAATAGCCAAATCCAACTAAGAAAACTCTTTCACTCCACTCAAATGATCAATTGGATCATAAATGCGAGGCAAAGGATACTTATTCTTCACTATCCTCTCGTTGAGCTTCCAGTAATCCATACATATTCTTAACGATCCATTAGGCTTCTCCACAAACATTGTCGATGCATCCCAAGGCGTACTACTTGGATGAATGAAGCATTTACCTTCCAATTCAGTGATTTTCACCTTCAACTCCTTTATCTAGAAGGCGCATTGGACTAGGTGACCTACTCACTTGTTCAACTCCTGACACAAGATCAATCCAAAACTCAATAGCTCTTTTTGACATTAAACGTGTCATTGGCTTGAAGACATCAGCAAATTCTTTAATAATCGGGATGCTTCCTATATCTTCCTCTAATTCCGATCTTCACATCAAAGAAAACATCTGTAGAAATACTCTATCCACTGAGAACACGGTCCTATCATTACTATCGGGATATTTCAATGACATATCTCTGCTTTGACACAACACTCATGCATCATCACGACTCAACCAATCCATACCCAGAATAATTCCGAAACCCTCGAAATCAAACAAATAGAAGCTACAAACAAATGTACAACCTACCGACTGAAATTCAAGGTTATCGTTTCTCAAACCGAGAGTTGTGTATCCACCGGTAGGATTAACCACCTTAAAGGAAGTAAGAAGGTATGATTAGATTGCTGAAGGGGAAAGTTGGAAAGAAGGAGATCTATCCTTATTCGGTTAGATATTCGCTTAGTAACAATGGGAGTTTGCATAGAGACGGACGACTTGGTGTCCCTAAGGACGAGGATTTGAGGAAGGAAAATTTAGAAGAGTGCCATAGGACAAAGATGACAATAGACCCTGGTGGAGATAAAATGTATAAGGATATAAAGAGAATTTTCCACTGAGAAGGGAAGAAAAGGGAGATAGCTGAGTTTGTGGCCAAATGTCTAACTTGCCAAAAAGTTAAAACATAGTAAGGAAAGCCCGGAGGATTATTGTTACCATTAGAGGTTCCCATGTGGAAATGGAAGCATATTTGATGGATTTTATTGATGGGCTTCCGAGGAATCAGATGGGAAATGAAGCTATTTGGGTTATAGTGTACCGTCTGACTAAGAGTGCTCACTTTATACCATTCAAGAGGAATAGGGTTGTGACATCATTGGCCCTGTTGTATGTTAGAGAAATATTTAAACTACACGGCATTCCATCGAGTATAGTTGGAGATTGAGACCCTATGTTCACAAGTGAGTTTTGGAGAAGTTTATAAGAAGGATTAGGGGCAATGCTCAACTTAAGTACACCCTATCACCCATTGACCGATAGCCAAATGGAGAAAGTCAATCAGATTCTTGAAGGTTTTCTTAGAGCCTGCATTATTGAATTTAGAGGAGCTTGGGTGCAGCACCTACCACTAGTGGAGTTTGCGTATAACAACGATTTTCAAGCAACGATTGGTATAGCCCCTTTTGAAGCGCTTTATGTGCGACCATGCAAATCACTAACTTGTTGGTGGAAACCTACCAACAAGGTTCTACTTGGACCAAACTTCGTCCATGATTCCAAAGAGAAGATTTCATTGATTAGGAAGAGGATGAAGGAAGCTCAAGACTATTAGAAATCGTATGCGGATAAGAGGAGGAGCGAACTTGAGTTCAATATCAGAGACTTCATATTTGTAAAGGTTTCCCCTCTCAAGAAGACTGCCTCAAGTTGGAGTACAAGATTCCTCGTTCCACTGCAAAGATTGTAGAGCACAGAATAAGAAGACTCCGCAATAAGACCATTCGCGTTGTAAGAGCAGAATGAGGAGTTGACCCTGCGGAAAGCACTTAGGAGACTAAGGATAAGATGGGATAGAACCACCCAGAGCTTTTCTCGGGTAATTTTCCATCTAATTTTACGTTAATGGATGCATTGTGGTTGCTAGATTGAATGGTTGGGAAATGGGTGCAACACAATTGCACAACACAGTCATATAGAAATATATGCATAATAGGATGTTTTGCATACATACTGCATCACTTATTACATCGACACGTTAGAGTTGAGCTCAGTTTAGTAAGTCTGCAGTTCATAATCATTGCGAGTCATGGATGCTTTATGGATGTATTTAAAATAACATGGGTGTATAACATGGATGCTTAGAGTTAGTTGTGTTTTAGCCCTTTCAGATAGATTTCAGGACGAAATCTATTTTTATGGGGGAGAACATAGCACCCTGCAAAAATATACTAAATAAACTAATTAAATAATAATAATAAGATATGTGAGTTAAATAAACAATATATATAAAACTATGGAAAAATGGAAATTTTGGGACAAATAGGAATTTAACCACGAAAATATTATATTTGAGTTCGTGACGAAATTCTGATACGTTTTCATATATAATACGTTTAAAACGAAGTCCGTATAAGGAAATAATAGTTAAATGAAATCAATAGGTAAATATTTACATATAGACGTTTGAATTAATAATATATATAAACATCTAAGGGATAACAACGGCTTGGTTATAATAATTGAATATTCCCTTAGGTGAATTCAAAGTTCAAACATGAGAGGTCTAGTATATATATATACCTAATATAAATGTGTATAGGTAGGCTTACTACCCACATAAAGAAGTTGCTGACTTCCTTCGTATCTAGTTTGGGTCTTAAGTGGTTAGCACTAGGCCCATTCCAAAGGTTTATTTCTTGGTTTAGGCCAAAGTCATGGGACCCTCCCTTATTAGATTCGAAGTGGTTTATGGGACCTCCTTCTCTAAATTGGTTTTGTCATGCCGATACCGGAGTAGGGTAGTGTAACACCCCACACTTTTCTGCGCCCAAATTTCGATAAAAATCGAAACTCAAACACATCCAAGTATAAAGCATGTAAATCTGGTACCTGCAATAAATGAGCATGAGCATAATCAAAGTACGATAAGATAACTCACAGCAGAAACAAAATAGGATAAACTAGTATTGACTCAAGTAATAATCTTTTTCAAAGTAAGTCACTTTGCCAATACCGAGCATGAGAGAGAACGAGAACCGAAACACAAACTAAAACATCCGTGAGAACCCGACCTTCTCTAGAAACCTGGGAGGTTGTAATGAGGAGGAGGCCAGAACAACAAGATTCTGGTGGACAGGAAATGTACAACACATACTACAATACACAAATGTATCCCATTTGGTTCAACCCAAGATGTATGCCTATCAAGGTTAGTAATACTAGCCTAACCTTGTAAATGTTTACGCACGACTGTACTACTCTTCCCAAAGTAGTATTCCCAAAGTATAATACCGAGATAGGACGTTTACTCATATATTTGTGAATCCTTTATACTAGAGCATGACTGGTTATTATATCGACATTAGACCCTTAGTTACAGAGTTTCTATATATGCATATGCATATATATATACACACACACTTTCATTCACTTAATCATTAACATAAACTAGAGGGCACTAGCTATGGGCCCTACTAGTTAAGGCTTCCATCATTCACGCACATACCCTTGCCCCGTATAAGGTGAGAGTTGGTATTTTATCGTTTGCTATACCTTCTAGCTGACCTTAATAGATAACCCCTTTAGTCTCTTATTACTTCCTGTACGATAGGTATCCATATCTGACGATTATTTTCTAGGTTTGGGTAGGCCCACACGCACCTGTCATTTAAGACCCCTAAATTGAAAAACCTATTCCCAAGTGGACTCTTCAACCCTAGCCGCTTAAGACCCAGGAAGTGGGCTATACGTGAAGGTTATTGGATTCATACCCCATTAGCTTTCAATACTTTTCCTCATGGGGATAAAGTGGGCTATGTTATTAAGTTATTCCCGTTTAGTCCCTCTACACGGAAATACTATACGTACACAATTCATTATCATCGCGGGTTCATATAGTTAATAATATTTTACATTATTAACCTACTAAGTCCAACACTATTTTTAATTTTAAGTTCTATATTCATTAAAATAAATAAGGAAGGTTATATATCCTCTTTTACCCTAGGATATTCATTTGATCTCTTCCTTAATTTGGACTTAGTATTTAAATGATAATCAATATCCATTAATCCCCTTTTTGACACCCATTTTCCTTTGTTCATATTTTTATTGCCCATAATGACCATAACGGTCATATTTTCCTAAGGCAACTATTTATTAGTCCCAAGGTATCTATTTGTTGTAATCCAACAGACAATTACTATTCTTATTCCTTTATTTATTTATTGGTTGACTGTTATATATATATATATATATATTTATATTTATGTACCAGACCTCTCACATTAAGTTGACTACTTTTGGATGTTGGATTTACCGGTCGGTTCCGGGCAGGCTTATACCACAAATTGAACTTAACATCGTGCCTTAGTACATTTATATTTACACATTAGACCCCCCCCCCCCCACATTAAGCTGACTACCTATGTATGCTGGATTTGCCGGTTAGTTCCGGGCAGGCTTATCCCACAAGTTGAGTTTAACCTCGTGTCTAAATGCGGTTAAAATTTAAATTTCCTAATTGGGGGTGCACAACATTAATCCTAATTAATTTACGTATTGTAACTGCTATCCTAATATATTTATTTTCCCTAATCAACATTGGTTACAATTGTTAATTATTTATTTATGGCCGTATATATTTATAGCTATCAATTACACTGATTGTTACAACGATCACCATAAATATATTCATTTAATATGGAATACAATTTACATGTATGTATGATTCCATAAATGAATACCCTTCAAACATTGTATATTTTATAGTTTTACGCTGATTTGGACGGATAATGTGTATACATTTATATTTTATGTTTTCATGCGGTCAACGTATTTATTATTTTATTTTTATTATTATTCTTAAGTTATTTGGTTTAATTGACAACCAAACATTCCTTTTTACATTCAATATTGTAAGAAGGTTCCAAATTTTACAAAAAGATTATTAGCTGTAGTTAACATAAATTATGCCTAATTAGTGGACTTGACATATTTTCAAATCACAAGAAATATATGTTAATGTATATGTTGGAATAGTTGGTGCAAATTACACACAAATATGTATATTTATATGTACATTTGCACCACTTTTGCCTTTTCAATCTTTTTTTCATATCTTTTGTAATTTCAAAATAATGCCTTTTTATGCAAAAGGAGGAAAACGACATATTTACAATAATTAAGCCAAAACCCAACAATATTGAATATAAACAGACATATTTCTTTTAACATTACAATCACATAATTTACCAATCATATCTTTTTATCCAAATCACATACTTTATTATTCAACACTAAACTAGAGATCTATAATGTAACTACATCTAAATGGGGTTTAATAAGACTGATTTCCAGATCTACAGTGCTTTACCACAACTGCAATATATTTTACAACATAACTGCAGGAATATGTGTAAACCAGTTTAAGAATCATACAATTAATATTATGCATAACCACAATTTACAATTCACAAGCTTTAACAATTTTTAAAATCGAATCTGATGGGTGTCAATCTAATTACAACAATTTAATGAACAGATTTGATAGAAATAGGCCTAAAAATTGAGATTTATTACAAACGAGATAATTACGTTATTATAAATGCATATATAAATTTTCCACTCACCGGCAAGCATCCAAATTCAAATTTTGAATCCTTTTAGGCCTATAGTTCCCAGATTCTTATAAATCTACAATTTATCTGAAAAAGGGAAAATTCAAGATCTTGTAGAGATATAAGAAATAGAAAGAGAGGGGAGAATCTATTTTTGTGAGCTAATTTGCATTCTTTTCCATTGAATCTGATAATCCTCTCAATCTTATTTGATTTGGATTTGATTTGTTATGTATGAATATATTTTTAGATTTAGAAATTAGGCTTGGAGAAGGAGGAAAATGGCAGAGCTTCGCTTCTGCCCACAGATTTGTGTGGAAAAGTATGACGTCTTACCTCTTTATTTATAGAAGTGGAATTGGCCTTGGACATGGTCCAATTCATTTTAATTAACATTCATCCATCCATATATAATTTTATATACTTAAAACCCTAGCCGTCACTACCTGGCTCGACCAAGCATTTGCAGCTAGCAGTCGACCGCCCTGATCGACCGCTTGGTCGAACTGGCAATGAGGCGGATGGGGAATTAATTATTACTATATATATAATATTCTGATTATTTATTGTCCGTCCACTTTCGTTTTTCTTCCGTAACTTTTTTATATGGACTCCATTCGCAAAACTCCAAACATGAAAGTTGACCAGAATTCCGAGACGAACGCATTGATTAAAGTTTCGTGTCAAATTCCATTATTGGCAGAAATTCTTATTTTTGAGATTCTAATTAAATAACTATTCTATTGTCAAAATTCTGGGTTGTTAACTTCTTCCTCCCTTAAAAGGATTTCATCCCGAAATTCTGACACCTAGTTATCCTATCCTACACAACCAATTTGTGTACATCCACTTTGCAGCCATGTGTATATGTGCATGGTGTACATAATGCATTTCAACCATAAAACATGCATGCAAGGTGATTCTAAAATGGCCCCTCTATATGTATGCAAAAAAATAACTTTAAAAATGTGATGCAAAACATCGTAAATATACTAGTAGTTCTATATGAATGCAAATTTTGAAAAATTCTTTTTCTTCCATTATCTGCACACAATTACGAATAAAAGTGTGAAGCAACCAATTTTGCATCCAAACCCTACCACCCAAAACATTACGTAGTCTAATCGTTTCCTATTTAATTTCTCCTAAACCGAAAAAAGAAAATCAAAGCAAAATTTTTTAATATGTTTCACGCTTACAACATTTCCATTTTCCTCCCTTCAGTGGAATTTTAACCTCAGTTACCCAAAATACTTCAAAAGTTTTCATATGTAGACTGTAAAGGAGGCTTAAAATGAGCTCTAAAACGTTAAACGAGTTATTAATGACTCACACGTGTCGTTGACAAGGTATGGAAACAACATTTCCAAGGCAGAAACAGCCTTTTCCTTGCTGTCGTTATCGTTTTAACGTATCGTCTGTCCTACTACACCGCTAAACGTGCATACAAATCATCCAAACATCTTCCCAACGCTATTCATGTGACCAAAAATTGAAATCTTTCATAAAAATAAATTTCTGCTTAAAAATTTCTTGTGTTTATTTGAAAATTTCTTTTCAATACCACTTTACTTTTCATATGAGATTCGTATGAAAAATCAAAATTTCAGTAACATGCATTTTGTGTCGTTCAAATCGTCTATTTTAATGTAAAATAGATGTTTGAACATGCACAAAATTCAAATTTTGCGTTTTCACACAAAACGAAATAAAAGAAAGTTTAATCAGTTAAAAATGATAAAAGTTTTTTTTTTCAAACAACGTTTTTCCAAAAGTTTCAAAAAATGTATTTTATAGAAACTTAAACGATTCAAGTCACATGTTGTAGAAAAGGAAGTCAGTCACGCAAAAATGCAAAAACAGAGATCACACAAAAGACCAAAAATAAATTTTTAGCTTTATTAAGGAACGGTGATTTATTTATTTATATACCCATGACGTAGAACTGTTCCTTTACTAAAATTTATCCAACACAGAATTCTATTCTTTCCAACTCTAGGACAACTGTTAGTTTTGGTAAGAAAATGAATTTCATCCAAATAGGCATGCGTGAATGACACAAACATTTCCAAACTTAGAAATCTCATTACCCTAAGTCGTGCGATTTAAACAACACTAACAGTTACAAGCACGAATCCCCACAAAGCCAAAAACCTGATGCTGGAAAGGGAAAACAACAAAGATGATGACAAAACAACACCAAAACTCCCAAAACAATGGCGATAGATAACGAGATGTCTTGCTCTGCTACTGGAGCTCTAAACATTTTTATGATCTTTGATTAATCACATCATGGTAGAAAAATCTCAATCTCATTTTGCAAATACTACTGGTGTTATTGGAGGGTTCCACATCACCATCGTTTTTAAGAGAAAATTTGCGATGAGAAAAGAAACCTATCACAAAACTGCTTCTCATGGAAACCTACCAAATAATGTTTGAAGACAAAAATGGATAGGTGAATTTATAAAGAGTAACTCCATGGGACATTACACAAAAACAACAGGCTGAATCGAATATGATGCGGTACTAAATGATGGTTACGCCACCGATCAATCAAAGGATTAATTTCCGCATCATGAGACAAATCTAGTCTTAACTTCCCATCTATAAAATGATGTGCTACATAGGTCACATGTTTACATGGGCAGTTTAAACATAGATTCCCAAACTCAAGAACCGGTATAACGAAAAAGAGTTTTGCTGTAAAATCTCCAAAGTCGGTCAACAAAAAGACCATTCTAGTCCACGTAAAACACGGATGCCTCTAAAACTCATCGAGATTCTCCTCAGAAAAACCATCCAAAGATAGTTTAATCTTCATCTTCGTAACGACAATTGCCTTCATTAAATTATATTCCAACAAGATATGATAAAGGAGGATGTATCACAAACTACAACCCTATTCTAAGAACTCGAGCAATGGATCGGTGCAAATCCAACTGCCATGACAAATTTTCTTAGCCCTAAAGTGGTGGAACCTTTTTGCTCATTCCAAGCCAACCAAATGAGCTTTCCCTAAGAATGAGACTTAAATGGTATGAGTAAGATCAGATAGCGCAATTAGGTACTATGGACTAAGGAATGATCAGAGAGAAGAAATTAGATCTTGGAGTACAAGTGAGGCAAGATCCAATACGCAAACAAGCAAGAAAAAGGAGGAAATGAGGCAACGACAAAGAAAGATAAGAAGAATAGAGATATGTTTCGGCTAGATGAGGGAAATTAAGGGAATGACTTGGATGTAACTTTTACGGTTGAGTCCTAGGTCCAAATTATACCAGAACTCATTTACTAATTGACTGCCCTAGTATAACACTAAACAGTCAACTATAAGACGGGCTTTGGACAAAGGTTGAACCTTGGCCTTATTAGGCCAGATTAAAATATTAATCGTCTCGCGTTATCTTTTAGGATTTGATGCAATCCGAAAAATAATTATCCTCATCATGACGGTATCAAAGAACGTAGTCAAAATCCGAACCGTCTCCAAAGATTTATAGTCTTACCAACGATGCTACGACTACCCAACGAACGAACAAATTCCAAAATAATTCAGTTAGAAATCTGTAATATAAATTAAAACGGATTTTCCCCTTACCTAGATGATAAACAAACAAATGATTCATGAAATCAAATACCCCACGAAAATCCGGACAAAGCATTTTCCTTAGCCTTTTCGAAGAAAAACTTAAAACTTTTCCAACAATGGAATTTATTATATACTAGCGGTTTCGTATTTATAAATCCATTTTATTATCACTATTATTATTTATGTTCCAGTTTATATTTCAAACTGAAAAAACTTTTCTTGTTCAGAAATGTCGGAGCTTTAAAATATTAGGGATTAATTGTGACAATTTCAATAAACTATTCAATATTTATAGGGAGAGGGGTATTAAAAATCACAAGGAATAGATATTTATTTTTCTTAAGTTTAATGGTATATTCCTTGTCATATCTAACTCCATTTTTCCTACCAATCGGATTATATTTATTAAAATTACACAAAGCCCTAATAATTTTGAAACACGAAGAGATTAAAATTTAAAAACCATAGCTTTATAAAACTAGGCCTCCATAAAACCATTTTCCGAAACCATATTTCAAAACTTTCAAAGCCCATTTTTATTTTCTCAAATAGTTTAAAATAAAATTTCCTTAAATACAAGGCCAAGAACTCAAACGAATATTTCAACAAAGGTAAATTCGGAAATTCAACAAAGTAACAAATGGATATACCTCGCAATTATATTTCCGAAATAGATACGACATACTAACATGAACTTTTCTAGTCGAGAAATGGTCTTAACCGGAACTACCAACGAAACCAAACACCAGAAATCGCGACTATCTCGGTTGTAGCAAGATTTTTGTCCTGTCTCCAAACTAGAATCAACGAAATCCAGCATATGTCGTGCTCATGCTCTTCACAACGAAATCAAAAACGTACTGTGGGGTAAGACAAAATTTGCTAGAAACCCGAACTGTGACGTCTGCCCCGCACCATCAGACATTTTCCATGAAATGCGCTGTGCCAATGCCCGACTGGCACGGGACAGCCACCAAAAGGAAAAGGGTTTGAAAAGAGAACCTGTAGTATATCTCACAGCGCATGGAATAAAATATAATGATAACATAACTGATATAAAATAGGCGAGACAGTACATAAGATGATAACTAAACCATCATAGCAGCGGAATCCAAAATACAGCTTGCGATTTAAACCATCATATGCAATTTCCAAATACTGTTTCCTAAGAAAGATAGAAAAGGTGCACTACTAATGCCCAAAGCAGTGACCAACAACAACACAGGAAGAATATATATATATATAGTATGTGGAAGTCTCCTACTCGTCTCCAGACAGCTACTCGTGCAACCAGCTAACCTATCTTTAGTCTACTCGTTTATGAGCACCTAGAGTAATAAGAAGAAACATAAAACTCCAGGTCAGACGATAGTCTGGTATGAGTGATAGCAAGTATATCTTAAAACAAAACAATAACATGTATAAGAAATCATACCTGACCTGGACCTGCAACCAAAGAGTTAGCACAACAGGATGTACAGTACTCTAAGGTAACACTAGCATATAGTGTAAAGTGGAAGTGTGTGTGTCATGGTGATAGCAAACATCAAACATAGAAATCATCCTCGCATCTCTCACTCAGTGCGTTAAGCATACGATATCCACCACCTTGATCACCCGATCCTTTACTATTACTACGACCACTTTGCCCTTCGGGGCCATGATGGCCCCACTGCACTGGTCCATAGTGATAACCCTTTGCTACGATCACTTTGCCCCTTGAAGTCGTGACGACTCCACTGCACCGATCCATAGACATGCTACGATCACTTTTCCCTTTGAAGTCGTGATGACTCCACTGCACAGATCCATAGCCAATAATCCGTCTCTTAGTGGTGAACCAAGGTTATAGATATCGATTAACCCTTTGCACACGTCCTGCAGCAAAGCCCAACTCGTGAAGTTAACTCGTTGGCTCCCTATTTGGATCCTGAGATTCAACTCCTCATTTGGACTTCCTTTGCATCTCGGATTTTGGTCTTCATTCGGGTCGATCTGTCGTCATCCTCCCTTGGGTCGGTCGGTCTTCTTCAATACGCAGGGTCGGTCACTCGTTCATTTTCCAATAGGTCGGTTGAACAACAGTTCTTCATATATAGGGTCAGTCGAGCATCCATCATCAGGGTCGGTCGAGCACCATCACCAGAGTCAGTCAAACACCATCATCATCAGGGTCGGTCGAGCATCCTCGATAGGGTCGGTCAGTCGGTCGAGTATCCTCTATAGGGCTGGTCGATTGGTCGAGCATCCTCCATTGGGTCAGTCACTGGAACTTCATTGGGTCGGTCGAGTCGGATGTACGAGCCCCTCCAGGGTCGTTCGAGCACCATCCCTGGTCGGTCGTGCGACCCGTAGCCTGCACTATTTTTCTAGCAAACCATTTTTGCCTCTCGATAGCGTTTTCGACCATTTTAACTTTCCTATTCAGTCATGAATCATCCCAAACAACAGTAACAACATATAGGATTAATCACAAACATCAAAACATCAATCACATGAGTTATTTTAGATCAAACGTACCTAATTACATGAATTTCCCCTTAATCCCCCAAATTCCGGGATTAGCAAACATAATCCAAATTAACCCAAATTTATACTGAAGACCTAAAATATGATTTTAGAATTTTCACATATTTTTCTGTATTTTTCCGAGTCATTCATTCACTAATTATCAACAATCACCCCTAATTAGCCATAATTAGTGAATAAACATGCTAAACACTCACCTTAGCCCATTATAAATCTCAAATATGAAACTTTTGATGATTTGGCACGGATCCCTATGTATTCCAGCAGCTCTTTCTTGAATTTTATGTTAATCCACCTTGATTTGATGTTAATTAGCTTAATATTTGAGTAGAAAGTGATTTAGAAGAGATTTATAAGGTGGAGACCATGATTAGGGTTGAAGGGAGGCAAGTGGCGGGTGGAAAAATGAAAAATAAGGGTTTTCCCAACCCCTTTCAGTCCTCTTATAACCCTAATCCCGAAACGGGTTATGGGCCAATTCTCTAGTTACACTATTAAGCCCATACAAGCAGTTTTTCACCTTCCAAACCTTATTTCAGCCATACCACCCAAACGGTAAGTCCGTTTGATTAATGTGACCACTCTACAGAATGGGAAACCATCATTCGAATCCAATGGAAGTGGTTTCAAGTCAAAACTCCTTACCAATCAAAAGTTTTAGGTGAAACAAGATTCGCCAGGGGGTAAAACGACCATTTAAAATTCGGGAAAAATCGTAAATATGGAAATGACCCCAATAGTCGTTTCCCAAAGTTACACAACCCTATGACTTCGTATGAAATTAAAATAAATATTCTACGATCCTCCGATACGTAGAATGCGGGTCGTTACACTCTCCCCCTTAAGAAATTTCGCCCCCGAAATTCCTTAACTAAGAAAACATACAAAAGGGTCCCGCATGCCTATTAATCATTTACAAACAATCAAACATATAATATAAACACATCAAGCCTGTCCTAGCATGCAGTTTACTAATAAGGGAATGACTATATCAAAAATTAAAAATCTTACCAAGTAAAGAGCTCTGGGTACGACTTCCCCATGCTCTCCTTGGTTTCCCAAGTACAGTCATTCTCATTATCACCCCATTGGACTTTAAACAGTTTCACTATCTTCCTTCGAAGTTGTTTCGTATCGTGTCTGACAATACGAATCGTCTTGCGATTTCCAACTGCCTTGGTTTCTACTTTGATACCATCCTACTGATCTGGTGAAATGGTAAAATCATAATCATGAACGAACTTCCTTAACTGGAAAACATGAAATACGTCATGCACTCCCGCCATCTTGTCAGGTAATCCAACTTTATACACCAAATTTCTAACTCGTTCGAGAACTGGAAATGGACCAACAAACCATGGTGCTAACTTACCTGTCCTACCAAACCGAATCACATTCTTCAATGAAGAAATGTTGATAAATACCAAGTCGTTAACGAAGAATTCCAAACCTTTTCGTCTTTTGTCAGCATAACTCTTCTGCCTATCTTGGGCAGTCTTCATTCGTTATTGGATAACTTTGATCTTATCGGAAGTTTCTCTTATTACTTCTGGCCCAAGCCCAAATTTCTCACTGGTTTCCGGCCAACATGACGGCGAGTTGCACGGTCTCCCATACGAAGCTTCAAATGGAGCCATACCAATACTGGAATGATAACTATTATTATATGTGAACTCAACCAAATGCAAGTGGTCATCCCATGACCCTCCAAAATCCAGTATACAAGCTCTCAAAAGATCCTCTAATATTCGATTCACCCTCTCTGTTTGACCGTCGGTTTGAGGATGCTACGCGGTACTGAGATGTAATTCTGACCCTAAAGCTTCTTGTAAGCTCTTCCAAAACCCACTAGTAAATAATGGATCTCGGTCACTCACAATACCTTTAGGTACTCCATGGAATCTCACTACCCACTTCATATACAGTTCCGCTAACTTAGCTGCCGTTCTATTTGACTTGACTGGTATAAACCTTGCACTCTTGGTCAGTTGATCCACAATCACCCAAATACTATCATGACCTGATCTAGTCCTTGGTAAACCATCAATGAAATCCACTGAGACTTGTTCCCATTTCCATTTGGGAATTTCCAATGGTTGTAACAATCCACTAGGCTTCTTTTGCTCGGCTTTAACTAGCTGACAGTTCATGCACTTGGACATAAACTTCCCAATGTCATCCCTTCCCAGTAGTAGGTCTGCTTCATGTCTCGATACATTTTGTTACCACCAGGATGTATAGTTAGTTTCGAGTGATGACACTCTCTAAGCACTTCATCTCTCAATACACTAACATTGGGTATAATTAGTCTCCCATTATTTCGAAGCCATCCTTCTCGATCAAGTCCATACTTGTTCATTTCCTCACCGTCGATACACATCTCTACCTTGGAGACAATTTCCAATAGGTTAGGATCGTCCTTCTGAATGGAGTCGATCTGCTCAATCAAAGTCGGCTTGATCGTCAAACTTGCTAACATCTTTGAATCTAATTCACACTTAGGTCTGAAATCACATCCCATGATATACTCCAATTGCTTCCATTCAAGAAACATAGCTCCCAAACTGGCATGTATCCTACTCAATGCATCAGCTAATGCATTGCCTTTCCCGGGTGTATATGCGATATTGAAATCATATGAAGCCAAGAACTCTAACCATCTCTGCTGACGGAGATTTAAATCCTTTTGAGAGAAAAGATACTTTAACGACTTATGATTGGTAAACAGCTCGAATCTTTCTCCCAAGAGATAATGCCTCCACATCTTCAACGCGAACACGATTGCTGCAAATTCCAAATCATGGGTAGGATATCTTTTCTCATGCGATTTCAGTTGCCGACTAGCATAATATACAACCCTACCTCCTTGCATCAGTACAACACCTAGTCCGGTACCACAGGCATCCGTGTATACCGTCATCTTTTCGTTCCCTTTAGGAATAACTAACACAGGTGCACACGTTAACTTCTCCTTTAGACTTTTAAATGCATTCACGCACTTTACGTCCTAATCAAAAGCTTGATTCTTCTTGGTCAACTGATTTAACAGTACCGCTATCTTGGAGAAGTCTTGAATAAACTTGCGATAATATCCAGCCAATCCCAAGAAATTTCTCACGTCTGTTGCATTCTTGGGCGTAGACCAATCTTGCACCATAGCCACCTTCGCAGGATCCATGGCAATACCTTTCACTGAAACAATATGGCCCAAGAAGGCAAGAATCTCACTTCCCTCCTCTAGAAGTGACACTTAGATAATTTCGCTTTCAATTGGTGCTTCCTCAACACCTCCATCACTATCCTTAAATGTTCCTCGTGTTCTTCCTCTGTCCTTTAGTAAACCAAAATATCAGCCACGAACACAAGAACAAACTTATTCAATTGATCCCTGAAAACCCTATTCATGAGATCCACAAAATATGTTGGTGCATTGGTCAACCCGAATGTCATGACCAACCACTCATAGAATCCAGACAGCATTCGAAATGCCGTTTTGGGCACGCTCTCAGCTGCCACTCGGAGCTGATGAAATCCTATCGCGAGATCCAACTGGGAAAACACTCTTGCCCCTACTTAGTTGATCAAACAAATCACCTATCCACGGAAGAGGATACTTATTCTTCCTAGTCACCTTGTTCAACTTGCGGTAATCCACACATAAACGAAGGGAACCATCAGCCTAGGTAGCAAATACGACTGGCACTCCCCACTCGGAAACACTTCTTCGGATAAATCCCTTCTTCAAAAGATCGCCCACTTGCACTTCGAGCTCTCGCTGCTCCCTTTGTGCCATACGACAGAGAGGCATTACTATAGGTCTAGCATCTTTTACTAAATCAATCCAAAACTCAATCTCTCGGTGTGGTGGAAGTCCGGTCACTTCCTGTAAGATGTCCGGATACTCGCCATCAATAGGCACATCTGATAACTCATCATGCGGGATGTCGAGGGAATTTAGAAAACTTGCCATCAACCCATCACTAGGTAGGCAACCAAACACTACCCTCCGCCCATCATCCGCTCTAATGGTCATCGAAGGCCCCTCACAGTCTACCACCACCCCGTACCATTGTAGCCAATCGATTCCCAAAATAATGCCAAACCCAGTAAATCCCAAAACAAAGCAATCACAAACAAACATGCATCTATGACTCGATAAGACCAAATAATGACAAATCATACTAAGGCTAGTCGAACCACCAATCGGATTCGTCACAACTACTGGTCTATCGACTATCTCGGGTTCCAATTCAAACCTATTAACCTGGTCACTAGATATGAAGGAATGGGAAGCCCTGATATCAAACAAGACTCGAACAAGAACATCATAAATGGAAAGCATACCTTGAATAACGACGCCCTTTCCCTTTTTTGCCGCCGATGGGGAATTCGACGAAGAAGGAACAACATTGATAGCATATGCTTTCATGATCTTCTTCTCTTTAGGGGGTTGTGGGCATTCATTCTTGAGATGTCCCACTTGACCACAGTTGAAGCACTTCCTTTCTACCGGCTTCGCTAGACACTCTTTGGCGTAATGGCCTTTCCTGCCACAACTATAGCACTTAACATCTTTCTTATTCTTCTTTTACTGACCTTCCTTGGTCTAGTTTTGCTTTCTCTTATTTTGGGACTCCTTCTGGCCTCCACCGCTTGCCTGCGGTTTTGGCTTCTCTGCAGATATAACAGCAACCCTGGTCTTTGTCTTAGGGTAAAGGCTTTCCGATCCCAAGGCCATCCCCACAATAGATTCAAAGTCTCATCGATATGGTTTATAAGTCTTTCCCCCAAATACTCATCTAAGACAGTTATGAACCTTTCATTCTTCTTCTCAACAGTATCGATAAGAGATATCCCATATTTCGATAAGGTATCGAATTCAGAAATATATTCCGAGACTGCCCTACCATTCTACTTAAGCTCCAAAAATTTCCTGAACAATTCTGACTTATGAGCAGCTGGAATAAACTTATCACTGAAGCGATCCTTAAACCGATTCCAAGTAACTTGATCTTCTGGAGTAGCCACTTTAATAGCGTTCCACCAATTCATCACCCGCCCTTGAAGTTGACACGACGCTAGCTTTCTCTTCATCGCATCATCGATACTCAAATCCTCAATGATGCGTTCACAACCATCAAGCCAATCCTGAACTTCCGTAGCCGATTTCGTCCTATGGAATGACTTCCCGCCAAGATTAGTATAATCCTTGCCAAGCTTGGCGAAATTGACTCTAGGCGCCTGCACTACTGCACCACCACCACCATTAGTAGCATTAGGAACTGCTCCCTGAGTATCCCTAAGCATCTCTCGCATGAAGGCAGTAAACATCGTCCTCATATCAGGGACATTCCCATTGTTGGCCCCTGAACCTTCCCCTTCTTCAACTCCCTGTGCGGTGTCCCTCACCGTACTACTAGTGTTCCGGCTCATCGCTCAATCTGTAAAGAGAAAACGATTAACCATCTTCTTAGTGGTGCTAGTGTAGTGCGACTTCGTCCTTAGATATATTAATATCATATATAGGTTTTGAAAACCAAGATATCACAAATACGCGCTCTCATATACATATACTATCTCTCCCTGTTATATTCCTCTAGGTCAAACTACGCAACCTAGAGCTCTGATACCAAGTGTGACGGTCGCCCCGCACCATCAAACATTTCCCATGAAATGCGTTGTGCCAATGCCCGACTGGCACAGGACGATCGCCAAAAGAAATAGGGTTTGAAAAGATGAACTACCAAAGAACCTGTAGTATATCTCACAGCGCATGGAATAAAATATAATAATAACATAACTGATATAAAACAGGCGAGACAGTACATAAGATAAAAACTAAACCATCATAGCAACGGAATCCAAAATATAGCTTATGATCTAAACCATCATACACAATTTCCAAATACTGTCTCTTAAGAAAGACAGAAAAGGTATACTACTAATGCCCATAGCAATGACCAGCAACAACACAGAGAGAATATATATAGTACATGGAAGCCTCATGCTCGTCTCCGGACAGCTACTCATGCAACAGCTAACCTGCCTCTAGTCTACTCGTTTATGAGCACCCAGAGTAATAAGAAGAAACATAAAACTTTGGGTCAGACGACAGTCTGGTATGAGTGATAACAAGTATATCTTAAAACAAAACAATAACTGGGATAAGAAATCATACCTGACCTGGACCTGCAACCAAAGAGTTAGCACAACAGGATGTGCAACGCTCTAAGGTAACACTAGCATATAGTGTAAAGAGGAAGTGTGCGTGTCATGGTGATAGAAAA
Source organism: Allium sativum (assembly GCA_030737875.1). Lineage (NCBI taxonomy): Eukaryota > Viridiplantae > Streptophyta > Magnoliopsida > Asparagales > Amaryllidaceae > Allium > Allium sativum. Next base: position 177,747,358 of record CM060909.1, on the reverse strand, counting down.
CATAACACATAGCAATCATCCTCACATCTCTCACTCAGTGCGTAAAGCATACGATATCCACCGCCTTGATCACCCGATCCATTAGTATTACTATGACCACTTTGCTCTTTGGGGCCCTGATGACCGCACTGCACTGGCCCGTAGTGATAACCCTTTTGTTAACACCAAATTTCGTACCAATCAAATATGAAGAAGCGGGAGCTTTAAAGACGAAAGGTTAAACAGATTTCGGACATCGAAACCAGGTTCGTGGAGAAAAGAGAGAAGCTAAGAAGTTACCGAAAGCAAAGTCCAAGAGCCAACAGCAAAGCCACAAGGCAAAACGGGAAAAGCCGAAAGCCGATATCGGCAGCCAAGAAGAATCAAAACACAACAATATCGGTCCAATATCGACAGGTGAAGGTTGAAAGTAATATCAAAGAGTCCGAAAGGTCATGACAAAAGAAAGCTTGGAATCAACACGAAAAAGGAATATCAGCAGGGTGGTGTCGGCATGAAAGGTAACCGACAAGAAATCATCAAAAACCAGGAGCTAATAAAGAGAAATTCAAAGTATTCTACAACCTGAGACCTAGAAGAACGAAAGGGCTATCAGCGTTAAGTTGTTTAATACCGATACACTGAGGAACGAGGGAATCAAAAGCACGGAGTTTGCGATATAATGAAATTTCTCGGAAGATAGCCACCGAGACCCAAACTTGATGATTATCGAGAGGCAACTTTAGCAGTTAACAAGTAACATATTGAAAGCATCCCTCCGAAAGACCGGAGCCTACTTCAGAGATCTACCAAATGCCAATGAGAGCCTATAGGAAGTAAAGACATCCACATTAAGTTGCTCAGTACCAATACCGGAAGGTACGGGTGCGGACCTAGACTAGTGGCCCCGAAACCGAGAGCTCCCAAAGTCAAACTCTCAAATTCCGAGACCGAACAACCGGAAGGCATGTCAGCGAACTACTACCGAAAGACCAAAACCGACATCAAAAGGCCGTAGGAAGCAGGAGAAAGCCAAAAAAAGACAAAAAATGAGAGCAAAAAGGTGACACCAAAAAAGTGGCCAAAAAAGAGCGGGATAAAGAAGAGCAAAAAGGAGCCCAAAACCTCTATAAATAAGAGCCCAGGGGTCACATTTTGGGGGTCCTTTTTTACTTCTTCCTTATTCCACTTTCTTTCTCCCATCTTCTAGAGAGTAAACCCGAATTTGTAAATCAATTTGGGGATTTCTTATGTAACCTCCTCCATAAATAAAATCGTCAAAGCCCCATAAAGTGGACGTAGGTTCATGTCGAACTGAACCACTATAAATTGTGTGTTCTTATTTTTCTGTATGCTATGCTACTTTTCAGTATATTTTTGTGTGTATTTTTCTATGTGGTTGGATCATCAGAATATTCCTGCTTAACCCGTTAGGTTCTTAGCAACCTGACGCTTTCTCCATGATCCATTTTCATAGACCTATCTCCGGTGTTGACGAAAAATATTATTATTATTTTGGCTCTAGAAGGAGGGCCTAAACCTCCGTTCCCTTTTTCTACCTTTAACCTTTTGGATAGTATGGCCACATTTCTACAGTACTGTTCCGTCCTGGTTTGGACTAAGCTTTAAGGAAGTAAGATTGTTGAAGGAATCTCAACAAGGGGCTTCTAAATACCAAGGTACTCTGAAAATCAATGAAAGGATGATTCAATTGGGGAAAAGTGGAAAAGGAGGAACCAACATGTCATTCATTCCAGAAAACAACGTCAAAATAGCCAACCTAGAAACCGGAGGATCTTCAACTTTAACAAAAGATGAGTTGGAAATATTACACTTAGCTACACAAATTGATACCACTAGGATATTTATTGAAGCAAACTTGGTCGGAAGATCCTCTGAAGCAGAACCTTATGAAGCGTAATCAAGGATCATAGCACCTTAGGAACTTTATAATTAAATCGAGTCTTCATCAAATCTACATAACAGCCCAATCTCATGGAGAAGTAACCAAGCATCAAAGGAGGCAGTTAGTTTAGAAGAAAACGAAAGCCTAACATGGATAAAAGATAGAAAGTTGCAAGGAATACCCTTCTCCAAAGAGATAATGATGGTGAAGGTTCCATATGGTATAAAAGAGCAAAAACTTGCGTATGATGGGACTACAGACCCTGAAGAATACCTTTCTATGTTTGAGAATTACATGGATATGTATAACTCTTCTGAAGCCCTTCGATGCAAGGTCTTCGTGACAACTCTTCATAGAGGAGCCCTTAAATGGCGTAAGCATTATCATGGCCCTCTCATCACAACTTGGAAGCAATTATCCATCACATTTAGCACACAATTCCATATGCAAAAGGATTTGACCAATGGTATTTACGATTTAGCTAAAATCAAACAAAGACCAGAGGAGTCCCTTAATTGCTATCTAAGGAGGTTTCATAATAATTCACTCAAAGTGAAAGAGGCAATGGATAAAGAGAAGCTAAGAGTTGTACGGTCGGGGTTGTTTGTACCATCCCCCATTTTGGAAGGAGCTTATCTTAAACGAATGTGAAAGCTTGAATGATTTATATTCCAGTGTTGATAAGTTCATTCTTATGGAAGAAATACTTAACGCAAGGAAAAGTTTGAAGCAAGAACAAGAGGAAGGGCCTGGTTCCAATCCCCTTGCATAAGATTTTACAAAACTGAACAAAAGGAAAGACTATTTCTCTTATCACAAGACAAAAGGACACAAAACTAGAGATTGTTGGAGTCTGATAAAGATACATTAAGCCAAAAACCAAAGAAAGATCATTTGAGAAATTCAAAGTAAAATCAGTGGGAAAGCTGGTCGGAGCAACGCAACATGGGAATGGGAAATTAACAATAAGCCTCTTATCCCAAAAGATTACTTTTATTTTTTGTTTAGCTTTATTTTTTTACTTATAATCAAATAAATATTAATGTAATTTCGAGTGTTATTATAGATGGAAGCACTTAAAGAAACACGATACATGAATGAATACACAACAAAGTTATCAATCAAAGACAAGCTTCGGTGGAAGCTGTTCATACAAATATTCAACAATGGAATGATTAAACGCTCATTATAGCTCAGATCAATAAGATTCTTCTAAATCTTATCTCCCCTATTTCAAAATTTCATGACTTTGTCAAGCATGTTATATTAACATACTTAAATACTTCTATGAAAGGTGTGGAACCTACCCTTGATAAGTGACATCAACAAAGCTTCCAAAGGGAGAAGCTACACCAACAAAGCTTCCGAGGGAAGAAGCTACATCAACAAAGTTTCCGAAGGGAGAAGCTACATCAACAAAGATTCTGAGGGAAGAAGCTATACTACATCAACAAAGCTTCCGAAAGGAGAAGCTACATCAACAAAGCTTCCGAAGGGAGAAGCTACATCAACAAAGCTTCCGAGGGAAGAAGCTACATCAACAAAGCTTCCGAAGGGAGAAGCTACATCAACAAAGCTTCTGAGGGAAGAAGATACATCAACAAAGCTTCCAAAGGGAGAAGCTACAACAATAAAGCTTCCAGAGAGAGAAGCAACAACAAACACAACCTCCCAGAAGAGGAGCGACAAACAAAGCTTCCAGAGAGAGAAGCAACAACAAACACAACCTCCTAGAAAAGGAGCGTCAAACAAAGCTTCCAAGAAGAGAAGCGACAAAGTTACATCTCCACCTTGTAGAGTCGCCTCCTAAGTGAGGCTAACAAACAAAGTTACATCTCCACCTAGTGGAGTCGCCTCCTAAGTGGGTCTAACAAACAAAGTTACATCTCCACCTTGTGGAGTCGCCTCCTAAGTGAGGCTAACACCCCCTACAAATTATAATACCCCTAAGTGGGGCTAGTAATTCCCGCATCTTCCCTTATAAAGGGACTAGTGTCACTCTCTTAGAGAGCATTCATTCATTTGCATATCCTATGGGTTAGGAATAAGGCTAGACTCTAGATACCCTATGGCTAGAGAACTGAGAGAAACTCCCGCTAAACGACTAACTATCTCAGGATAGGGTTATTTTATTACAAAAGCATTCCTCTATGTATACACACTCGAAGATTACTTCTCAGAATATTTACGACTTTTTCTTCCAAATGTTCTCTGAGCGAACCTCCGAGAAACACACACATAATCTATGGTTGCTTAATCACTTTCAATAATATTTGGATAGGTTGATACTATATACATGTATGGTCTTTGGATGGTTTGTGATGGTTTCGTTGGATGATTCTTAATAAACCTTCTATGTTTCTTCTATGCCTTTATTAGGGCATTTTATTTAGCTATGACATTCTTTAATAACTCTCAGTTAAAGATATGGTTCTTTGATATGAATTCCTGATTTATGCTTTACCCAAGTATACGTCTTGGGGTTTCCATATGATTTCTGATTTATGCTTTACCCAAGTATGAATCTTGGGGTTTCCATATGATTTTTGGTTTATACTTTACCCAATTATGAATCTTGGGGTTTCCATATGATTTTTGATTTATGCTTTACCCAAGTATGAATCTTGGGGTTCCTATATGATTTCTTATATATTCTTTACCCAATTATGTATCTTGGGGTTTCCATATGATTTCTTATTTATGCTTTACCTAAGTATGAATCTTGGGGTTTCCATATGATTTCTAATTCCTATTTACCCAAGTATGAATCTTGGGGTTTTCACTCGTTCTGGTTTGCAGGGTCCTAACCTTGTATCATAAGTACTTGGCTTGGCATTTCTAGTCTCCCACTTGAAATCTCTAAGAAAAGGTTATAGTTCCTAGCACCTAACAAAGGGAAGTTTCTGAACTTATGCTATTCTTATCCCAAATCCTATTGCTATAGGTTTGGATTAAAAATAATGCTTCACACATTATAAGTGAATATCACTCACTATGCAAATCATGTTACTTTTATTAACACATTATGTTCGCTAATGATGAACCTCTAATCGCAGATATCGAAATATAAATTTTGCATTTGTTATATCACACTTTCAAGAATGAATTCTTGATAATTGAATGTCTAAGTAACAATAACAATGCTCATACAACGCTGACAGAAAATGCTATGCTTTAAATCATATCATCCCGCATGAATACATGTTTTAATTTGCACAATGTGTCCGCAAAAAAGTTCATAACTTTGGCTTCATGTTCAGGCCCAATTTAATTAAGGGAAGTCTACGCTTCCCCTTGCATCATTACTCTTGGTTATATGAAACTAATACCAATGATTTTTATAATGATTCTTAAGTGACAGGCAAGCTGTACAGGAATCGCAAGAGTTTGTCTTAAAGAACAAAAGCTTCTTCATACTAGGGGGCTAACTATTAACACCAAATTTCGTACCAATCAAATATGAAGAAGCGGAAGATTTAAAGCCGAAAGGGTAAAGGGATTTTGTACATCGAAACCAGATTCGTGGAGAAAAGAGCGAATCGAAGAAGTTACCGGAAGCAAAGTTCGAGAGCCAACAGCAAAGCCACAAGGAAAAAGGGGAAAAGCCGAAAGCCGATAACGGCAGCCAAGAAGAATCAGAACACAACAATATCGGTCCAATACAGACAACTGAAGGTAGAATGTAATATTGAAGAGTCCGGAAGGTCATGACAAAAGAAATCTTAGAATCAATACGAAAAAAGAATAGCAGCAGGGTGGTGCCGGCATGAAAGGTAACCGACAAGAAGTCATCAAAAACCAGGAGCTAATAAAGAGAAATTCAATGGATTCCACAACCCGAGACCTAGAAGAACGAAAGGGCTATCAGCGTTAACTTGTTTAATACTGATACACTGAGGAACGATAGCATCAAAAGCATGGAGCTCGCGATATAAGGAAATTTCCCGAAAGACAGCAACCGAGACCAAACTTGATGATTACCGAAAGGAAACTTTAGTAGTTAACAAGTAACATATTGAAAGCATCCCTCCGGAAGACTGGAGCCTACTTCAGAGATCTATCGAAAGCCAGTGAGAGCCTCTAGGAAGTAATGACATCCACATTGAGTTGCTCAGTACCAATACTGGAAGGTACGGGTGCGGACCGAGACCAGTGGCCCCGAAACCGAGAGCTCCCAAAGTCAAACTCTCAAATTCCAAGACCGAACAACCGGAAGCATGTCAGCGGTTGTAGGAAGCAGGAGAAAGCCAGAAAAAGACAAAAAAGAGAGCAAAAAGGTAACACAAAAAAAGTGGCCAAAAAAGAGCGGGAAAAAGAAGCAGCAAAAAGGAGCCCAAAACCTCTATAAATAAGACCCCAGGGGACACATTTTGGGGGACCTTTTTTACTTCTTTCTCGTTCCACTTTCTTTCTCCCATCTCCAAGAAAGTAAACCTGAATTTGTAAATCAATTTGGGGATTTCTTTTGTAACCTCCTCCAAGAATAAAATCATCGAAGCCCCTTAAAGTGGACATAGGTTCAAGTCGAACCAAACCACTATAAATTTTGTATTCTTAATTTCCACATGATATGCTACTTTTTACTATATTTTTGTGTGTATTTTGCTATGTGGTTGGATCATCAGAATATTTTTGCTCAAGCCGTTAGATTCTTAGCAACCTAACACTTTCTCCACGGTCCATTTCCATAGACCTATCTCCGGTGTTGATGAAAAATATCATTAACACCTTTTCTACGATCACTTTGGCCCTTGAAGTCATGACGACTCCACTGCACTGATCCATAGCCCTGCTACGATCACTTTGCCCTTTGAAATCGTGATGACTCCACTACACTGGTCCATAGCCAACAATTTATCTCTCAGTGGTGAACCAAGGTTATAGATATCGATTACCCCTTTGCACACGTCCTGCAGCAAAGCCCAACTCGTGAAGTTAACTAGTTGGATCCCTATTTGGATCTTGAGCTATAACTCCTCGTTTGGACTTCGTTTGCATCTCGGGTTTTTGGTCTCCATTCGGGTCGATCGGTCGTCATCCTCCCCTGGGTCGACCAGTCATTCTTCAACATGCAGGGTCGGTCGCTCGTTCATTCTCCAGGAGGTCGGTCGAACAACAGTTCTTCATATATAGGGTCCGTCGAGCATCCATCATCATGGTCGGTCGAGCAATATCACCAGAGTCGGTCGAGCACTATCACCAAAGTCGGTCGAACACCATCATCATCAGGGTCAGTCAAGCATCCTCCATAGGGTCGGTCAGTCGGTCGAGCATTCTCCATAGGGTCGGTCGAGCATCCTCCATTGGGTCAGTCATTGGAATTTCATTGGGTCGGTCAGGTCCGAAGTACAAGCCTCTCCAGGGTCGTTCGAGCAACATCCTTGCTCGGTCGCGTGACCCGTAGCCTGCACTATTTTTCCAGCAAACCATTTTCGCCTCTCGATAGCGTTTTCGACCATTCTAACTTTCATATTCGATCATGAATCATCCCAAACTTATGATTGACGCTAAACTTATGACTGACGTTAAAATTATGACTGACCCTAAACTTATGACGGACAATATTAGATCTGGACTGATGAATGATGAAGGCCGCCCTCCTGATCCTTCCCTAATAGGAGAGCCGGTAAAGAAATCTTGGATGTAGGGCCTGTCGAATCCTCATGGACGAGAGAACTTTTGGGATCGAAATCTTCTGGTGTATCTAGGGTTCACGTAAACCAAAATGATCGCTCACATGTGTCTATGTCGGTTTCTCATATGGGCATATCTAGAGGAAGGGGTGCAGGATTTTCACACATACGGTTCTGGTCAGAGGTATGATGGGGTTCAAGCAACCCCAAATACTTCTCATAATGCAGTTCATTAGCCTAGTGCTACAGATTTAGGGGGAACAGATATTCAATCTAAATCTGGAGCATCACTGGTCCAACGCGTGATAAGCGAGAATTCAAAATTTTATGATCAAAATTGGAGATCTGTCCAAGCTAATGTTTTGGCTGGTCGATCTATGTCGTGGATCAAGGAAACTACAGGGGGTACTAGTTAGACAAGAAATAATTATGTGGATCTAACATATATTGAACCTATAGTAGTTAATAACAAGAAGAAGGCTTCTGTTTTGGAGAGAGCTACATCTAGATCAGCTGATAAATGGAAGAATTCTCTCGTCCGTATCATATACATCTAAAAAAGTATGTTGAGCGCATGTGGAAATCGACTGGTAATTTTACATTACTCTCAAAATAAAATGGAATTTTCATAATTCGCTTTGAAAATTCAGTTGATTATGATAATATTCTTAAAGGAGGCCCTTACCTGTTCGATAACAGAGTGATTAATTTGAAAAAATGGGAGGTTGGAATGAGGTTTCGAAAAGATTTATTGACCTCAATGCCTCTATGGGTTAAACTGTCTAACCATGAATTAGAAATGTGGGATAAAGAAGCTCTAATTGCCATTGCGAGTGTTTTGGGAAGGCCAATTAAGATGGATAAAATAATGGCCGATGAATCTAGAGTGGCTTTTGCAAAAAAATTAATTGAAATGTACGCTTGTTCTGATTTCCCTGATGAAGTTGATGTCGTTCTGCACACGGGAGAGGAACTAATGGTGAAAGTCGATTATCTTTACGAGCCTATTTGTTGTAGAAACTGCAAGGTGTTTGGTCACTCAACTGAACAGTGTAAAACAAGATTAGAAGAGGTTTGTGTACCCATATCGACGACTCAAAGTGGGAATTTTACCGTACAAGATGATGATAAAAGTCAAAGGGATGTGGATAATTCAGAAAAAGGAGATATGGACGCAAATACTACATTAAAACATTACATAGAAATGGTATATACTCGTGAAAACATTATTGATGTGTCTTCTAAAGACTGTACCGATGCAGCACAAAACAATGTTGCCTTCCCCAAAAATAGTACATACGCTATTAATAAAAGTGTTGTTAATACAGATGCAGAAGAAAATAATGTTTTAATATCTGATGGAAATGACCAAGTGATAACTGTGCCGATAGCTCAAAACAGGGTTGAAAGGTTAGTTCAACAGGAAAGTGTTATTACTAATACTGATCTAAAACCTTCTAGTGAGCTAGTGAATTCGGCCGTGACTGGTGTCGAGACTGCTAATAATACCAGCGTTGATGATATAGAAGGACATGTTGATGATTGGGTAGAATCCGAAGATGATGACTTGGTTAACCATTTAACTATCCCTGATAAACCAGTTGATCCCCCAGAGAAAGATATTTATGTATCTGCGTACGTAGAGAGCAACAAAAAATTTCATGAGGAAATGGATGCACTGTACAATAAAATTAAAAAGAAAGAAAATAGCTCAAACACTTTTGCTCATCCTAAAGTAACGACAAGGAGCCAAAGCAAAATAAAATGAATATTGTGGCATGAAATGTTGGGGGGTTGAACGCTCCAAACAAATTGTCCGAAGTGGTCAAGTTCCTCAACAAATTCAAGCCGTCTGTTATTGGCCTGTTAGAAAATAAATTATCCGATGATAAGATTAGCAAGATGACAACCTTTTTGCAAACAAAATGGGCATTGGTGGACACTGTGGGTGCAAGGGTAGAATCATTATTTTATGGGACACTAATGTGTGGTCAATTCAAGTAGAATTTAAATCCCCTCAACATATGTCCATTTTAGCTGAGAATGCAGGGGGTCTCAAATGTAGAATGTCCTTTATCTACGCTAGCAATTTCTTACTAGATAGAGAAAAACTTTGGGCCGAGATTTCTAAGGAGGTTACACAGGTGAATATGCCATGGATATTTTTGGGTGATTTTAATAATATTACTTCCCTAAGCGACAAAAAGGGAGGCATTTATGTCCCTTCTAGATACATGTCGGGTCTTATAGACTGCATTACTAGTTCTGGTCTTCTAGAACTTAACATCACAGGTTTTAAATTTACTTGGAGGAAAAAAGGCGTAGCGACTAAAATCGATAAGGTGTTTTGCAATAGCAGGTTGCTGGAAGTGATCCCGGACATAAATGTTTATGGCTATGCTAATCCTATGAGTGACCACATACCAATTTGTATAAATTTCAAGATGGAAAATAGAGTGAATAAGTGTATACCATTCAAGTATATAAATTCATGGCATTTGAATGAAGGTTATTGGGATTGTTTTAGTGGTGCATTGGAAAAGTTGTATTTTTTGTTTTTGGGAAGGAAAAAACTGCATAGATTCCAATTACTTTTGAAAGAATGCAAAATCCTTATGAAGAAATGGAACAGTCAAAGAAATAAAGATGAAGATAATCTGAAGCGAATGGAAGCAAATTATAGGGATATTTTGATAGAATTGGATGATTTTCCTACTGATCACAATATTTTTGATAGACTTAAAGTTGCCTATTCTGGGTGGAAGGAGCAAAGCACTATTCAATTCATTAACAACCGTCAAAAGTCTAAGATAACCTGGCTTCCTGAAGGGGACTCGTGTACTAAAAATTTTCATGCAAAGATGTCTTTTAGGAAGCACATCAATAATTATGGCAAAGTGTTTATAGAGAATGGAGAGATTAAACACAATGAAGAATACGTGGAAAATGAGGCTATAAAGTACTTCACATATATCTTTATGTCAGATGCTTCATATCATAATTCTTCTTAGCATATAAATTATAAGACAATTATGAGGCGTAATCACCTGTCTTCAAGTATAAGTATGGAGGAAGTCCTCAAGGCCGTCTTCTCCATCTCAGATGATAAAAGTCCTGGACCTGATGGGTTCTCTGCAAAAAAATTCAAAATTCATTGGGTTACTCTTTGTGATATCATGTTCGATATGGTCCAAGAGGTTTTTAGAAAAGGAAAATTGGTTAAAGGTATAAACCATACTTTTATCACTCTCATTCCCAAAATTGACAAACCTTCTAGTATCACTAATTTCAGGCCTATCTCATGTTGTAATGTGCTTTATAAAATTATTTCCAAGGTGATTTGCAATAGGATAAAACCTTTTCTTAGGCATCTTATATTGGATAATCAATCAGCATTCATTCCGGGTAGGCACATAGCTGAAAACATTCTATTGGCCCATGAGCATATTAGACTTTTTAATCGAAATGGTAGTAGCAGATTATGTATCAAGATGGATCTTCAAAAGGCATATGACATGATTAACAGGGAGTTTATTTGCCATATGTTAGTTATGATGGGTTTTCCTAAAATCATTGTATGTATTATTAGATCTTGCATTACCACCCCAACTTTCTCTATCCTAATTCATGGGAGTTCGAAGGGTTTTATTTTGAGTAATCGAGGCTTACGACAAGGGGATCCGCTTTCACCTTATCTTTTCTGTATTGCTATGGAATACTTTTCCATTCTTATGTTTAAGGCGGAGAGAATGAAATTTCTGGAGCCTATCTACAAGAATGATCCTATTATCACACATTTAATTTATGCTGATGATCTTATGATTTTTTCTAAGGCCAAAACTAAATGTGTTAAAAAAATTAAAAAGATTTTAGAGATTCTGAGGGATGTGACAGGTCTTAGATTGAACAATGTCAAATCTAAGGGTTTTTTCAGTAGAGGGGTTGGTGGTAAAGCGCAGTTCCTACATATGCTTGACAAGAAGGAAGGAAGGCTACCTATTAAATATTTGGGGATTCCTTTGTCTATGATTTACTTGAATTTTTCTAATTGTGGTCAACTTATGGATAATATTAGAAAAAAAAATGGATAGCTGGGGCTGCAGGCCACTATCAATGGCGGGAAGAGTGGAATTAATTAGGTCTGTTATTTCTCCCATGGTTTTGTACTGGATGCTGACATACAAATTACCGACGGCTACCATCGGGAAAATTAACAGTCTGTGTGCTAATTTTATCTGGGCTGGGAAATCTCATAAAATAGCGTGGGATACCTTATGTACACCTAAAAGTGAAGGGGGTGTAGGTCTGCGGAACTTTAAAGATATTAAAACAGCGGCTGCTCTTAAATTGTTATGGCATTTTGTAAACGGGGAAAGTATGTGGAAAAAATGGTTGAAGAGTAGATATTGTGCTGATGAACATTTCTGGGTAATGAAATGCGATTCTAATAGTTCTAGTACATGGAAATCAATTCTAAAACATAGAAAATTGGGACTTGAAAGCATTAGTAGGTGTATAGTCAATGGGAATGACTCTAAACTATGGTTTGATCCTTGGATAAACAGCGAAATACTAGTCAATTTGCTAGGTTGGGATTATATTAGTATTTGTAGAGGTGAAGATTTACTGGTAAGCAGTGTTATTCAAAATGGTATGTTAAATAGTAATAACCAGCTAGCTACTAGATTAGTGTCAAACAAGATCAGATCTGTCAAGATTCATCATTCTTACGAAAAAAAAATTTGGAGCTTGATTGATAAGCCAAATGGTTTTTCTTTTTATTCTGCATGGGACACTGCTAGAGAACATTTACCAGAATTGGACTGGTGCAAAGTGACGTGGCATTTCATAAACAACCCTAAAATATCGCTATGTACGTATAAGGCTATGCTTAACCGGTTGAGTATTAAAGACAAGATGATTTCATGGGGTTGTGAGGTTAACCCTAAATGTGAGTTATGCTTTGAACAGTTAGAGGATAGGGATCACCTGTTTTTCCTATGTCCCTACGCATCTTATTTATGGATTCGCTGCAGAACTAATCTTGGACTCCCACCATCGACCGCAGAACCATTACTGTTGGAGAATGAGATGCTCCATCTTAAATCAACTTTTCCTCATAAGGGCTTCATTCAAGACGTCGCTTTTTGTAGCATAGTAACTACTGCTTACCATATCTGGAAGGAAAGAAACGAAAGAATCCATGGCAATCGAGGAAGGAACAAGTTTCAACAATGGGAATGTATAAATTTGGATATTAAATACTTACTTCGCAAGTCTAAAAGAGGCGTCCAGCAGCTTGCAGACTTGAGGATTCTTCAAAAGTGGGGTATCGAGCTCAACGATGAAGGCTAATACTCATCAATTTTGCTTCAAATGTTATTGGCAGCGCAGCGTTAGGTTTTATCTTTGCTTCATTTTGGGCAAGAAGAGTCTGAAGTGGAGTTTAATTAATCGGCTGCTAGTTCTCTATTATGATGACGTGGATTTAAGTAATGCGGTCACATGGGCTTTTCACATTTCCTAGTGTTTTTACTGTTCGGCCAGTTTCTTTTTTGTCAAGTTTTATTTTTTGTGTTGAATTTGGGTTGGGCTATTGTTGATTATATGTTTGTATGCCCTTTGTACTAGAATATTGTACATTTTTTATTGATCCGTTGTCAATAAAACGCCGCACTCCTTTTTCCTAGCTAGTGCTTACACTGAGCATTAGGCTAGGTTTTTAACGAGGCGGTTTACCCATTTTTTTTTTAAAAAAAAAAGAATCATCCCAAACAACAGTAACAACATATAGGATTAGTCACAAACATCAAAACATCAATCACATGAGTCATTTTAGATCAAACATACCTAATTACATGAATTTCCCCTTAATCCCCCAAATTTCGGGATTAGCAAACTTAACCCAAATTTATACTAGAGACCTAAAATATGATTTTAGAGTTTTTACATATTTCTTTATATTTTTCTGAGTCATTAATTCGTTAATTATCACTAATCACCCCTAATTAGCCATAATTAGTGATTAAACATGATAAACACTCACTTAACCAATTATAAATCCTAGATTTGAAACTTTTAATGATTTAGCTCGGATCCTTATGTATTCCAGCAACTCTTCCTTGAATTTGATGTTAATCCGCCTTGATATGATGTTAATTAGCATAACATTGGATTAGAAAGTGATTTAGAAGAGATTTAGATGGTGGAGGCCATGATTAGGGTTGAAGGGAGGTAAGTGGCGGTTGGAAAAATGAGAAAGAAGGGTTTTCCCGACCCCTTTCAGTCCTCTTATAACCCTAATCCAGAAATAGGTTATGGGCTCATTCACTAATTACCCTATTAAGCCCATACAAGTAGTTTTTCACCTTTTAAACCTTATTTTACCCATATCTCCCAAACGGTAAGTCCGTTTGATTAATGTGACCACTCTACGGAATGGGAAACCATCATTCAAATCTAGTGGAAGTGGTTTCAAGTCAAAAATCCTTACCAATCAAAAGTTATAGGCGAAACAAGATTCATCAGGGGTAAAATGGTCATTTAAAATTCGGCAAAAATCGTAAATATGGGAAATGACCCGAATATCGTTTCCCAAAGTTACACAACCCTACGACTTCGTATGAAATTAAAAAAAATATTCTACGATCCTTTGATACATAGAATGCGGGTCGTTACACGAACTCAACATATTCCAACTCTTAGTCGCATATAACCCATTTTATATAACTAGGCCCACGACTAATTTATCATCAAAATAAATTATAGTCGAGTAAGAAAAACGAAGAAAAGCAGAAAAGAAAATCGAATTACGTTCTCTCACGTTCCTAATATAATTAGTTCCTCTGATCGTTTAACATATGCTCTGATACCAAATGTAACACCCCGCACTTTTCTGTGCCAAAATTTCGACAAAAATCAAAACAAAAACACATCCAAGATTGGAGTGTATAAATCTGGTACCTGCAATAAATGAGCATGAGCATAATCATAGTACGATAAGATAACTCACTGTAGAAACCAAATAGGATAAACTAATATTAACTTTAGTAACTACCTTTATCAAAGTAAGTCGCTTTGCCAATAACGAGCATGAGAGAGAATAAGAATTTAAAGCCAAACTAAAACACCTGTGAGTACCCGACCTTCTCTAGAAATCTTGGAGGTTGTAATGAGGAGGGAGGCCAGAACAACAAGATTTTGGTGAACAGGAAATGTACAATACAGATTATAATACACAGATGTATCCCTTTTGGTTCAACCCAAGATGTATGCCTACCAAGGTTAGTAATTCTAGCCTAACCTTGTAAATGTTTATGCACGACCGTACTATTCTTCCCAAATTGGTATTCCCAAAGTATAATACCGAGATAGGATGTTTACAGATATATTTTTGAAGCCTTTATACCAGAGCATGGATGGTTATTATATCGAGGTTAGACCCCTAGTTATGGAGTTTCTATACATGCATGTATATATATATATATACACACACACACACTTTCATTCACTTAATCATTAGCACAAAGTAGAGGGCACTAGCTACGGGTTCTACTAGTTAAGACTTCTGTCATTCATACACGTACCCTTGCCCCGCATAAGGTGAGGGATTGTATTTTATCGTTCGTTATACCTTATAGCTGACCTTATTAGATAACCCCCTTAGTCGCTTATTACTTCCCATATGATAGGTAGCCATATCTTACGTTTTAGTTTCCAGGTTTGGGTAGGCCCACACGCACCTTCCATTTAAGGCCCATAAACTGAAAGGCCTATTCCTAGATGGATTTTTCAACCCTAGCCGCTTAAGGCCCAGGAAGCGGATTATACGCGAAGGTTATTGGATTCGTACCCCATTAGCCTTTAATACTTTTCCCTATGGGGATAAAGCGGGCAACGTTATTAAGATATTCCCGTTTAGTCCCTCTACAGGGAAATACTATATGTACAAAATTCATTATCGTTACGAGTTCATATAGTTAATAATATCTTACATTATTAACCTACTAAGTCCAACTCTATTTTTAATTATAAGTTCTATATTGATTAATACAAATAAGGAAGGTTATATATCCTCTTTTACCCAAGGATATTTATTTGATCTCTTCCTTAATTTGGACTTAGTATTTAATTGACAATCAATATCCATTAATCCCTTTTTTTACACTCATTTTCCTTTGTTTATATTTTTATTGCCCTTAATGACCATAATAATCATATTTTCCTAAGGCAACTATTTATCAATCCCAAGGTATCTATTTGTTGTACCCCAACAGACAATTACTATTCTTATTCCTTTAATTATTTATTGATTGACTGTTATATATATATATATATATATATATATGTGTGTGTGTGTGTGTGTGTGTACATATATATGTGTGTACCAGGCGTCTTACATAAAGTTGACTACTTGTGGATGCTAGATTTGCCGGTCGGTTCCGGACAGACTTATACCATAATTTGAACTTAACCTAGTGCCTTAGTACATTTATATTTACACATTAGACCCCTCACATTAAGCTGACTATACGTGGATGCTGGATTTGCCGGTCGGTTCCGGGCAGGCTTATCCTATAAGTTGAGCTTAATCTTGTGTCCAAATGCGAATAAAATTCAAATTTCCTAATTGGGGTGCACAACATTAATCCTAATTAATTTAGGAATTGTAATCATTATCCTATTATATTTATTTTCCCCAACCAACATTGGTTACAATTGTTAATTATTTATTTATGGCCTTATTTATAACAATCAATTACACTGATTGCTACAACGGTCACCATAAATATATTCAATTAATATGGAATACAATTTACATGTATGACTCCATAAATGAATACCATTCAAACATTGTATATTTTATAGTTTTGCGCTTATTTGGATGGATAATATGTAAACATTTATATTTTATGTTTTCGTGCGGTCAATGTAGTTATTATTTTATTTTTATTATTGTTCTAAAGTGATTTTGTTTAATTGACAAACAAACATTCCGTTTTACATTCAATATTGTTAATAGGTTCCAAATCTTACAAAAAGATTATTAGCTACAGTTAATGTAAACTATGCCAAATTAGTGGAATTGACATATTTCCAAGTCACAAGAAATATATGTTAATGTATATTTTGGAATAGTTGATGCAAATTACACACAAATATGTATATTTATATGTACATTTGCACCACTTTTCCCTTTTCAATCTTTTTTTCATATCTTTTGTGATTTCAAAATAATGCCTTTTTTTGCAAAAGGGGGAAAACGACATATTTACAATAATTAAGCCAAAACCCAACAATACTGAATATAAACAGACATATTTCTTTTAACATTACAATCACATAATTTACCAATCGTATCTTTTTATCCAAATTCACATAATTTATTATTCAACACTGAACTAGAGATTTAGAATGTAACTACATCTAAATGGTGTTTAATTGGACTGATTTCCAGATCTATAGTGTTTTACCACAACTACAATATATTTTACAATATAGCTGTAGGAATATGTGTAAACCAGTCCAAGAATCCTACAATTAATATTATGCATAACCACAATTTACAATTCACAAGCGTTGACATTTTTAAAATCAGATCTGATGGGTGTCAATCTAATTACAACAATTTATCAAACAGATTTGATATAAATAGGCATAAAAATTGAGATCTATTACAAACGAGATAAATACGTTATTATAATGTATAAATAAATATCTCACTCACCTACAAGCATCCAAATTCAAAGTTTGAACCCTTTTAGGCCTACAATTCCCAAATTCTAATAAATCTACATTTTATCTGAAAAAGGGAAATTCCAGATCTTGTAGAGATATAAGAAAATAGAAAGAGAGGGGAGAATCTATCGTTGAGCGCTAATTTTCATTCTTTTCCATTGAATCTGATTAACCTCTCAATCTTATTTGATTTGGATTTGATTTGTTATGTATGAATATATTTTTAGATTTAGAAATTAGGCTTAGAGAAGGAGGAAAATGGCAGAGCTTCGCAACTGCCCACAAAATTGTATGGAAAAGAATGAGGCATTACGCCCTTTAGTTATAGGAGTGGAATTGGCCTTGGACTGTTAGATTCATTTTAATTTACTTCCGTCCATCCATATATATTTATATATACTTAAAACCCTAGCCGTCACTGCCTGGCTCGATAAAGCGGTCGCAGCCAGCGGTTGACCGCTTGGTCGACCTGGCAGTGAGGTGGCTAGAGAATTAATTATTACTATATATATAGTATTCTGATTTATTTATTTTCCGTCCACTTTCATTTTTCGTCCGTAACTTTTTCATATGGACTCCGTTCGCGAAACTCCAAACATGAAAGTTGACCAGAATTCCGAGAAGAACGCATCATTTAAATTTCGTAATCAAATTCCATCGTTTCTAGAAATTCCTATCCTTGAGATTCTAATTAAATAACTATTCTACTATCAAAATTTCTGGTTGTTACAGGTAGTTTACTAGAATGTCCACTTCCTCTAGGAGCTATGTGAGGGCCAACCTAGGGACGAGTTAGGTATACGTTGGATGTTGCATGCAATTATTAACCTTCGTCTAAGGGATGCCATAAGTGTCATGGGTCTACTGCTATAATATCAGTTAAGTAATAACATGAGGCGTCCGCCGGAGGGGTCTTAAATTTCTATAAGCGGGCCTACCCTAAACCAGTACGAAGCGGCAAAATACTACTTCTCATATTGCTTGTGAGAATATATATATATATATATAACATTGACGTGATAAGACGGGATCTTAAGTTGCTAGAGTCCTCCTTAGGGTCATAAGAGATCATAGGAATCCACCCTTAATAAATATACTGGAATGGGCCTTAAGTGACCGAGAACGTCCATCTCATTGGGTGTTAAGTGATCGCTGATCCACCCTAAATATATTAATGAAGGTCTTAAGCGACTGATTCGGAGATCCACCTTATTAATTAGAATATACATTTGTTTTTTTATGCATGTGTGTTACACAGACATAATTTAAAGCATATAACCTACCAAATATAGAGTATAGCCTTTGAACATATGTTTTTTCAATTCACTAGAAATTTATGCTATGACCCTTCTCCTTAACATATTAATAGGTCAATAGGTGAGCTGTAGGTGGTGGACGAGATGATGATGGATCCTGAAGAATTTGATGGTGAGTAATAATGATTTACCTTTGTAAACATGTGGTTTTTAAATAAACGGTACATATTTACTTTGATTATTATATTTTATCGTTCCGCTGTTTGAGTTTTTGTAAGTTTAGTGCTATGTATATTTGTGTTTATATTTCTTTAGTAGGAACCAATGATCTCCTTAGAGTGGCTCTAAGTTTCAATGGGCCTTTTCTAGGTCGGAATTTAGGCCCACTCCAGGCGGGTCATTACATTCGGTATCAGAGCATAGGTTACCTAATTATGGGAAAATATACGTATGAGAGGCGTATTTGTATTTTGAAAAAGGTTTTCAAACTATATATATACTTATATATATTATACCCTAATAAACATATGCAATTATACTAGGTAGCTTTATCTTTTTCCTTCCTTTAGCTTGAATACTATCTTAGGAATGTCCAATAAAGGATCTTTCCTTTTTTCCAGATAGTAGAATGGATGACAATCCTTTCGGTCAAGGAAACCAAGCATTACCTCGGTATTTTTTAGAGTGGTTCTAACAGTATCTTTGGACTGTGGAATAAGTCCCTCTCGCCAATCCTGCCCCAGCGAAACCTGCAGCTCGAGTCGCTGAGGTGGCATTTGATTTTCCTCGACTTTGCAAAGATTTTGCGAACCTTGGTGGAAAACCATTCTTAGGGATAGAAGGATTTATTGGGTCTCAATCATCGTTAATGGTCTGCGAACGGATCTTCGAGGCCACGGGATGGTCATACGAGCTTAAGATAAGGGTTGTTTCCTAACACTTAAAGGAACAAGCTGTAACACCCCATAATTTTAAAGAACACTATAGTGATAAACTAAAGAGTACTTAATAAAATATTGGGAATTAAGTTAAATGGGCAATACTACTGTGTTCGTCTCAGAATTGTGCTTAGGATAGACTGCGAGTTTGCGTAAAACAGACATCATATGAGAAAGTTATTAAGCCTAGAAGTTTGTATATGTATAAGAGAATCATATATATATATATATATATATGAACTCAGAATTTCAAAAATGATTCCGAAATGTAAGTGGGAAGAACCAGGGACCCATTGGGTCTGACCCATACCTGGGCTGGGTCGACCCAAGGCCACGTGGGTCGACCCATGGGTGGAACCAAGGCCACATAAGTCGACATATGGGCCGACCCATCGGTCGACCTAGGTGAGGGTGGGTCGACCCAATGTGCATCCGGGCTAATTCGTTCTACTGAACGTGGATGTTTTGATGGCTTGGTTCATTGGCTTTAGGCTATTTGTAGGATCTCATTTCTATTGTTTTCACACATAAAAAACAATGGAGACAATGAGATGTTGCCCCGACTTGGATTGAATTAGCCTATTTTCTTCAACAACAGCTTATATGCATACAAGAATTTCTTCTACAACTTCATCCTAATTATTCTCTGTTTTTTGGATCCAGTCTCTGTGAGTTCATGTTACTTTTAGATATAAACATTTAACAAGTAATCCTGATATGTTTATAAATTTGGATCTAAACTTATACATGTTAAGAATCTAATTTATACCTAATCAATCATGCTATTACATGTACATCATATCTGTTGTTCAGTTCTTATATGCCTATTTCTGATATGCTCATTTCTGCTATCATATGCCCATTTATGTTACCATATGCTTATTTTATTTTATGCCTATCTGTTCTTCTATTCTCATTCCCTTTCTATTTTTATAGCCTAGGCTACCTTCAAGCCTAGGCCAATACCACTGAAATATGCATACGAACGAAATTGGGTTAAACTGGGAATGATTGGAAATGGTAATTTGGGGGTATAACTTGTACTATGAATCACGACTGTGATTTGGGGGCATAAACTATATTGTGAAATATGACTAAAATTTGGGGCATATCTTTGACTGTGAATTATGACTTATGGGTTGGGGAATATAAATTTGTAGGCTTAATTTAAAGATTAAGCTGGACATGTAAATGATACTGTAAGTTACCAGTGCAACATGTTGGGGGTTATGCATATCTATTAACATGTAATACTTAACCTGTTTAATCTTTAGGGGTTACATACATATAAACCTGTTATATGTGGCTTGTTTAATCTGTGGTTGTGGTTGAGTAGACATGTTGAATATGTGGGGTTAAGTAAATGTATTAAATCTGTGGGGGGTTATACGAACCCGTTAAATTAACCTATGGAAATCCTAGTGGGTTAGGGATACAAGCCTAAGGTGTGTCTTGTGTCATTTGTTGTGTGGGACCCATATTAGTCAGTAACCCATTCTGGTATTAAACGGGAGACCCCGCACTTGGTAGGGGTCAGGGCACGCTTACTGAGCTAATTATAAGGGGTTCATTTGGGAAGGGGTGTTCTAATGGCGTGTTCCAATAGTGTCATGTGCGTGCATGGGTCCGGCTTGCTTGGGTAAATAAGCCACCATAACACCTATAAATAAGTCTGTGTCCTTCTAGAGGTTGCCACTTTAGGAAGTAATACACCCTATTTTGGGGCCGACACATGGTATTTACGTGGTAGGGAGCCGATCGCTGAGGGTAGTAATTAGGGTACATCTAGTCCTGTTTAGGTACCTGTAATTTCTGGTTGGGGTAACACCCATTATTTCTGTTTAGGTACCTGTTATTTTTGTTTGGGGTAAAACCCATTACTAGAAGTACACCTAAGTTTACTATTATGTTGTCTGTTGGGATCATTCTGTTCTTGTTAAGTAATTGAAAAACACTTAATGAGGTATACTAGTATCGGTGTAGAGAAAGTAATTGAGAAGCATAGTTCATCCTGTTTATACCTGTTATCTACTACCATTATCTCTCATCTAGTTTATATGCCTGTCATGATGCTTTTACTTATTTATATGCTAAAAGTCACTGGACTTGCCATACTTTATGACTAGCCCATTTTGTTTCCTTTTCTCTCTCTTCTCTTTCCCCTAGGTTCTCAATGTGGGAACGCTCAGGCTTTATTAGTACTCTCTTCGGTTTTTGCTTGGATTTGGTTCTGCTTCTATGTATTGCTTTGACAACTGATCTACTTGTTTATGGCTACTAATGGAGACTATGGATTTTTTACTTCTGTACTCTGATGATTTTAAGTGCAAGACATATGTTTTTATTTGATATATTTTGTTTCAGTATTTTAGCTTGATGTTGTAACTGGATTTTGAGACCACGATGTTTTCTATCAAAAAAATAAAGTTTCAAATTTCCGTTGCTATTTTATATATCTGTCTTGTGATATTCTGTTCTGTTTACCCATAATGCTTCACGGAAATTAATGCATTTTGTTAAAGAGTGACATTAACGGACGTGGGGTGTCACATTTGGTATCAGAGCTAAAGGTTACAAGATCGGATAAAAAGGTTTTCAAAAATTGTTTTCAAAAGGGTTTCGAAAAGAAAGTATTTCAAAGGAAAGTCTGTTTTTGAAGAACATATTCCCCTAGCCATATAAATGTCTTTTGATTTTCTGTTTGAATCCCTTTTTCCTTTTCTTTCAGCATGTCTGGGGAACCGAATCTTCTTGAGGGCGTTCAGATACCGGCTTTGTTCTATAGGTATCTTGAGGTTACGGCGCCTGCCGAAGGCCAAGCAGATGCCCCTCCCCCAGCTGTAGCCGATGTTCCTCCTCCTCCATGAGCGGATAATTTTTCTAGGATATGTAAGGACTTTTGTGATATGGGGGGAAATCCATTCCGAGAAACTGAGAACTTTGTGGAAGCACAATATTGCTAAAAGAGATAGAGGATTTGTTTGGGGGTTTTTGAGTTTGACAACTGTAGGAAGATTCAATTGGCCACATGGTAGTCGAAAGATGAGGCTTCATTCTGGTGGGAAGTGACGCAAGCAGGTCGTCCAGTAGATACTTGGACTGATTTTCGTCAGAGATTCGAGATGAAGTTTCTTTCTCAAGCAGAAGAGAGTATGCAGACGGAGAGGTTTCTGACACTTAAGCAAGGGAGCATGACTATCAAATAGTACGTCAATAAGTTCAACCAGTTGGCGAGTTTTGGTCTGGAGCTGGTGAATACCCCACGCAAGAAAGGTTTAAGGTTTGCAAGAGGATTAAATCTGCCTCTTCAAGCATTGGCATTATCTTACACTCTAATAGGGGCTACTTTTGAGATACTGGTGGATACGGCATTGATGCACGAATATGGAAAAGAGGAGAAAAAGGAGGTTAAGACTGATGAGGCACTAAACAAGAAAGTGTGGCCCAAGAAAGAACAACAAAAGAAGGGCGGAAAGAACGACAAAGCTCAAAGCGAGAAGAAATGCCATGGTTGTGGGAGCTTGGGTCATTTGGTCAAAGATTGCAGAATAAGGAAGAATGCTTGCTTCCACTGTGGTGAGGTCGGACACTATTCTAGGGAGTGCCCGAAGAAGCAAGGACAGGGACAAAGGGAGGGATCTTCTGGAGGGCAGGTGCATGCTCTCGAGGCTAGTGTACTGGACAGAGGTAGGAAAGTTTCTGCTGAAGGTTTGATTTCTCTTTCCGATCATCCTATTAGGACTCTTTTCGATTCTAGCGCTTCTCACTCTTTTATATCCGATTTCGTGGTTGAGTCTCTGCACCTTAGTACTAGTATTGTTTCTGATCCCGTTATTGTCTCAAACCCCATTGGGGATATGGCTCATCTATTTATGATTTGTCGGGGTTTGAGGATATCTATGTTCGGTGTCGAGTTTGAGTGCGACACATATGTGCTTGGTTTTATGGGCTATGGTCCGATTCTAGGGATGGGTTGGCTAAACATGTATGGTGTCATTTTGGACTGTAAGAGGAGGGTTGTTAGACTTTTGACTTACCGAGGAAAGACGCTTGAGATTTCCTATGACCCAAAGGGGTCTGTTATGCTTAGTTTTCTAGAATCACTTGATGCTCCTGTTGATGATTTGCGATCTGTACCTATTATCTGTGAGTATCTGGATGTTATTTTAGGAGGTTAAGTGCTTACCTCCGAGGCACAAGATTGATTTCTGGATATACTTGGTGGATAATGCGAAACCAATCGCATTGCCTGTGCGCCACATGGCTCCTAAGGAAAGGAGGCAGCTTAGCAAGCAAGTAGGGGAGCTACTTGAGAAGGGGTTTATTAGGCAAAGCATGTCAGAATGGGGGTGCTCCAGTCATCTTTGCAACTAAGGCGGATGGTTCGCTTCGCTTATGTGTAGA
Source organism: Allium sativum (assembly GCA_030737875.1). Lineage (NCBI taxonomy): Eukaryota > Viridiplantae > Streptophyta > Magnoliopsida > Asparagales > Amaryllidaceae > Allium > Allium sativum. The sequence goes on along the minus strand of CM060909.1, from coordinate 177,723,504 downwards.
TTACAGGGAATTGAACAAGCTCACTAAGAAAAATAGGCACCCACTTCCGAGGATTGATGATCTATTTGACCAGCTTGTTGGTGCATCTATTTCTATCAGTTAGACTTGGACACGACGTTTCATCAGTTGAGGGTGGCCGAGGACAGTATAGACAAGACCGCTTTCAGAACTCCAGGTGGTTTCTTTGAGGGCTAGTCATTCCTTTTGGGTTGACGAATGCACCGACGTATTTTGTGGATCTGATTGGTAGGGTGTTCTGGGAGTTTCTGAATATGTTCGTTGTGGTCTTTGTGGATGACATTCTGATCTTCTCGAAGAGCGAGGAAGAACATGCCCTGCATTTGGGGGAGGTTTTGAGGACTCTCCGAGTGCACTAGCTTAAGCCGAAATCCTCCAAATGTCACTTTTGGAGAGAGGAAGTACGATTTCTAGGGCATGTGATCTTTAAGGAAGGGACAACGATGGATCCTGCAGAAGTAATTGCAATTCTAGATTGGAAGGTTCCAAAGAATGTAATGGAGGTGAGGAGTTTTCTCGGTTTAAAGGGCTATTATAGGAAGTTTATCAAGGACTTTGCAAAGATATCAGCCCCACTCACCAGACTAACGAATAAGAATCTGACCTTTTCTTAGAGCGTTAACCGTGAGGATGCTTTTCAGTAATTGAAGAAGGCTCTGACAACAGCCCTAGTCTTGACTTTGCCTGATGGGAATAAGGTGTTCACACTGTACACCGATGCATGTGGTACAGGACTTGGTGCCGTCTTGATGCTAGAGGGAAGGTTAATATGTTACGGTGCTCGACAGTTGAGAGTTCACGAGAATAACTACCTAACCCATGACCTAGAGTTGGCTACTATAGTATTTGTGCTTAAGACTTGGCGACATTATCTACTTAGGGAGAGATTCGAGTTGTACACAGATCATAAATCTCTCAAGTATTTGTTTTTGCAAAGGGATCTCAACTTGAGACAGCAGAGATGGATGGAGTTCCTAGCGTCCTATGATTTTGAGATTGCTTATACCCATGGCAAGGGTAATGTGGTAGCAGATGCGTTGAGTAGGCAGAGGATGACTTTGAGACCTCTATTAGTAGAGAGGCAAAGCTTGGAGTACATATCAACCTTCGATTTTAGGCTATCTATGGATATTACACCTGGTTTTTTGGCATCTTTAGAGGTGTGACCTACTCTTATGGATCAAACAGGATCTTCACAGTGAGAGGACCCACAGATTGCAGACATCTTGGATAGGCTCAGTAAAGAGGAGACTTCTAGTCACCTCAGTAGATATTCCACGGGTGATAAAGAGTGGTTACGACGGGATGAGAGGCTTTGTGTTCCCCAAGTTGGGAGTCTGTTGAAGATAGTCCTTGAGGAAGCCCATCATTCTAGGATGACTATCCATCCGGGCGGTGATAAGATGCACAAGTATATGAAGAGGGTTTTCTTTTAGATTAGGATGAAGAAAGATGTAGCGGAGCTTGTCTCTCGATGCTTAGTTTGCCAGTGAGTTAAAGCCGAGCAGAGGAAGCCTGGCGGTTTGCTTCATCCTTTGGAGGTCCCACAGTGGAAGTGGGAGAGTGTCTCTATGGATTTCAATGATGGTTTGCATAGGTTGAGGAAGGGAAACACCAGTATTTGGATTATAATAGACAGGCTTACTAAGAGCGCTCATTTCATTACTGTTAAGAGTAAGAGAACGATAGCATGGTTGGCATCGGTTTATCTTTGTGAGATAGTCCGTCTACATGAAGTACCTTCTAGCATTGTGAGTGATCATGACCCCATCTTCACTAGTGAGTTCTGGAGGAGCCTGCAAGAGGCATTAGGTACACAGTTATGTTTGAGCATCACCTATTACTCTCAGACCGATGGGTAGACTGAGAGGGTGAATAGAGTTCTTGAGGATCTTTTGAGGCTTTGTATCCTAGACTTTAGAGGGACTTGGGAAGAGCATCTTCCGTTGGTTGAATTCGCCTACAACAACAATTATCAGGCTAGTGCAGGCATGGCACCCTTCGAGGCATTGTATGGACGACCTTGTAGATCACCGACTTGTTGGTGGGAGTCTACATATAGGCTTCTACTTGGACCTGAGATGATTAAAGAAACTTTAGAAAAGGCTGATCTTATCCGCATACGCATGAAGACAGCTCAGGACAGGCAGAAGTCCTATGTAGATAGGAGAAGGACTGATATTGAGTTTGGGGTGGGAGACATGGTTTTCATCAAAGTATCACCTTTGAGGAATGTGGTTCGCTTTGGATCTGGAGGGAAGTTAGCGCTATGGTTCGTAAGGTCAATCCCCATAGTGGAAAGAATAGGTCAAATGGCCTATAGGGTAAAGCTACCAAAGAGACTGGCCGGTGTTCATGATGTTTTCCACGTTTCTCATTTACAGAAGTGTTTGCATGATACATCAAAGGTAGTTGAGCTGAGCATGCTTGAGGAAGTAGAGGTAGAACGGGGGCGACAATTAGATGAGTTCCTACCTGTATACTTGGATCAGAGGTTAAGAAGCTTCGCAACAAAAAATCAAATTGATGAAAGTTCAATGGGGAGAAGACCGCTAAGATGCAACTTGGGAGACTGAAGACAAGATTCACGCTTCGTACCCTTTCCTTTTCAAGGGTGTGTTATTAACTTCTTTTTCCAAGCTTTTATTCATACTTGCTTCTGTCATTTGAGTATATCCTATCGGTCGAATCTTCGGCCTTTAGGTAGGGAAACCAATGGATGTAAACATGTGTTTGAAACATGTTATGTTTGACGGATGCAAGTGTTTGCTAGTGGTTTCTCGTGGATGCATACACACACACACTAGGCACTAGATCAGCTCAATCACTTACATATTGCATATGGATGTGTGTGCATTTTAAATTTTATGGATGGAAATGATTGTATCATCATATGGATGTTGCATTTGGATGGATGATTGTGCACACTTATAGCGTTTACATGATATACTAGGATCATTTGCATACATATTGGATTCATGGCACTAACATACACTGCATTAAGGAGGTCGACTGAATCAGTAAACCGCCTGATTTTCCGCATTAGCATAGAGACATATACACACACCATTGCATATATTCATATAAGCATTAGAAATCTCTTAAGTAAAATGGATTCCTATGATTGGTGGATGAGTAGATGGTTGATGGATGTTAGGATATACATTCTTCTTAACGTAGAGATTTCGGGGACGAAATCCTTTAAGTAGGGGAGAATGTAACACCCCGTAATTTTAAAGAACACTATAGCGATAAAATAAAGATTACTTAATTAAATATTAGGAATTAAGTAAAACGGGTTGTACCATTGTATTCGTCTCGGAATTCTGCTTAGGATAGACTCCGAGTTTGCGTAAAACAGACATCATATGAGAAAGTTATTAAGCTTAGAAATTTGTATACGTATAAGAGAATTATATATATATGAACTCGGAATTTTCAAAATAATTCAAAAACGTAAGCGGGAAGAACCAGTGGGAAAATGACCCTCTGGGTCTGACCCACACCTGGGCTGGGTCGACTTATGGGTCGACCCAAGGTCACGTGGGTTGACCCAAGTGAGGGTGGATCGACCCAATATGGATCAAGGCAAAATCGTTCTGCTGAACGTGGACGTTTGATGGCTTGGTTCATTGGCTTTAGGCTATATATAGGACCTCATTTCTATTGTTTTTACACATAAAAAACAATGGAGACAATGAGATGCTGCCCCAGCTTGGATTGAATTAGCCTATTTTCTTCAACAATAGCTTATACGCATACAAGAATTTCTTCTACATTTTTAGCCTAATTATTCTCTGTTCTTTAGATCTAGTCTCTGTGTGTTCATGTTACTTTCAGACATAAACATTTAACAAGTAATCCTGATATGTTTATAAAGTCAGATCTAAATCTGTACCTATTAAGAATCCGATTCGTACCTATTCAGTCCTCTATTACATGTACATCAGAATGTTGTTTAGTTCTGATATGCCTATTTCTGCTATCATATGCCCTTTTATGTTACTATATGCTTTTTTATGCCTATTCTATTCTTTTCTCTCATTCCCTTTTTACTTTTATAGCCTAGGCTACCTTCAAGCCTAGGCCGATATCGCTGAAATATGCATACGAATAAAATTGGGTTAAATTATGAATGATTGGAAATGGTAATTTGGGGGCATAAGTTGTACTATGAATCACGACTGGGATTTGGGGGTATAAACTATATTGTCAAAATTACTAAAATTTGGGGCATATCTTTGACTGTGAATTATGACTTATGGGGTGGGGCATATAAATATGTAGGCTTAATTCAAAGATTAAGCGGGACATGTAATTGAAACTGTAAGTAACATATGGAACATGTTGGGGGTTATGCATACCTGTTAACCTATAATACTTATCCTATTTAATCTGCTGGGGTTATATACATATAAACCTGTTATATGTGGCTTGTTTAATTTGTGGGTGGGGTTGAGTAAACATGTTGAATCTGTGGGGTTAAGTAAATGTATTAAATCTATGGTGGGTTATACGAACCCGTTAAACTTAACCTGTGGAAATCCTAGTGGGTTGGAGATACAAGCTTAAGGGGTGGCTTGTGTCATCTGTTGTGTGGGACCCATATTAGTCGGTAACCCATTCTGGTATTAAAAGGGAGACCCCACACTAGTTAGGGGTCAGGGCATGCTTACTAAGCTAATTCTAAGTGGCCCATTTGGGAAGGGGTGTTCTGATGGCGTGTTCCAGCGGGGTCATGTACGTGCATGGGTCCGGCTTGCTCGGGTAAATAAGCCGCCATAACATATGTAAATAGGTCGGTGTCCTTCTAGAGGTTTCCACTTTAGGAAGTAATACACCCTACTATGAGGTTGGCATAGGGTATTTACATGGTAGGTAGTCAATCGCTGGGGGTAGTAATTAGGGTACATCTAGTCCAATTTAGGTACTTGTTATTTCTGGCTAGGGTAACACCTGTTATTTCTATTTAGCCACCTGTTATTTCTGTTTGGGGGTAAAACACGTTACTAGAAGTACACCTAAGTTTACGATTATTGTAACACCCCACATCCGTTAGTGTCACTCACAAAGGGAATGCACTAAGTTCCGTGGAGCATTTTAAGGTAAAAGATGCAGATGAATTACAAGACAGACAAAAATTAAAACTACGGAAAATAAAACTTTGCTTTATTGATAAAATAGTTTGTACAACGATTTCTTTACAATATAAGAGTATCGTCTGTCCTACAAAATAAAGAAGCATAAAACAACATTTATATTCCCCAATTGTAGCAAGAGCTAGCCATAGGATCTGAAAAGAGAATCCAAGCAAAACTTCGACAAATCTTCAAGCTGGGAAAGAGTGACAGTCCAACTTAACCTGAGCTATACTATTCCCACCTTTACTACCTTGGGGGGAAACGGAAGAAAAGAAGACGAAAGAAAAACAGAGTCAGACATAAAGCCTGAGTAAGTTCAGTTACTTCTATCATGTGAACACGGAAAAACAAAACGACATGAATTAACTGAATACAAGATAACACCATGATGATAGGATCAGCAAGATTAGCCAAGATTAACACAAGATATGCTAAGACAAGATAAACTGGATATGCTCTAATACTTTCGCCGCTTCGCTATTTCCTTGTTATACTGGTTTTTATATCTCTGCACCACCTAACTAGTGTCCCAACTAGTAACGATAATGTGATCCCAATCCCTGTATTTTCCATTGCCTTCAGGCATACATTTATTATTTATTACCTAGATCTAATCTAGGGTTTTCTATCAAGTGCTTTCTAGATTGAACTAGAGTTAACGCTATCTGCTGAACGCTTCTTGGATTCAGGGTTTATGCCACCTAGTCCAACTAGGGTTTATGCTACCTGTTTGTGACACCCCACACCCGCTAAGGTCACTCACTAAGGGAATGCCTTAACTTCGGTGGAGTATCTTAAGTGGATATAGAACAGAAAAATTACAACAAGACATATATAAGTAATACTTGAGAATTTAAAACATCATTTTATTGCAGCGGAAAGTCAACATGTTTGGTTACATCACAAAACCATAAACAAGAGTCAAGTACATAATATCCGTCTTGATAAAACAAAAGTACATAATCCCACTACATAACTAATAGCCATAATAGAAAAGATAAGCTGGGCTTTACATCACGGTCCAAGCTCCCAAAAGATAGATAAAGCAATCTGATCAAAGCCCACTAGTGCTGGACCCACTCTGAGAACCTGAGGATTGGGGAAAAAGATAAAAACAACGGGGTCAGACATAAGTCTGAGTGAGCCCTATAACTTTAACAATACAATCATCGAAGTAATTAGGGTATGATATAAACCTGGTACGGTACAACTGGGGATAAATGACTACACTAAGCAGCCAACTAGACTTAGGATGAACTAAGATAACGGTAAAGACACGCCTATCCACCCAAGGATAAATACTACACTGCACCACACCAGATCTACCCACCCAAGGGTAATTCCTACACTGCACCACACCAGACCTACCCACCCAAGGGTAATTCCTACACTTAAAGATTTGATCCCACTAAGTGTACTTAGTAATCTTAATAGTAGTCTCGTGTACCCCTAGCTGACTACATAGTTGCCGTCTGCCCCTATCTCCACTAGGTGTACCCACTACTCCCATTCGATCGGCTCCCTAACGTAGATACCTGTGCTGGCCCCACAGTGGGGTGTATCACTCCCCAAAGTGGCAACCCGATACAATCAACGGTGCACGGCTTATACCTACACGATGCAACAACGTCTTACCTACCAGTCCGGGTCCACACACGCATATGAAACCCGTTGGACTTGCGTTGCCACCGCTAACCCGTTTTGGCCTCTTATAGTCAAGCCCAGTACGGGTGTCCCGTCCTCGACATGGGTCGAGCCCAATAAGATACATATGGGTTACTGGTTAAAATGGGCCCCCACAAGCTACCCACCTAAGCTTGTCCCTTCTAGTGTATCCCACTTAACCCTTTTTAATAATCATGTCCACTTACATGTTTAAAGTTTGGTTAAGTCATCTAATCATATTTCAATTGCCACTCAAGGCACCCACTAGATTTCCACATGCCACCCAAGGCACTTACTTGATTTCCACATGCCACCCAAGGCACTTACTTAACCCTTTAATCATGTTTAATTACATGTTCCACTTTGGTTAAGTATTCTAATCGTATTTTCTATTGTCACCCAAGGCAACCATTACATTTTTTCCACATGCCACCCAAGGCACCCACTTAACCCCTCATGTCCCTCTACATGCTAATATGGTTAAGTGTTTCTTAATTGATTAAGACCGTAACCTTTGTAAAGACCTCTCACATTAGACTATCTTTTATGGCAGCTGGACTTGTCGGTCGGGTCCGGGCAGCCTTACGCCATAACCGAGTCTAACCTCGTGTCTTTACACTTGTCACGTATTTAGTTTATGCCTAAGACCTCTCACATTGGGCCAATCATTTGTAGCCGCTGGATTTGCCGGTCGGTTCCGGGCAGTCTTATGCTACAAAAGGGTCCAACCTCGTGTCTTAGTCGATTAATTACACCAAATTAATCACCCCCATAATTTGTATTAATTATCCCTAATTAATTACAAATTTAACGATGTACATAATTGACTCAATTATGTCCATCCACTTTATGGTATGCATAATCATACCAACTTCACACCATTTCATTAACATGAATATTAACCCCATCGTTTCCCACGTAATTCGCTAACATGACATACTTAATAGGGAAGATTCATCACAAATACAATGGGTTCAACTTGCATAACATTAGCATCAACATGGGTTTTAAAGGTGTCAACATGCATATATGACTATGGCATCAAACCCAACTAGCATAAATAATCAACCCAAACTTGCACGAATCACATATGTCATAAAGATGTTAACTTGCATAAGTTACTTATGTCATACAAAGGGGTAAACTTGCATATGTATGTATGACATACAAAGGGGTTAACTTGCATATGTATGCATATCATACAAAGGTGTAAACTTGCACATGTTACTTGCATATAATCAAACACCAAACTTGCATAACATGTCATATATGAACTTGCATATAATCAAACACCAAACTTGCATAACATGTTATATATGAACTTGCATATAATCAAACACCAAACTTGCATAACATGTTATATATGAACTTGCATATAATCAAACACCAAACTTGCATAACATAGTGTCATAATGGATCAATGTTTATCATAGCGATTTGCATAACTAGCATCATGAACACATAGCCTAAAACTTGCATAACTTGCATAACATCATGATCACATAGCATATGACTTGCATAACTTGCATAACATCATGAACACATAGCATATGACTTGCATAACTTGCATAACACCATGAACACATAGCATATAACTTGCATAACTTGCATAACATCATGAACACATAGCATATAACTTGCATAACTTGCATAACATCATGAAAACATAGCATATAACTTGCATAACTTGCATAACATCATTAACACATAGCATATGATAACATAACTTGCATTGATCCACATTCATAGCCATAACCTCATTATATCCTATCATAATCATTTCAACAATTGGTCATTAAGGCTATAGAAACTCACATCTTGTTGATTAGCACTCCTATGAAGAAGATTAAGTTGCTAGAGTTGATTAGAAGTTGATTTGAGAAGCTATCTTCCTCTTAAATTTGTTGGAGGCTCCTTCAAGTTGCATTTTGATGGCATAACGACGTTGTATCTATTTTTAGTATGGATTAGGGTAGTCTTAGGGTGTATTTATAGATTAGTTAAGTGTTTTAGGCCCTTAGATTAACCCTAGATTAGGTTAGAGCCGTCAGATTTCGTCACAAGCCCTAAAACATAGCCCAAACCCCATCAGGTTGCACCCAGGTCACACAGACCGACAGGGGGGGTCGACCCCTGGGTCGACCACCAGGGAGGGGGTCGACACCCATGTCGACCCTAGGGTCGACACCCTCTGCCTGGCGGGAATTTTCCCGCCTCTTCTGAAATGTGAAATTTTTATATTTAAATCTGTTTTGAATTTTCTGAAAACTTCTTCGAGCCTTAACTGGGTCATACGGACTCCAATTTTCGAAAACTCGGACTCTATTTCGCGTATTTTTCCGAGACGAACGCAATGGCATAGCCCGTTTCCCCTGATTCAGATTTTAAAATTTAATTCTGCCCTGATTTACATTATCACAAGTTATTCAACATACGGGGTGTTACATTCTCCCCTACTTAAAGGATTTCGTCCCCGAAATCTCTAAGTCAAGAAGAACGTATCCTACCAACCAAACAACCGTCTACTCAAACCATCAAACACTGGCATCCATTGTCCTTAAAGTTTCTAATGCTGTATAAACATATGCAAAAAGTGTGTGTATATGTTCCCTGTCTAATGCAAAATCAGGCGGTTTACTGATTCAGTTGACCTCCTTAATGCAAACCATGATAGTGCCATGCGTCCAATATGTATGCGAAAGAACCCTATCGACACATACTATTACTACATATGTGCACAATCATACACCAAAATGCATCATCCATATGATAACACAACCATTATACATCCATTAATATAGCTACCTACACACAGTTATATGCAATATGCAATATAAATTGACTGAGCCGATCTAGTGTCTAAAGTGTGTGTATATGCATCCACGAGCAACCACTAGCAACCACTTGCATCCACACGCATCCATCAAACATAACATGTCTCAAAAACATGTTTCAACCATAGGTTTACCCTATCTAAAGGTAAAGATAAGATAAGTACTAGACAAACGATAAAGGAGAAGTTAAAAGACATACCCTCAAAAAGGAATGGGTACAGTGAACGCATCTTCGCTTCTGTCTCCCAAGTAGCATTGCTCTCATCCTCTCCCTATTGCACTTTGACTAGTCGTACCTCTCTGTTCCTAAACTTCCTAATCTCTGACCCAAGGATGCGGGTAGGAGCTCGTCGAATAGTTGCATCACGCTCTACCTCCACTTCTCTAAGCAAGCTCGGCTCTACCACCTCTGCGGTCTCATGTAGGCACTTCCTCAAATGTGGCACATGGAATACGTCATGCACACCACTAAGTCTCTCGGGTAAATCCACTCTATATGCCATCCGTCCAATCCTTTCCTTAATAGGAAACGGTCCTACAAATCTTGGAGCTAACTTCCCAACGGACCCAAAGCGAACTACATTCCGTAATGGAGATACTTTAACAAAGACCATGTCCCCAACATCAAACTCCAGATCCGTCCTCCTCTTATCCGCGTAAGATTTCTGCCTATCTTGCGCTGCTTTCATTCTTCTTCGAATCAAATCAATCTTTTCCGAAGTCTCTCTAACCATATCAGGCCCAAGCAAGATCTTATCCGTAGATTCCCACCAACATGTAGGTGATCGACAAGGCCTTCCATAAAGAGCTTCGAAAGGAGCCATACCAATACTGGACTGAAAGCTGTTATTATACGCGAACTCCACCAATGGAAGATGCTCTTCCTATGTACCTCCAAAATCTAAGATACAAAGCCTCAAAAGGTCTTCCAGAACACGATTCACCCTTTCGGTCTGGCCGTCTGTCTGAGGGTGATATGCGGTGCTCAAACACAACTGAGTCCCCACTGCTTCTTGCAAACTCTTCCAAAACTCGCTAGTGAAGATAGGATCTCGATCACTCACTATGCTAGAAGGTACCCCATGCAATCGAACTATCTCTCGAAGGTAAAATGAAGCTAGCCATGGAGCAGTCCTCTTGCTCTTCACGGGTATGAAATGGGCACTCTTAGTAAGTCTGTCTACCACAACCCAAATTCCCGTATTACCCTTCCTCGATCTTGGTAACCCATCAATAAAATCCATCGAGACGCTATCCCACTTCCATTGCGGAACTTCCAATGGGTGAAGCAACCCACCGGGTTTCTTTTGCTCCGCTTTCACTTGTTGGCACACCAAGCATCTAGCGACATACTCAGCCACACCTTCCTTCATACCGGCCCAAAAGAAAACTCGCTTCATGTCTTGGTACATCTTGTCCCCACCGGGATGAATAGTCATCTTTGAACGATGCGCATCATCAAGAATAGCCTTCCACAAACCCTCGTCTTGCGGTACACAAAGTCTACCGTCTCTACGCAAGCACCCCCTATCGTCTAGGGTGTACCTACTCAAATGGCTGGACGACTCCCCCCTTATGAGCCTCTCTACCAACTCAACCAACTGTGGGTCGTCCTGCTGTGCCTCGCCAATCCGTCCCAAAAGAGTAGGTCTGACCTCTAAGGATGCTAGCAAACCGGGTACAAAGTCAACGGAAGGTCTGAAATCAAACATCGAGATAAATTCCAAGCTTCGTCATTCCACGAACACTGGACTCAAGGACAACCTTTTTCTGCTTAAGGCGTCTGCCACCACGTTACCCTTGCCAGGGGTATACGCTATCTCGAAATCATAGGATGCTAATAATTCCATCCACCTTTGTTATCTTAAGACCATGCGCTCGAAGAGTCTCCAACACTTCCCTAAGATGTAGGGCATGCTTTTGTCCACTTCTAGAGAAAACCAGGATATTCTCCCATGCAAAATCGTCACAACTATCCATCTCTCACGCAGACCATCCTAGTCGAACTCGACATCCCCCAAGTGCAAGCCCCAAAGGCCTAAACCAATATCAGACAAACACCCAAGGGATACCTCCTTCGATTTCAGACGACCTACGTGAGATGATACTAGTAAAAATGACTAAATAATTAAGCACTTGTCCAACTCTGGATGTCCTTGCCAGTCTCGCTCCAAAACCACCGTTGATCAAATAACTGGCTTTGCTTAACCTATTAAGCACATACGAAAACTTATTTCGCTCTTAGAAAAGACCAAGATGTCATCCACAAAGGCCACTACGAAGTTTTTTAGGTACTCCCTGAACACCCTACTCATCAAATCAACAAAGTATGCGGGGGCGTTCGTCAAACCAAATGGCATCACAAGCCACTCATAGAAACCATCCGGAGTCCTAAAGGCAGTCTTGTCTATGCTATCCTCAGCCACTCCCAACTGATGAAACCCCGTGGCCAAGTCCAACTGCGAAAACACTGAGGCGCCAACCAACTGATCAAAGAGATCATCAATCCTCGGCAATGGGTGTCTATTCTTCTTTGTGAGCTTGTTGAGTTCTCTATAGTCTACACAAAGTCTGAGGGACCCATCCGCCTTCGTTGCAAAAACTACTGGAGCACCCTACTCCGATATACTTCGTCTTATGAACCCCTTCTCAAGCAACTCCCCTACTTGCTTATGGAGTTTCCTCTTCTCACGAGGAGTCATGTGGCGCACTGGTAAGGATACTGGTTTAGCATTGTCCACCAGATATATTCGGAAGTCTATCTCCCGCTTCGGAGGTAAGCCCTTCACCTCCTCAAACACATCCGAGTATTCCCGGATCACTCTAACAGATCGCAAACTCTCGACCGGAGCGTCAAGCGATTCAAGATAACTTAGCATAACATAATCCATGGGATTTCAAGAGATCTCGAGAGTGTTCCCCAAGCGGGTCATGAGCCTAACAACTCTCCTTTCGCAATCAAGAACGGCACCATTACTGGATAACCAGTCCATGCCCAAAATCAACCCATAGCCCGTGAAGCCCAAAACAAAAGCATCACATCTAAACTCAACGCTAAGTATAGAAATCTTCAAACCCAAACATATCATGGACAAATAAGTGGAGCCACTAATTAGGTTTGAAACAACCAAGGGATCATCTACCAGACTAGTGTCTAGGCGCAGTGACTCAACTAACGATGATGAGATAGACGAATGCGATGCGCCAGAGTCGAATAAAGTTCGAACAGGATGATCGAGAGAACCAAATTTCAACCTAGACGGTCCTACCCCCATCAGGTATACCAGCCGTGAGGGAATACATCTACCCTCCAGAAGATCATGTACTTTGTCCTTACCTCTTTGGACAATCCTAATAAGGTGTCCTATTTCTCCAAAACCACTAGCCTTCTCCTTCACATTCTCCTTTCGTGACCTCCCACCACAATGAGGTTCCGTCCTTTATTTACCTAATAGCTATTTGAACCTTCCTCCCTCGTCAATCTTAAAGGTACCCACAAGCCCTCCACCTCCTTGGACTAACTTCTTAGCCCGACAAACGTCTTAGTCCCTTAAAGTGGTTCTTCCGTCCTTCATACGGAAGTCCTTATTTATCTTAAAAAGACATCTATACGCGGAGGGGAAATTCAAAAAGAGAAAGAGGAAGAAATTCAAAACGGAGAATCGAAGGAAGGATATATGGCTCTTGGGGATTAAGTTCTTTTCTTTCAAAAACTTTTCTCTTAAAAGACATGTTTTTGAAAATACTTCTTCCAAAAATGTTTTTAGAAAAATAGTTTTCTAAAAATTTTATCTGTTCTGGTAACCTTAAGCTCTGATACCACATGTAACACCCCACACCCGCTAAGGTCACTCACTAAGGGAATGCCTTAACTTCGGTGGAGTATCTTAAGTGGATATAGAACAGAAAAATTACAACAAGACAGATATAAGTAATACTTGAGAATTTAAAACATCATTTCATTGCAGCGGAAAGTACAACATGTTTGGTTACATCACAAAACCACAAACAAGAGTCAAGTACATAATATCCGTCTTGATAAAACAAAAGTACATAATCCCACTACATAACTAATAGCCATAATAGAAAAGATAAGCTGGGCTTTACATCACCGTCCGAGCTCCCAAAAGATAGATAAAGCAATCTGATCAAAGCCCACTGGTGCTAGGCCCACTCTGAGAACCTGAGGGTTGGGGAAAAAGATAAAAACAACAGGGTCAGACATAAGTCTGAGTGAGCCCTATAACTTTAACAATACAATCATCGAAGTAATTAGGGTATGATATAAACCTGGTACGGTACAACTGGGGATAAATGACTACACTAAGCAGCCAACTAGACGTAGGATGAACTAAGATAACGGTAAAGACGCGCCTATCCACCCAAGGATAAATACTACACTGCACCACACCAGATCTACCCACCCAAGGGTAATTCCTACACTGCACCACACCAGATCTACCCACCCAAGGGTAATTCCTACACTTAAAGATTTGATCCCACTAAGTGTACTTAGTAATCTTAATAGTAGTCTCGTGTACCCCTAGCTGACTACATAGGTGCCGTCTGCCCCTATCTCCACTAGGTGTACCCACTACTCCCATTCGATCGGCTCCCTAACGTAGATACCCGTGTTGGCCCCACAGTGGGGTGTATCACTCCACAAAGTGGCAACCCGATACAATCAACGGTGCACGGCTTATACCTACACGATGCAACAATGTCTTACCTACCAGCCCGGGTCCACACACGCATATGAAACCTGTTGGACTTGCGTTGCCACCGCTAACCCGTTTTGGCCTCTTATAGTCAAGCCCAGTACGCGTGTCCCGTCCTCGACATGGGTCGAGCCCAATAATATACATATGAGTTACTGGTTGAAATGGGCCCCCACAAGCTACCCACCTAAGCTTGTCCCTTCTAGTGTATCCCACTTAACACTTTTTAATAATCATGTCCACTTACATGTTTAAAGTTTGGTTAAGTCATCTAATCATATTTCAATTGCCACTCAAGGCACCCACTAGATTTCCACATGCCACCCAAGGCACTTACTTGATTTCCACATGCCACCCAAGGCACTTACTTAACCCTTTAATCATGTTTAATTACATGTTCCACTTTGGTTAAGTATTCTAATCGTATTTTCTATTGCCACCCAAGGCAACCACTACATTTTTTCCACATGCCACCCAAGGCACCCACTTAACCCCTCATGTCCCTCTACATGCTAATATGGTCAAGTGTTTCTTAATTGATTAAGACCGTAACCTTTGTAAAGACCTCTCACATTAGACTATCTTTTATGGCAACTGGATTTTCCGGTCGGGTCCGGGCAGCCTTACGCCATAACTGAGTCTAACCTCGTGTCTTTACACTTGTCATGTATTTAGTTTATGCCTAAGACCTCTCACATTGGGCCAATCATTTGTAGCCGCTGGATTTGCCGGTCGGTTCCGGGCAGTCTTATGCTACAAAAGGGTCCAACCTCGTGTCTTAGTCGATTAATTACACCTAATTAATCACCCCCATAATTTGTATTAATTATCCCTAATTAATTACAAATTTAACGATATACATAATTGACTCAATTATGTCCATCCACTTTCTGGTATGCATAACCATACCAACTTCACACCATTTCATTAACATGAATATTAACCCCATCGTTTCCCACGTAATTCGCTAAAATGACATACTTAATAGGGAAGATTCATCACAAATACAATGGGTTCAACTTGCATAACATTAGCATCAACATGGGTTTTAAAGGTGTCAACATGCATATATGACTATGGCATCAAACCCAACTAGCATAAATAATCAACCCAAACTTGCACGAATCATATATGTCATAAAGAGGTTAACTTGCATAAGTTACTTATGTCATACAAAGGGGTAAACTTGCATATGTATGTATGACATACAAAGGGGTTAACTTGCATATGTATGCCTATCATACAAAGGTGTAAACTTGCACATGTTACTTGCATATAATCAAACACCAAACTTGCATAACATGTCATATATGAACTTGCATATAATCAAACACCAAACTTGCATAACATGTTATATATGAACTTGCATATAATCAAACACCAAACTTGCATAACATGTTATATATGAACTTGCATATAATCAAACACCAAATTTGCATAACATGGTGTCATAATGGATCAATGTTTATCATAGCGATTTGCATAACTAGCATCATGAACACATAGCCTAAAACTTGCATAACTTGCATAACATCATGATCACATAGCATATGACTTGCATAACTTGCATAACATCATGAACACATAGCATATGACTTACATAACTTGCATAACACCATGAACACATAGCATATAACTTGCATAACTTGCATAACATCATGAATACATAGCATATAACTTGCATAACTTGCATAACATCATGAACACATAGCATATAACTTGCATAACTTGCATAACATCATTAACACATAGCATATGATAACATAACTTGCATTGATCCACATTCATAGCCATAACCTCATTATATCCTATCGTAATCATTTCAACAATTGGTCATTAAGGCTATAGAAACTCACATCTTGTTGATTAGCACTCCTATGAAGAAGATTAAGTTGCTAGAGTTGATTAGAAGTTGATTTGAGAAGCTATCTTCCTCTTAAATTTGTTGGAGGCTCCTTCAAGTTGCATTATGACGGCATAACGACGTTGTATCTATTTTTAGTATGGATTAGGGTAGTCTTAGGGTGTATTTATAGATTAGTTAAGTGTTTTAGGCCCTTAGATTAACCCTAGATTAGGTTAGAGCCGTCAGATTTCGTCACAAGCCCTAAAACATAGCCCAAACCCCATCAGGTTGCACCCAGGTCACACAGACCGACAGGGGGGGTCGACCCCTGGGTCGACCCCTAGGGAGGGGGTCGACACCCATGTCGACCCTAGGGTCAACACCCTCTGCCTGGCGGGAATTTTCCCGCCTCTTCTGAAATGTGAAATTTTTATATTTAAATCTGTTTTGAATTTTCTGAAAACTTCTTCGGGCCTTAACTGGGTCATACGGACTCCGATTTTCGAAAACTCGGACTCTATTTCGCGTATTTTTCCGAGACGAACGCAATGGCATAGCCCGTTTCCCCTGATTCAGATTTTAAAATTTAATTCTGCCCTGATTAATATTATCACAAGTTATTCAACATACGGGGTGTTACACTGTTGAATGATGCCCCCAAGTCTAGGACACACTACCTAGAGTGGTATACGTTCCTAGACTTCCCCACGCATGTATCGCGAATCGTTATCGCTTGTCTAGATGCACATGTCCTGTAATGTGCGGCCCGAGTCCTGTGGCAGGGCAAATCAAGAAACACAGGACTCAGTCGGGAGCTTTCAGATATCTGCCGATGCAGAATCTAAGGTCTTTTTTTATTCCAGTGTCTATGGTTCCACTCAACCCCTCCCTCAACTAATGAAAGGCACACCTTGAAAAATGAGAACTATACGCAGGCCCCCTATGCCCCACTAACCTATGGCCATCCTCACCCATAACTAGATAGCAAGTATATGGTCTTTTAGAGCTCTCCGCCTTTCCGCTTCACGTATCTCGATTGACTCAAGATGGATGGTAGACGACGAGTTGCTATCACAGGGCTACCGTTTTCTCGTCGAATCACGCTGGTCCACCCTAGTCTTTAGGTTGCAAAATTTTGCAACCAAGGTATACCCTTGGTTCTTCTACCGCAGACCTTAACCTCTGTGAGCCCAGGTGGATCATCTGCAGCCTCACAGAGGGATACCAAGAGTACCCTCACGTCCCCTCGAAGCCTCGGGCTTCGTAACCCAATTCGTTGGAGCCTTCGTTTTAATTAGACGGACGTTCGCTCCTTCCCGTGTTATACTAAGAATTACTACTTAGTTTTGCTAACTAAGGTTTACCACTTAGTTTCCAGAATCGTTATTTTCTTAACTAAGGTTTACTACTTAGTTCTCTTTCTCGTCAATTTGGATTGGTTAAGTTTACTTAGTCAATTCAAGCTAACTTAACCCTCTTCATTTATCCTGATAAACTGGTTATGCGTTATCAATAATTCATGTTGACTTAACCCTACCACAAACCAAGTTATATTGGTTAAGTATTTCTTATTACTTAACCATGTTCATTCATCCTGTATTGGTTAAGTGTTCCTTTTTAACTTAACCTTGCCCATCTGTTTTAACTAACACTTTATTAATGGTTAAGTATTATCCCTTCATGTTTTAGACTTAACCCTATTCATTTATCACAATCTAATGGTTAAGTGTTCAAGTTTACTTAACCCTACGGTCCAGTCCATCTACCATATCAAATTGGCTAAGTGTATTAAATTTTACTTAACCCCAACCTCTAGTCTAGTTAACATGTTAATTTGGCTAAGTGTATTAACTTTACTTAACCCCACCTTCTAGTCTAGTTAATATGTTAATTTGGCTAAGTGTTTTCTTAGTTACTTAACCCTTACAAATCTTGTCTTGTTACCATATTAAGTTTGGTTAATTGTCCCTATGGACTTAACCTTCCCATTCTAGCTTAACTGTGTTAAGTTGGTTAAGTGTTCCTATGGACTTAACCCTCCCATTCTAGCTTAACTGTGTTAAGTGTCAGTATGAACCTAACCCCACCCATCGGTTTGGTTATCATGTTGAATTGGTAAAGTGCCTTAGTTAACTTAATCCTACCATTCTTGTTCTAGCTTTAACTAAATAAATTAAAGCTGCGACCACTCACATTAGACAGATATTGTTGCGATTACTGGATGTGCAGGTTGGTTCTGGGCAGGTTTACATCGCAACTCAGTCTAACCTCGGGTTAGGCATATTCGTGTTTTCTAAGTTCAAAGGGTTTTGATTAATTTTCAAATCATGTTTTGAAAGTAACCATCCCGTCCATCGGATCAGTTAGGAATAGCCAGGGAGAGCAGGAAACTTGTATTTTCCAAACCCAAGCCTAGACACTATCCTCTCTGTCACCCTAGAACTTTCTGGTGTGTTATTAAGAGATGTCATTAATAAACCTTTAATTTGTCTAAATTTACATTTTCCCATTTAGGACAAATTCTATAAGTAAATTATTCCTAATTTACTTATTTCATAATTACTCTCTTAATGTAAATTGTCAACATTTATTATTATGGCCCATTTTCCCCTCTATATCATATTTATGCTTTTTGGTATGTAAACTATACCAAATTAAGTGTCACTAACCATGATTTTGCTAAACATGACAATTACTCACAATTATGGCCAATTTCAAATTTATACCAATATACTTATTATGCTAAATTAGCTAATCCAACTCTGATTCAACATTCTAATTACAGTTCATGTCAAACTAGACTTATTATTCTAGTTCACAGTTCATGTAAATGCTAGATTTACAAGTCAATACTAGATTCAAATTACACATCCTATAATTCATGTCAAATTTATCCAATTTGCATTTTTATAAGCGTGCCATAATACATGTTCCCAATTTATGCCAATTTCCAAGTTTATAACTACGCTTTAGTAAATTTAATATTTTGCCCAAATCGTATTCCCATCGTTCGTATAATCGTGATTCAATCTAGATTCGTAGAAAATAGGGAATGAACCAAAGATGCTATGAAAAAGATAGGCATAATAACTGGCATAAATGACAATTTACTAATTATAGACCTAGCGAATTACACTGAAAAAAATTGATCTAAAACATCGAAGGCCTATAGATCTGAAAATGTTATGACATAAAAAGGGTTGAATAATGATGTAGGTTCAAGAACATGGGTGGACCTAACTTAATAGGTAAATTCCCAAGATCAAAAACCAAAGAAAATCAAGAACAGACAGAATAGATAATCAGGTTTAGACCCAATTTCACAGTCACAAAACTTAAGCAACACTTTCCTAGTCATGAATCATAGGTGTTTTAGTCACGTTTGTCCTTGTTATGTCATAGGCAATAGTTTATGTTTCCTAATCAAAGGCATAGACTTGTGTTCATAGTCAAAGGAAATAATTCTCATAGTCATGAGTCACAGTCATAGGCAATGTTCATAGTCATAGGCAATGTTCATAGTCGAAGACGCATATGGTTTTAAGGTCCATAGTTTCATAGTCACGGTCTTATTGGTCATTGAATCATAACAGTTCTTAATTAGGTCCAAGGATATAAGCACTGATTCGAACCGAAAGATTTGGCATATTCTTTTATTCCTTTAATTTCATGTCACGAATAGCGAAAAATGTTCAAATCTAAAAAGTAACCGACTTACAGAGATTAGATTAGATTCGTAGAAAAACAGTCGTTGAAGTCGTTTGAATCTTCACTTGAATCCTAGCTTGTTTTGAATCTCCTCTTGAAAGTTTTGGGCAGCATTTCCTCGTCTTGATTTATTTTACATATTATTTTATTTATTATTTAATTAAGAGGAGGAGAAGAAGCCATGTTCACCAAGAATCTTTGCAGCATAAGGTTAGAGAAGATTTGTGAATAGTGAAGAAGACTAGGGGCTGCTTATATAGGATTAGGCGGATGAATCTAGGCAGAAAACGAGACCAGGTACATCAGAATGCACCAAGGCCCAAAAGTGGGTTTTCCACCCAGGTTGACACCCATGTCGACTGGGCAGTCGACCTGGTCAGGGGGGGTCGACTACCCAGTCGACTCCCCAGTCGACCCGGGTCCTGGGCGGGAATTTTCCCGCCCAACCCGCTTCTAGGTTTGAATTCGAATTTCGAATTCGAATTTCGAGCTGTTTTCGATTCTGAAAATTCCTGAAACTTCGGAGGGTCATATCTCCCTCATATGGACTCCGATTCTCGCAAACTCGGACTCGTTTCCAAGAAGAATTTCGAGACGAACGCAATGGCGCGACCCGTTTACCTTGATTTTGATTTTAAAATTTAATTCTTCCCTGATTTGTGAATCCTAGTGTTACAGAATTACGGGGTGTTACATTCTCCCCCACTTAAAAGGATTTCGTCCCCGAAATCTTCAAGTTAGGAAGAATGTGTCCTACCATCCAATCACCCATCTACTCAACCATTCAATCACAGGCATTCATTGTCCTTAAAAGATTTCTAATGCTTTCATGTTTATATGCATAATGTGTGTATATGTCTTTATCTAGTGCAAAATCAGGCGGTCTACTGATTCAGTCGATCTCCTTAATGCGAATTATGTCAGTGCCATGCGTCCAATCATGTATGCAAGCATCCCTAGTTATGTAAATACTACATGTGTGCATAGCCATTCATCCATATGCAACATCCATATGATAACATATCAAGTTCAACTTACAAACAAATACATATCTGTAAATGCAATATGAAAGCGTCCGAACTGATCTAGGGCCTAATACGTATGTATATGCATTCACGAGCAACCATTAACAACCACTCGCAACCATCAACCATAACATGTTTCAAATACATGTTTACATCCAAAAGAGTTTTTACCTAAGGATCGAAGATACGACCTAGAGGATATACTTTGGAAAGAGAGAAACAATTATGCGTAAAGCTCCTACAAATAAAAGAAATCAAGGATGCACCCTTAAGGAAAAGGGTATGATGCTAGTATCTAGCCTTCTTGAGCTTTACTTCACTGTATCTTAACTAATTTAACTTCACGATTGTGAAGTTTCTGACCTCCATTTCCAAAATAAACAGATGTCAATCACGGTACCAAGTGTATGTACTAAGATGATTAGAGGTCTCCCTCTTATCCACCATGCCATAACTATAAGGGTTGAAAGGTCACTACGTATTTTTTAGAGTGTCTGCCACAACTATTCATCTCTCACGCAAACCATCCTAGTCGAACTCGACATTCCTCAAGTACAAGCCCCAAAGGCCTAAACCAATATTAGACAAGCACCCAAGGAATATCTCCCCCGAATTTAGACGATCTATGTGAGATGATGTAAGCAAACTCGATAGCTATTCTCAAATCCCTACTAACCAAAAATAAACTGGTCGGAACACCATTGAGACTCTAGTGGGATCTTTCTACTATACAAGTACTATGGTGCAGAGACTCAACTATAATAGTGGATATGAACAAATGCGAAGCACTAAAACCAAAGGAAAGAGTACGAACAGCAAAACTAGACTCTTCCAACAGAACTTTACTACCTTTCTCCTAGGTACGCTTGGTGGCGAAGGTAAGTACTTGCCCTTCTGAAAATCTTGTCCTTTTCCCTTAATTACATTCCCTATTACACCATAGTAAAGATACTTCCTCTTGTCTTAGGTTTTATAAATCCTTCCTTCTTTGTGAGCTAAATCTACATCCATGAATTCCTCATCCTCTTCCGTGTGTAGTCATGTTGACAAATCTCTCGAAAGCTGCTTCCATCGTACAAAAAACCCTATAAGCTTGAAAGAAAATTGGCCGTAGGTGAAACAACTACGGCTATGGATGGAAGCCAGGCACAACTTCGCCCATCGATGAGGTTACCTCCCAGAAAGCTAGGAGCCCTAGAGACTCAAGAAAGAAGGAGACAAGAATTCAAATAGAGGAAGAGAAGATAGTGCGTATGGCTTTGGGGAATATGCCTTTTAAACAAATATTTTCTCTTGAAAATGCTTCTTTTAAAACCGTTTTGAAAATAATTTTTCAAATCCTTTATCTGATCTGGTAACCTTTAGCTCTGATACCACGTGTAACACCCCACATCCGTTAGTGTCACTCACAAAGGGAACGCACTAAGTTCTGTGGAGCATTTTAAGGTAAAAGATGCAGACGAATTACAAGACAGACAAATATTAAAACAGCGGAAAATAAAATTTTGCTTTATTGATGAAATAGTTTGTACAACGATTTCTTTACAATATCAGAGTATCATCTGTCCTACAAAATAAAGAAGCATAAAACAACATGTATATTCCCCAATTATAGCAAGAGCCAGCCATAGCATCTGAAAAGAGAATCCAAGCAAAACTTCGACAAATCTTCAAGCTGGGAAAGAGTGACACTCCAACTTAACCTGAGCTATACTATTCCCTCCTTTACTACCTGGGGGGGGGGGAACGGATGAAAAGAAGACGAAAGAAAAACAGAGTCAGACATAAAGCCTGAGTAAGTTCAGTTACTTCTAGCATGTGAACAAGGAAAAACAAAACGACATGAATTAACTGAATACAAGATAACACCATGATGATAGGATCAGCAAGATTAGCCAAGATTAACACAAGATATGCTAAGACAAGATAAACTGGATATGCTCTAATACTTTTGCCGCTTCGCTATTTCCTTGTTTTACTAGTTTCTATATCTCTGCACCACCTAACTAGTGTCCCAACTAGTAACGATAACGTGATCCCAATCCCTGTATTTTCCATTGCCTTCAGGCATACATTTATTATTTATTACCTAGATCTAATCTAGGGTTTTCTATCAAGTGCTTTCTAGATTCAACTAGAGTTAACGCTATCTGCTGAATGCTTCTCGGATTCAGGGTTTATGCCACCTAGTCCAACTAGGGATTATGCTACCTGTCGAACGATGCCCCCAAGTCTAGGACACACTACCTAGAGTGGTATACGTTCCTAGACTTCCCCACGCATGTATCGCGAATCGTTATCGCTTGTCTAGATGCACATGTCCTGTAATGTGCGGCCCGAGTCCTGTGGCAGGGCAAATCAAGAAACACAAGACTCGGTCGGGAGCTTTCAGATATCTGCCGATGCAAATGCTAAGGTCTGTTTTTATTCCAGTGGCTAAGGTCCCACTCGACCCCTCCCTCAACTAATGAAAGGCACACCTTGAAAAATGAGAACTATACGCAGGCCCCCTATGCCCCACTAACCTATGACCATCCTCACCCATAACTAGATAGCAAGTATATGGTCTTTTGGAGTTCTCCGCCTTTCTGCTTCACGTATCTCGATTGACTCAAGATGGATGGTAGACGACGAGTTGCTATCACAGGGCTACCGGTTTCTCGCCGAATCACGCTGGTCCACCCTAGTCTTTAGGTTGCCATATTTTGCAACCAAGGTATACCCTTGGTTCTTCTACCGCATACCTTAACCTCTGTGAGCCCAGGCGGATCATCTGCAGCCTCATAGAGGGATACCAAGAGTACCCTCACGTCCCCTCGAAGCCTCGGGCTTCGTAACCCAATTCGTTGGAGCCTTCGTTTTAATCAGACGGACGTTCGCTCCTTCCCGTGTTATACTAAGAATTACTACTTAGTTTTGCTAACTAAGGTTTACCACTTAGTTTCCAGAATCGTTGTTTTCTTAACTAAGGTTTACTACTTAGTTCTCTTTCTCGTCAATTTGGATTGGTTAAGTGTCCTTAGTCAATTCAAGCTAACTTAACCCTCTTCATTTATCCTGATAAACTGGTTATGTGTTATCAATAATTCATGTTGACTTAACCCTACCACAAACCAAGTTAAATTGGTTAAGTATTTCTTATTACTTAACCCTGTTCATTCATCCTGTATTGGTTAAGTGTTCCTTTTTAACTTAACCTTGCCCATCTGTTTTAATTAACACTTTATTAATGGTTAAGTATTATCCCTTCATGTTTTAGACTTAACCCTATTCATTTATCACAATCTGATGGTTAAGTGTTCAAGTTTACTTAACCCTACGGTCCAGTCCAGTACCATATCAAATTGGCTAAGTGTATTAAATTTTACTTAACCCCAACCTCTAGTCTAGTTAACATGTTAATTTGGCTAAGTGTATTAACTTTACTTTACCCCACCTTCTAGTCTAGTTAACATGTTAATTTGGCTAAGTGTTTTCTTAGTTACTTAACCCTTACAAATCTTGTCATGTTACCATATTAAGTTTGGTTACGTGTCCCTATGGACTTAACCTTCCCATTCTAGCTTAACTGTGTTTAGTTGGTTAAGTGTTCCTATAGACTTAACCCTCCCATTCTAGCTTAACTGTGTTAAGTGTCAGTATGAACCTAACCCCACCCATCGGTTTGGTTATCATGTTGAATTGGTTAAGTGTCTTAGTTAACTTAACCCTACCATTCTTGTTCTAGCTTTAACTAAATAAATTAAAGCCGCGACCACTCACATTAGACAGATATTGTTGCGATTACTGGATGTGCCGGTTGGTTCCGGGCAGGTTTACATCGCAACTCAGTCTAACCTCGGGTTAGGCATATTCGTGTTTTCTAAGTTCAAAGGGTTTTGATTAATTTTCAAATCAGGTTTTGAAAATAACCATCCCGTCCGTCGGATCAGTTAGGGATAGCCAGGGAGAGCAGGAAACTTGTATTTTCCAAACCCAAGCCTAGACACTATCCTCTCTGTCACCCTAAAACTTTCTGGTGTGTTATTAAGAGATGTCGTTAATAAACCTTTGATTTGTCTAAATTTACATTTTCCCATTTAGAACAAATTCTATAAGTAAATTATTCCTAATTTACTTATTTCTTAATTACTCTCTTAATGTAAATTGTCAACATTTATTATTATGGCCCATTTTCCCCTCTATATCATATTTATGCTTTTTGGTATGTAAACTATACCAAATTAAGTGTCACTAACCATGATTTTGCTAAACATGACATTTACTCACAATTATGGCCAATTTCAAATTTATATCAATATACTTATTATGCCAAATTAGCTAATCCAATTCTGATTTAACATTCTAATTACAGTTCATGTCAAACTAGACTTATTATTCTAGTTCACAATTCATGTAAATGCTAGATTTACAAGTCAATACTAGATTCAAATTACACATCCTATAATTCATGTCAAATTTATCCAATTTGCATTTTTATAAACATGCCATAATACATGTTTCCAATTTATGCCAATTTCCAAGTGTATAACTACGCTTTAGTAAATCTCATATTTTGCCCAAATCGTATTCCCATCGTTCGTATAATCGTGATTCAATCTAGATTCGTAGAAAATAGGGAATGAACCAAAGATGCTATGAAAAAAATAGACTTAATAACTGGCATAAAATGACAATTTACTAATTACAGACCTAGCGAATTACACTGAAATAAATTGATCTAAAACATCGAAGGCCTATAGATCTGAAAATGTTATGACATAAAAAGGGTTGAACAACGATGTAGGTTCAAGAACATGGGTAGACCTAACTTAATAGGTAAATTCCCAAGATCAAAAACCAAAGAAAATCAAGAATAGACAGAATAGATAATCAGGTTTAGACCCAATTTCACAGTCACAAAACTTAAGCAACACTTTCCTAGTCATGAATCATAGGTGTTTTAGTCACAGTTGTCCTTGTTATGTCATAGGCAATAGTTTGTGTTTCCTAATCAAAGGCATAGACTTGTGTTCATAGTCAAAGGAAATAATTCTCATAGTCATGAGTCACAGTCATAGGCAATGTTCATAGTCGAAGAGGCATATGGTTTTAAGGTCCATAGTTTCATAGTCACAGTCTTATTGGTCATCGAATCATAACAGTTCTTAATTAGGTCCAAGGATATAAGCACTGATTCGAACCGAAAGATTTGGCATATTCTTTTATTCCTTTAATTTCATGTCACGAATAGCAAAAAACGTTCAAATCTAAAAAGTAACCGACTTATAGAGATTAGATTAGATTCGTAGAAAAACAGTCGTTGAAGTCGTTTGAATCTTCACTTGAATCCTAGCTTGTTTTGAATCTCCTCTTGAAAGTCTTGAGCAGCATTTCCTCGTCTTGATTTATTTTACATATTATTTTATTTATTATTTAATTAAGAGGAGGAGAAGAAGCCACGTTCACCAAGAATCTTTGCAGCATAAGGTTAGAGAAGATTTGTGAATAGTGAAGGAGACTAGGGGCTGCTTATATAGGATTAGGTGGATGAATCGAGGCAGAAAACGAGACCAGGTACATCATAATGCACCCAGGCCCAAAAGTGGGTTTGGCACCCAAGTCGACACCCATGTCGATTGGGCAGTCGACCTGGTCAGGGGGGGTCGACTACCCAGTCGACTCCCCAGTCGACCTGGGTCCTGGGCGGGAATTTTCCCACCCAGCCCGCTTCTGGGTTTGAATTCGAATTTCGAATTCGAATTTCGAGCTGTTTTCGATTCTGAAAATTCCTGAAACTTCGGAGGGTCATATCTCCCTCATACGGACTCCGATTCTCGCAAACTCGGACTCGTTTCCAAGCAGAATTTCGAGACGAACGCAATGGCACAAACCGTTTCCATTGATTTTGATTTTTAAATTTAATTCTGCCTTGATTTGTGAATCCTAGTGTTACAGAATTACGGGTTGTTACAATTATGTTTTCTGTTGGGATCATTCTGTTCTTGTTAAGTAATTGGAAAAAGCTTGATGAGGTACACTAGTATCGGTGTAGAGAATGTAATTGAGAAGCACAATTCATCCTATTTATACCTGTTATCTACTACTGTTATCTTTCATCCAATTTATATGTTTGTTATGATGCTTTTACTTATTTATATGCTAAAAGTCACCAGACTCGCCAGACTTTTTGGCTGACCCATTTTGTTTCTTTTTCTCTCTCTTCTCTTTTCCCCTAGGTTCTCAGGGTGGGAACGCTCTAGCTTGATTAGGACTCCCTCTTCTGTTTCTGCTTAGATTTGGATCTGCTTCTGTGTATCGCTTTGACTACTTGCCTACTTGTTTATGGCTACTTATAAGGACTATGGCTTTTTACTTCTGTACTCTGATGGTTTTTACCGCAAGGCAGATGTTTTTATTTGATATATTTTGTTCCAGTATTTTAGTTTGATGTTGTAGCTAGATTTTGAGACCATGATGTTTTTTGTCGAAAAACTAAAGTTTTAAATTTCCGCTGCTGTTTTATATATTTATCTTGTGAGATTTTGTTCTGTTTACTGATAACGCTTCATGGAACTTAATGCATTCTATTGAAGAGTGACATTAACGGACGTGGGGTGTCATATGTTCCCTTGAGTGGTGGAACTTGGTATCGAGAGAAAACTCGGGTCGAGTACTTACGTGGGCTGAATTCAAGACCCATTTTGAGATAAAATGTAACACCCCGCCTCCGTTAGGGTCACTCGCAAAGGAATGCACTAGCTTTAGAGGGGCATTATTGGTAAACATGCACAGAAACATCACAAGACAGAACACATAAAATAGCGGAAGTAAAATCAATCTTTCATAACATGAATACATAAGGTCTAAAGCCTTTTACATCAGAGTACATCAAAACCTGTCTTGCAATAGTAAAGAAGCATAAAGACTTTTTTTTTCGTAAATTATTCCCCAAGTAAAAACAGTAAAGTAGCCATAGCCAGGAAAAGTCCAAGCCATCCATGATGACCTTCAAGCAGAAGAAGTCCGAACTAAACAGCAGTGTTTCCTCCCTGTAACCTGGGGGGGAAACGGAAGAAAAGAGGCAAAACAAAACGGGTCAATCAAAAAGACTGAGTAAGCCCTATCAACTATTAGTATAAAAACTAGTAAAGTTAACTGTCATGAGAAACTGAGATGAACATAAGCATGATACAAGATAGGTCAATTAAATCAAAATAACAGGATGAACTACTGAACTCAGATGAACTAGGGTGTCGTGATAAATTACCATGTCAAGATAAAACAAGGTATCACATTGTCAGGTTTCTATCAAGTATAATATCCCAAGATATCCATCGCGTATAACGTCCCATGGCATCTATCCTGTATATCCGCTCTGGTTCTAATATGTATATTTGCTCTGCACCTCTCGTACTAGTATCCCAACCCGCGCCATGTGTTAACAATGAATGTCCCTTGCCCAATGTCATGGAATGGTCCATGTCAACCTAACATATAGCATATGTAGGTTTTCCCAACTCGCATGTTTCTTTCCATGAATAAGTTCAGTCCTTTGCCGTAGGCCGTACGGACTTTCCCATGTAAACGTTTTATCCTTGAAGTTGTTTTGGACTGCAACCCTTGATCTAGTTGTGTTTCCCTACCATGAACTATCGCGCGTCCACTTAGGATTTATGCCACCTAGGGCCGCTAGGGATTATGCTACCTAATGAACGTTTCCGTGTCTCGGTTTGGGTCTTGGCCACCTAGGACCACTAGGGATTACGCCACCCGTCAACCGCGCCCTTGATCCCACGTATGTATCGTGAATCGTTTTCCATGTCTAGATGCACATGTTCCCCAATGTGCCATCCAAGTTCCGTGCCAGGGCAAATCAAGAAATACGGAACTCGGTCGGGAGCTTTAAATCGTCTGCCGATGCAGATATCAAGGTCTGTTTTTTGTACCCGTGGCTATGGTCCCACGTGACCCCTCCCTCAACTACTGAAAGGCAATCCAAGAAAAATCATGTATAAGAACCACTCCACGGCCCCACTATAGCCCACTTTCCTACGGGCCAACCTCACCGATGACTCGATAGCAAGCACATGGTCTGTTGGGGGTTCCCTGCCTTTCCGTACGTACACGATTGACTAAAGATGGTAGGTAGTCGGCGATGCGCTATCCAGGGCAAAAACAAGAATCGTCGACTCCACGCTAATCCATCCCAGTCTTTAGGTTGCTCGCATAGCAACCAAGGCATACTCTTGGTCCTTCTAACGCAGACCTTAACCTCTCATGGGCCTAGTATAATTACTTGGCAGCCCACAGAGGGATCCCAAGAATATCCTCACGTCCCCCGAAGCTTCCACTTCGGCACCCAGTGCGCTGGAGCTTTTATCCAAGTCAGATAACTTGCTCCCCCTCGTATACTAAGCGATGACCTACCGTATCAGGTTACTCATCGTTTTGAGAATTAGTCCTATGTTCTTAGCTAAGAATTATTACTTAGTTACCCTTAACTAAGGTTTACCACTTAGCTTCCTTTCCCGTTATCCTTGATTAACCACGGTTTTCTACCTAGTTCTTCTAGCTAGGGTTTGTCTATTGGGTTAAGTGTTATCATTTAAGTCCATGACTTAACCCGCCCACGAATCACGTCAAAGATTGGCTAAGTATTTAAGTTCAAGACTTAGTCCCACAAGTTGGTTAAGTGTACCCAGAGGCTCATGACTTAACCCTATCAAGTCAAATTGGTCAAGTACTAGCTTACCTTAATCCTATCGGATTATCTTGCTAGATCGATTAAGCATAGATTATCTTAATCCCATCAAATTATCGAGTCGGATTGGTTAAGTATAGGTTGGCTTAACCCCATCCTCTAATCGTACTACAATGGTTAAGTATATTCTAAAAAGGTCTTGTGACTTAACCTTATCAGGTCCGCGTATTAGATTGGTTAAGTGTAAGTTACTTAACCCCATCAAATCATCATGTATAATTGGTTAAGTATAAGTTGCTTAACCCCATTAAATTATCACGTTAAGTTGGTTAAGTATTGGTTACTTAACCTCATTGAATTACCAAGTTTAAATTGGTTAAGTGTTTAACTTAACCCCATCGAATTACCGTGTTTAGATTGGTTAAGTGTGGATTACTTAACCCCATCTAATTACCATGTTTAGATTAGTTAAGTCTTAATTACTTAGCCTCATCTAATTACCAAGTCGGATTAGTTAAGTGTAAATTACTTAACCCCATCCCCTAATCATCTTGTATGGTTAAGTGTCATTAAGAAATCAAGTCCGGTCCTACTTAACCTACCCATTCATGTCATATCGGTTAAGTGTCATTAGGCAAATCAAATTACTTAACCTACCCACCCTTGTCATGTTTTGTTAGATACCATTAGCCCAATCAATTTACTTAACCCATTTGTCCATGTCATCTTTGGTTAAGAGTCATTAATAAAATTAACTTAACCCTATCCTGTGGCATTAATTACTTAATGTACCTTCACCTCTCACATTAGACTTTGTTGTGGTTACTAGTTAAGCCGGGCGGGTCCGGGTAGTTTTACACCACAACTTGGTCTAACCTCGGGTTCAAGCACAACATGACCAACTTCTCACATTGGGCCCTATTGTTTGCAACAACTAGTTAGGCCGGTCGGTTCCGGGTAGTTTTACGTTGCAAACTCAACCCAACCTCGAGTTGGCCACTTTCATGTTTAGCCTAGTGTCATGTTCATAGTCAAGTTTTCAAGCAATTGGATAGACCTAACTTAATAGGTAAATTCCCAATGGGTAGACCTAACTTAATAGGTAAATTCCCAAGCTTATGTTTTTATGCATACTTACATGTCAACTTCCATGCTATCTTTCAAGTCATGTTTTCAAGTTGTATTTTCATGTCATATTTAACGTTACATATTGTCATGTTTATACCCATTTACCCAAATCATGTTCATGTCATTATGTTTTCCTCATAATGTGACCCCAACGCTTTTAAACTCGCATATATGTTCGCAACAACGTAATGGACTAAAAGAAGAGACTTGACAAAGGCATGACAAAAATGGATATTAAGCCACAAGTTAATCATGGTGGCAAATGAGGCACAAATGTGTTCATTAGCTTGCATGTTACATTCTTAAGCCTCAAAACATGCATAAACCCAAACTTGGCACATAAGCGAATCATGGTGACAAAAGACATAGAATGATGACTAGAAACTCGCATACATCATCATATAAGGGTTATGACTTCATATGCAAGTTGACATAATGATTATGAAGATTCTCATGTTGCATAATGCAACATTTCAACATAAAGGTTGTAGCTTTTAGCTCATAGGATCAAGATAATGACTTCATAAACTTGCATAACATGATAGCATGCATCATTCTCAATGACCAAACCCAAACTTTCAACATGAACATTTAACCTCATAGTTAATATCTAAGAGTAGGGAAGGGCTTACATTGCTATGAAGGCCTAAATCGATTAAACTAAAGCTTGTGATGAAGCCTATGCATACCATCACCCAAAAAACCCAAAGATGGATGCTCCAAATCAACAAAAACACCATCTTTATGAACAAAGATCAAAGCTTTTGCCTTGGAATCAACTTGAGAAGCTCTCATACTAACATAGGGACTCTCTAACACTCTCAAGATCATGAAACCTTTCATAGAAATGAAGTGGAGGCTAGGATAGTTGAGTGGAGGCCATGAGAGTAGAAATTTGGCCATAGTTTAGTTGCATGAATGAATAATGAGGGTTTAGGCTAGGTTAAGGGTCTTTTTATAGAGATTAGGGGTAGTTTAGGCCGTTAGATTAACCCTAGGATAGATCCCAGCCCTCAAAAATCGTCACAAGCCTCCAAAACAAGACCAAGGGCCAAAACAGGTGCACCAGGCCAGCCAGGGTCAAGCCAGAAGGCTATGCAGGTTTCTGGCTCGACACGGGCGCACTTCCCAAGTGCTCCAGTGTATTTTTGTGCTGGCGCACTTCACAAGTGCGCCAGTGCATTCTGGCTTGTTTTCGGTTTTTCTGCCTAACTTCGTTCGTCCATATCTTCTTCATACGGACTCCGATTTACGAAATTTCGGACTCTATTTCGCGTATTTTTCCGAGACGAACGCAATGGAGCAACCCGTTTATCCTGATTCAGATTTTATAATTTAATTCTGCTTTGATTCTTGTCTTAACACGTTGCTAAAAATTCGGGTTGTTACATCCTCCCCAACTTAAAGGATTTCGTCCCCGAAATCTCCAAGTTAGGAAGAACGTATCCTACCATCCGTCATCCATCTACTCAAAACATCATCCACAAGCAACCATTGTCCTTAGATGATTTCTAGTGCTGTATGAATATATGCAAAACGTGTGTGTACATGTTCCTTAGCTAATGCTAATGATCAGGCCTGAATAATCTTTCTAATGCAAAATATATATAGCGCCATGAATCCAACATGTATGCAAATAGTCCTAGCCATATAGGTACTATATGCGTGCACAATCATTCATTCATATGCAACAACCGCATGATAATACATTCGATTTCATCCATAAACAAGTATAAATACTCGTGCATATGCAATATGAAATGTGACCGAGTCGAGCTAGTATCTAATGTGTATTCGCGCATCCACGAGCAACCACTTGCAACCACTTGCAACCATATCAATCATAACATGTTTCAAATACATGTTTACATCCATAGGGTTCTACCTAGGATTCCCTGAAACAGGGTCGAGAAGATAAACAAGACAAACTCCTTACGGGGTTTGTAATAGAAAATAGGACCGAGAGGATGTCCACAAAAGATAGCCTACAAGTAAGCTCTACAGAAAACAGGGATCAAGGATATACTCCCAAAAAGAGATATCATGCGCGCATCTAGTCTTTGACCATCAAAGTCGTATTTCCTTGAGCTTAATTCCATTGTGCCTTGACCGTCTTTTAACTTCGCGATTTCGTAGCTTCCTATTTCCTGTTTCCATAACATGAGCTGGAACTCATTTCTTCGTCGCCTCTCGTTCCACTTGCACACTTGGCGCAAACATGACTGCGTACTCATGATCTCATGCAAGCTTTCCAAAATTCACTAGTGAATCTTGGATCTCGTTTATATACTATAAGGTATTCCATGTAGAAGAACTTTCTCTTGAAGGTAAACAGATGTCAACCAGGTTACCAAGCGCACTTACTAGGGTGATTTCTATAACCCATGCATAAGTGAAATAAACCATCCGTCTTATCGGCGAACACCACTCGATCGGGCTTCAAATTTCCAATAAAGGCATCAAGGGATTCTAAGTAACTAGTCATGTCAGAACCTCAAAAAGGTTACACGATACTTCGAGGGTATTACCAAGGCTAGTCAAAAGGTCTAACTACCCTCCTATCAAAACCGAGAGTGGCACCCCCTACTGGATAACCACTTCATCCCTAGAATCCATCCATAGCTTATAAACATAAGCATTATTTCCAAACTCAACACTTGGCATAGACATTCTCAAATCCAAACAAGTCATGTACAAATGGACTGATTCTCCAATAGGACTTTGAGACAAAAATGGGATTCTCCATTACGCTAGTACTTAAGGTGCAGAGACTCAACTATCGAAGCAGACTTAAATGATACGAAAGACGAAGTCCTAACGGGATGATAGAGAAGAAAAGCTAAACCTTTAACAAGATCATTACCCTCCTTCCGAGGTACCCTAGAAATGAGAGCATACTATTGCCCTCCCGATGGTCTTGTCCCATAATACTTAACTATCCGCCCCGTTTTACCATGCCAAAGGTACTCTCTCGTCATGGGTTTCATTGTTCATCTTTCTCCCTCCTTTGAGGACTAAGCCATACCAACAAGTTGCTCATCCTTAAGCTCGTAACCTTTATCCTCTTTCTCACTATCCTTTCTTATAACGCGGCCACTGGTCTCTCGAGAACCACCTCCATCATATGGAAAGCACTTCCGTAGATAGAAAAGACTAGTCGTAGTTAAAACCATTGTGACTACAGATGGAGGAAAGAAAGGAAAGGAGATTCAAGCAAGGAAACAAGGATAGTGCTAATGGCCTTTGGGGAATAGCCTTTTTCTTTTTAAAAGAAAATTTTCTTGAAAAATGCTTCTTTATAAACGATTTTCAAATAGTTTTCAGAAGGTCTTTAAAAACTTTTGCCCAGTCTGGTAACCTTCTGCTCTGATACCAAATGTAACACCCCGCCTCCGCTAGGGTCACTCGCAAAGGAATGCACTAGCTTTAAAGGGGCATTATTGGTAAACATGCACAAAAACATCACAAGACAGAACACATAAAATAACGAAAGTAAAATCAATCTTTCATAACATGAATACATAAGGTCTAAAGCCTTTTACATCAGAGTACATCAAAACCTGTCTTGCAATAGTAAAGAAGCATAAAGACTTTTTTTTCGTAAATTATTCCCCAAGTAAAAACAGTAAAGTAGCCATAGCCAGGAAAAGTCCAAGCCATCCATGATGACCTTCAAGCAGAAGAAGTCCGAACTAAACAGCAGTGTTTCCTCCCTGTAACCTGGGGGGAAACGGAAGAAAAGAGGCGAAACAAAACGGGTCAGTCAAAAAGACTGATTA
This sequence comes from Allium sativum, assembly GCA_030737875.1. Lineage (NCBI taxonomy): Eukaryota > Viridiplantae > Streptophyta > Magnoliopsida > Asparagales > Amaryllidaceae > Allium > Allium sativum. The sequence goes on along the minus strand of CM060909.1, from coordinate 177,688,959 downwards.
AGCCCTATCTACTATTAGTATAAAACTAGTAAAGTTAACTGTCATGAGAAACTGAGATGAACATAAGCATGATACAAGATAGGTCAATTAAATCAAAATAACAGGATAAACTACTGAACTCAGATGAACTAGGGTGTCGTGATAAATTACCATGTCAAGATAAAACAAGGTATCACATTGTCAGGTTTCTATCAAGTATAATATCCCAAGATATCTATCGCGTATAACGTCCCATGGCATCTATCCTGTATATCCGCTCTGGTTCTAATATGTATATTTGCTCTGCACCTCTCGTACTAGTATCCCAACCCGCGCCATGTGTTAACAATGAATGTCCCTTGCCCAATGTCATGGAATGGTCCATGTCAACCTAACATATAGCATATGTAGGTTTTCCCAACTCGCATGTTTCTTTCCATGAATAAGTTCAGTCCTTTGCCGTAGGCCGTACGGACTTTCCCATGTAAACGTTTTATCCTTGAAGTTGTTTTGGACTGCAACCCTTGATCTAGTTGTGTTTCCCTACCATGAACTATCGCGCGTCCACTTAGGATTTATGCCACCTAGGGCCGCTAGGGATTATGCTACCTAATGAACGTTTCCGTGTCTCGGTTTGGGTCTTGGCCACCTAGGACCACTAGGGATTACGCCACCCGTCAACCGCGCCCTTGATCCCACGTATGTATCGTGAATCGTTTTCCATGTCTAGATGCACATGTTCCCCAATGTGCCATCCAAGTTCCGTGCCAGGGCAAATCAAGAAATACGGAACTCGGTCGGGAGCTTTAAATCGTCTGCCGATGCAGATATCAAGGTCTGTTTTTTGTACCCGTGGCTATGGTCCCACGTGACCCCTCCCTCAACTACTGAAAGGCAATCCAAGAAAAATCATGTATAAGAACCACTCCACGACCCCACTATAGCCCACTTTCCTACGGGCCAACCTCACCCATGACTCGATAGCAAGCACATGGTCTGTTGGGGGTTCCCTGCCTTTCCGTACGTACACGATTGACTAAAGATTGTAGGTAGTCGGCGATGCGCTATCCAGGGCAAAAACAAGAATCGTCGACTCCACGCTAATCCATCCCAGTCTTTAGGTTGCTCGCATAGCAACCAAGGCATACTCTTGGTCCTTCTAACGCAGACCTTAACCTCTCATGGGCCTAGTATAATTACTTGGCAGCCCACAGAGGGATCCCAAGAATATCCTCACGTCCCCCGAAGCTTCCACTTCGGCACCCAGTGCGCTGGAGCTTTTATCCAAGTCAGATAACTTGCTCCCCCTCGTATACTAAGCGATGACCTACCGTATCAGGTTACTCATCGTTTTGAGAATTAGTCCTATGTTCTTAGCTAAGAATTATTACTTAGTTACCCTTAACTAAGGTTTACCACTTAGCTTCCTTTCCCGTTATCCTTGATTAACCACGGTTTTCTACCTAGTTCTTCTAGCTAGGGTTTGTCTATTGGGTTAAGTGTTATCATTTAAGTCCATGACTTAACCCGCCCACGAATCACGTCAAAGATTGGCTAAGTATTTAAGTTCAAGACTTAGTCCCACAAGTTGGTTAAGTGTACCCAGAGGCTCATGACTTAACCCTATCAAGTCAAATTGGTCAAGTACTAGCTTACCTTAATCCTATCGGATTATCTTGCTAGATCGATTAAGCATAGATTATCTTAATCCCATCAAATTATCGAGTCGGATTGGTTAAGTATAGGTTGGCTTAACCCCATCCTCTAATCGTACTACAATGGTTAAGTATATTCTAAAAAGTCTTGTGACTTAACCTTATCAGGTCCGCGTATTAGATTGGTTAAGTGTAAGTTACTTAACCCCATCAAATCATCATGTATCATTGGTTAAGTATAAGTTGCTTAACCCCATTAAATTATCACGTTAAGTTGGTTAAGTATTGGTTACTTAACCTCATTGAATTACCAAGTTTAAATTGGTTAAGTGTTTAACTTAACCCCATCGAATTACCGTGTTTAGATTGGTTAAGTGTGGATTACTTAACCCCATCTAATTACCATGTTTAGATTAGTTAAGTCTTAATTACTTAGCCTCATCTAATTACCAAGTCGGATTAGTTAAGTGTAAATTTCTTAACCCCATCCTCTAATCATCTTGTATGGTTAAGTGTCATTAAGAAATCAAGTCCGGTCCCACTTAACCTACCCATTCATGTCATATCGGTTAAGTGTCATTAGGCAAATCAAATTACTTAACCTACCCACCCTTGTCATGTTTTGTTAGGTACCATTAGCCCAATCAATTTACTTAACCCATTTGTCCATGTCATCTTTGGTTAAGAGTCATTAATCAAATTAACTTAACCCTATCCTGTGGCATTAATTACTTAATGTACCTTCACCTCTCACATTAGACTTTGTTGTGGTTACTAGTTAAGCCGGGCGGGTCCGGGTAGTTTTACACCACAACTTGGTCTAACCTCGGGTTCAAGCACAACATGACCAACTTCTCACATTGGGCCCTATTGTTTGCAACAACTAGTTAGGCCGGTCGGTTCCGGGTAGTTTTACGTTGCAAACTCAACCCAACCTCGAGTTGGCCACTTTCATGTTTAGCCTAGTGTCATGTTCATAGTCAAGTTTTCAAGCAATTGGGTAGACCTAACTTAATAGGTAAATTCCCAATGGGTAGACCTAACTTAATAGGTAAATTCCCAAGCTTATGTTTTTATGCATACTTACATGTCAACTTCCATGCTATCTTTCAAGTCATGTTTTCAAGTTGTATTTTCATGTCATATTTAACGTTACATATTGTCATGTTTATACCCATTTACCCAAATCATGTTCATGTCATTATGTTTTCCTCATAATGTGACCCCAACGCTTTTAAACTCGCATATATGTTCGCAACAACGTAATGGACTAAAAGAAGAGACTTGACAAAGGCATGACAAAAATGGATATTAAGCCACAAGTTAATCATGGTGGCAAATGAGGCACAAATGTGTTCATTAGCTTGCATGTTACATTCTTAAGCCTCAAAACATGCATAAACCCAAACTTGGCACATAAGCGAATCATGGTGACAAAAGACATAGAATGATGACTAGAAACTCGCATACATCATCATATAAGGGTTATGACTTCATATGCAAGTTGACATAATGATTATGAAGATTCTCATGTTGCATAATGCAACATTTCAACATAAAGGTTGTAGCTTTTAGCTCATAGGATCAAGATAATGACTTCATAAACTTGCATAACATGATAGCATGCATCATTCTCAATGACCAAACCCAAACTTTCAACATGAACATTTAACCTCATAGTTAATATCTAAGAGTAAGGAAGGGCTTACATTGCTATGAAGGCCTAAATCGATTAAACTAAAGCTTGTGATGAAGCCTATGCATGCCATCACCCAAAAAACCCAAAGATGGATGCTCCAAATCAACAAAAACACCATCTTTATGAACAAAGATCAAAGCTTTTGCCTTGGAATCAACTTGAGAAGCTCTCATACTAACATAGGGACTCTCTAACACTCCCAAGAACATGAAACCTTTCATAGAAATGAAGTGGAGGCTATGATAGTTGAGTGGAGGCCATGAGAGTAGAAATTTGGCCATAGTTTAGTTGCATGAATGAATAATGAGGGTTTAGGCTAGGTTAGGGGTCTTTTTATAGAGATTAGGGGTAGTTTAGGCCGTTAGATTAACCCTAGGATAGATCCCAGCCCTCAAAAATCGTCACAAGCCTCCAAAACAAGACCAAGGGCCAAAACAGGTGCACCAGGCCAGCCAGGGTCAAGCCAGAAGGCTGTGCAGGTTTCTGGCTCGACACGGGCGCACTTCCCAAGTGCTCCAGTGTATTTTTGTGCTGGCGCACTTCACAAGTGCGCCAGTGCATTCTGGCTTGTTTTCGGTTTTTCTGCCTAACTTCGTTCGTCCATATCTTCTTCATACGGACTCCGATTTACGAAATTTCGGACTCTATTTCGCGTATTTTTCCGAGACGAACGCAATGGAGCAACCCGTTTATCCTGATTCAGATTTTATAATTTAATTCTGCTTTGATTCTTGTCTTAACACGTTGCTAAAAATTCGGGTTGTTACATAAAATTTCTACCTAATACTGAGATGACAAACCAATTAGATAAGTTTATCCATCTTAAACAAGGAAATCTGAGTCTGCAAGAGTATGTGGACAAATTCACCAAGTTTTGCAAGTTTGGTAGGGGTTTGGTGGATACCCCAGTGAATAAGGCTTTAAGATTTGTCAAGGGGTTGAATTCACCATTAAAGGAGACTTTATTGGCCTAGGTTACTTTTGGAGCAACATTCGAGATATAAGTGGAGACTGCCTTCTTATGTAAGGCCGAGGAAGCAAAGGAAAACAAGCGCGGTGAGAAAGGAGAAGGCGATTCTAGTTCTAAGAAGAATAAGAAGAAAGAATGGTGGAAGGACAAGAAGAAAGGGGGGAAATTCAAGAGAGAAGCCAAGACTTATGCAAGGTGCAATCGTAAGGGCTATGAGGCCAAAGACTGTAGGGTTAGTTTGGAAAAGAAGGAGTTTAAGTGGATGTGTTTTAATTGCCATGAAGAAGACATCTATCTAGGGAATGCCCAAAGCCCGGGGTTATTCAGAAAAGTCCGGATTATGCATTGGAAGAAGCACCGATACAGAGCCAACCCCCGAAAGATCAAGGTCATCCTACGCTAGAAGGTACAACTTCTATTTTAGGATCTTCCGTATATACCTTGTTTGACTCTGGAGCGACCCATTCTTTTATTTCTAAAAGATTAGTTAATTCTTTGAACCTTTCCTTATCCATCGCTAGTAATCTGATAGAGGTAGCCAACCCTATCGATGGAACTAAGTATCTTGTGTTGATCTGCAAAGACCTATTATTGGATATCGACGATGTCGATCTCCTCTGTGATGTGTATGCATTAGATTATATGGAGTATAACCTTATTCTTTGTATGGATGGGCTATCATTCAATGGTGACATTCCAAGATTGCAATAAGGGAATTGTTCATCTTAGGAGCTGAGGAGGATGTAGTTTGAGAATCCCTTGTAAGGTTAGAAACAAGGATAAAGCCTTGTTGTGTGCCTTGTCTCCTAGTTCAGAAGGACCATATTTGTTCCCTATAGTATGTAAGTTCTTGGATATCTTTGAGGAAGTCACAGGACTTCCACCCCATAAGGATATCTCTTTTCGTATCGGTCTGAAAAAGGATGTCAGACCAGTAGGCATATGGCACCTAAAGAAAGGCGAGAATTGGACAAATGGATTTCAGAGTTTCTATAGAAAGGCTTCGTCCGACGGAGTACATCTGAGTGGTGTGCACCTTTTGTGTTTGCCACCAAAGCTGATGGATCCTTAAGACTTTGTGTAGATTATAGGGAGTTAAATAAACCTTACTAAGAAGAATAGGTACCCCTTACCTAGAATTGATGATCCGTTGGACCACTTGGGAGGAGCCTTAGTATTTTCCCAATTAGACCTCAGGATTGGATTTCACCAATTAAGGATTGCAGAAGATAATAAGGATAAAACCGCATTTAGGATGCCAAGTGGATTATTTCAGTGGGAAGTTATGCCCTTCGGACTAATGAATGCACCCGCCTTCTTTGTAGACCTTATGAGTAGAGTGTTTAGAGGCATTCTGAATAAGTTCATAGTGGTTTTTGTAGATGATATCCTTACATTTTCTAAGGACCATAAGAACATGAAGGAAACTTAAGGAAGGTCGTAGGAAGTTTGAGAGAGAACCAGTTGAAAGCTAAATTTTCAAAATGCCATTTTTGGAAGGAAGAAGTTAGATTTTTAGGGCATATTGTGTCGAGGAAAGATTTGGCAGTTGACCTCGCTAAGATTCAAGCAATTAAGGGGTGGAAAGTACCCTAAAACACTGCAGAAGTGAGAAGTTTTGTTGGATTAGCGGGATATTATCGAAAGTTTATTAAGGACTTCGCAAAGATTGCTACCCTTCTAACCCAACTAACAAAGAAAAACAAGGTATTTTCTTGGATTGATAAGTGTGAAGTGGATTTTAGGAAATTGAAAGAAGCATTGACTAGTGCACCAGTTCTTATCATCCCCCATGGTTCAAAAATGTTCACAGTTTACACTAATGCATGCGGGACCGGTTTAGGTGTGGTTCTCATGCAAGAAGATAGAGAAGTTGCCTACACTAGTAGGCAACTCAAGGACCACGAGAAGAGGTATTCAGTTCATGACCTAGAATTGGCTGTAGTATTATCCGCCCTGAAGACGTGGAGGTATTATATTTTAGGGGAGAAGTTCAAGCTTTTCACTTACCATAAATCCTTTTGAATTATTTATTATCTCAACGTGATTTGAATTTTAGACAACAACGATGGATGGAATACAGTGCCTCTTTTGATTACACGATCCAGTATACCCTGAAGAAGGGAAACGTTGTAGTAGATGTGTTGAGTAAAAGGCATACATCCTTGAATGCGATCCTGGAATGGAAACAAATAAAGTTTATCTCTAACTTTAACTTACAACTGCCACCTGTAGCTTCTACTAGTTTTCCTGGAGTTATGTTGGTTAGACCCTCTTTAAGGGAAAGAATATGGATTTTGCATGATCTTGATGAGGAGCTAAGAAGTTTTAAGGAGAAAGATGGAAAGAAGGAGATCTTTCCTCATTCAATTAGATACTCGCTTAGTAATGATAGGAGTTTGCTTAGGGATGGATGAATTTGTGTCCCTAAGGAGGAGGAGTTGAGGAAGGAAATTTTAGTAGAGTGCCATAGTGCAAAGATGACCATACACCCTGGTGGAGATAAAATGTACAACGACATGAAGAGAAATCTCCACTAGGAAGGGATGAAAAGGGAGATAGCTGAGTTCGTAGCCAAGTGTATGACTTGCCAAAGAGTTAAAGCGGAGCAAGGAAGGCCTGGAGGATTATTGTTTCCTCTAGAGCTTCCTATGTGGGAACGGGAGCATATTTTCACAGATTTTATTGATGGGTTTTTGAGGAGTCAGATGGAAAATGAAGCCATTTGGGTTATAGTGGACCATCTAACCAAGAGTGCTCACTTCATACCAGTCAAGAGGTATAGGACTACGATTCATTAGCCCAGTTTTATGTTAGAGAAATAGTTAGACTACACAACATTCCATCGAGTATAGTTAGTGATCGAGACCCTCTGTTCACAAGTGATTTTTAGAGAAGTTTACAAGCGGGATTAGGGACGACGCTCAACTTAAGTACAACCTATCACTCGCAGATCGATGGCCAGATGGAAAGAGTCAATCAGATTCTTAAAGATTTTCTTAGAGCCTGCATTATCATCTTTGGAGGAACTTGGGTGTAGCACATGCCACTACTAGAGTTTGCGTATAACAACGGTTTTCAAGAACAATTTGTATGGCCACTTTTGAAGCGCTTTATGGGCGGCCACCCAAATCACTAACTTGTTGGCGTGAAACTACCAACAAGGTTATACATAGAGCATACATCGTCTGTGATTCCACGAAGAAGATTTCTTTGAGTAGATAGAGGATGAAGGCAGCCCAAAACCGTCATAAATCATATGCAGATAGAAGGAAGATGGAACTTGAGTTCAATATCAGAGACTTGGTATTTGTAAAGGTTTCCCCTCTCAAGAAGACTGTCCGGTTTGGAAAGACTGGGAAGTTGACTCCCATATTCATTGGACCTTTTAGGATCATCGAGAGAATAGGATCTTTGGCTTATCACGTGGATCTCCCCAAGCGCTTATTAGGATCACATAACGTTTTTCATGTATCTCATCTAAGGAAGTGCCTTCATGATTCTGCTATTAGACTCAAGCTTGACGAGATTGGGAACTTAGGAAACCTCGAGTTGGAGTATAAGGTGCCTCGTTCTACTGCAAGATTGTAGAGCATGGAATCAGAAGACTCTGCAATAAGACCATTCGCCTTGTCCAAGTAGAATGGGGAGTTGACCCTGTGGAAAACACTTAGGGAACTGAGGAGAAGATGAGATAGACCCATCCAGAGCTTTTCTCGGATAATTTTCAACCTAATTTTATAATAATGGATGCATTGTGGTTGCTAGATTAGATGGTAGGTAAATGGATGCAACACAATTGCGCAGTGCACTCATATAAAAATATATGCATAATAGGATGTTTTGCATACATACTGCATCACTTATTAAATAGACACGTTAGGGTTGAGCTCACTTTAGTAAGTCCGAATTTCATAAGCACTACGAATCATGGAAATTTTATGGATGTATTTAAAATAACATGGGTGCACAACATGAACATTTAGAGCGAGGTTTTCTTTACTCCCCTCCAAATAGATATCGAGATGAGATCTATTTTAAGGGGGGGGGGGGAGAATGTAACACCCCATAAAAATAAACTAATTAAATAATAATAAGATAAGTGAGTTAAATAAATAATAAATATAAAACAATGGAAAAACGGAAATTTTAGTGCAAATAGGAATTTAGTCACGAAACTATTATATTTGAGTTCATGATGAAATTCTGATACGTTTTCATATATATATATATATATATATATATGTATGTATGTATATGTATGTATATATTGAAAGCGAAGTCCGTATGAAGAAATATAATTAAATGAAATCATACAGTAAATATTTACTCATATATGTTTGAATTAATAGTATATATACACATCTAAGTGATAACAATAGCTTAATTAGAATAATAGAGTATTCCCTTAGGTCAATTCAAAATTCAAATGAGTAGATAAGGTCAAGGGGACACAAAATAAATGATAGAAGGAAAGAAATTAATAATATAAGGTAACTTTTAAATTAATAAACCAAAACTGTGCATCACCAGGCTTATTGGGCATTTTCCTACCTAAGCGGTTGACACCCAGGGGTCGACGCTCTTCACAGGGGGTGTCGACCGGTTGGTGTGGCCTGGGCGTGGTGAACGTGTTTTACGTTAGTTTTAGGGTATGTTTTATAGGAAATCAACATCTAAGATTAAATTATAATAATCTAACGGCTGTTACTCTTTTGCCCTCCTATAATTACAACCCCACTCACCTCACCATTCCCTAGCTATCTCATTCCCTTTTGCCCTTATTCTTCTATAATTCCAGAAAATAGGTTTCTTCTTCTATCTAAATTTTATTCTATTTTAACTTTTATAATCCTATTTCTTATTGAATTAACCTTCTAGAATCCAATATCTATATAGGTGACCCAATTCCATAGGGTCCATCCATATAGATCTACGATCAGAATCGGAGAACTACGTCAATTCACACATACAGTTTTCAGTTTGTTGATATCTCCATCACTGATATCGCTGTGAGTGGAAATAGGATTTGTTTAGACTGTTCCCTATATTTTGTAGATTTTAAATGAATCTGTATGCTTAGGGGATTTGGGTTTTCACGATATCACAATAAAGACCCCACAATTTCCTATCTTTATTTTGTCGCAAAGTTTGTTAATAAATATTTTGGGCTTGAAATTTATTTAGCAACGTTTGAGGAAAAATTTGGTGGTTATGCTTTTGTTTGGTTGGATTTGTCTATTTCAATGATATAAAATGTATGTAGTATAAAAAGGTTAAGATTTGATTTGATTGCAGAATTTAAATAGGTTTAGATCTCTATTTTAAATAGAGCATTGGAATGTATTTAGATCTATAGTAATTAAATATTAACTTTTTATGTGAAAGCATACAAAAGGGCAAGTTTGATCCAAACTGAGGTTTATATATATATATATATATATATATATATGTGTGTGTGTGTGTGTGTGTGTGTGTGTGTGTGTGTGTGTGCGTGTGTGTTGGAATATGTATGTATATATAACTCCCCACTTCTCTTTCATTGTTTAACAATTTTAGCAAGCCTACGATACAAGTTTGAATGATTATTGTTGATGTTTTTCTCATTTGCTGCTTGTTATCAAACATGCCATGATTTAAGTAGTTTATTATGGGAATTGGGCCTGTATACCTTATATGTGAATATGATTGAAAAAAATTCACTTTCAGGACGTTTCAAAATTCGAACGATAATTAGCGTTTATAACACTTATTAAATCATATATTTATATAGCGTAATCTGCATAAATAAACGTAATAATTGCATAATAAATATGTTAGGATAATGTTTGGACTATACTGTCCCCATAGGAATCGTTTTTTTGTGTGTGTATAATTGACCTATATATATATATATATTAAATAATGACACACAGACATGAGGTTAGTCGTCATTTGTGGTAAAAATCTACCTGGAACCGCCCGGCAAATCTAGCAAGAGCAAGTGAGTCTGACTAACTTGAGAAGTCTAGGTTCATGGGCCGTTAAATTTAGTATACTATGACACGAGGTTAAGCCCACTTATAGTAGAAGTCTGTCCGAAACCGCCCAGTAAATCCAACATCTACAAGTAGTTGGATTAACGTGAGAGGTCTAGTGTGTATATATATAACTAATATATGTGTGTGTATAGGTAGGCTTACTACCCGCCTTGAGAAGGTCTTAAGTGGATGGCTTCCTTCTTATCTAGTTTGGGTCTTAAGTGTTTAGGACTAAGCCCGTTCCGAAGGTTTATTCCTTGGTTTGGGCCAAAGTATGGGACCCTCCCTTATTAGATTCGAAGTGGTATATGGGTCCTCCTTCTCTAAAATGGTTTAGTCATAGCAATAGCGAAGTAGGGTAGTTTACCGGAATGTCCACTTCCTCTAGGAGCAATGTGAGGGCTAACCTAGGGATGAGTTCGGTATACGTTGGACATTGCATGCAATTATTAACCACCGTCTAAGGGAAGTCTTAAGTAGCATAGGACTACTACCGTAATATCAGTTAAGTAGTAAAATGAGGCATCCGCCGGAGGGGCCTTAAATGGCTATATGCGGGCCTACCCTAAACCGGTACTAAGCTGCGAGATACTATTTCTCATATTACTTGTAGGAATATATATATATATATATATAATGTCGACATGATAGGACGGGGTCTTAAGTGGCTAGGGTCCACCTTAGGATCATAAGAGATCATAGGAATCGACCCTTAATAAATATACTAGAATGGGCCTTAAGTGATCGAGAATGTCCACCTTGTTGGGTCTTAAGTGATCGCTAATCTACCGTAAATACATTAATGAAGGTCTTAAGCGACTAATTCAGAGATCCACCTCATTAATTAGAATATACCTTTTGTTTGTGCATGCCTGTGTGTTACATAGACATACTTTGAATATATAACCTACCAAATATAGAGTATAGCCTTTAAACATATGTTATTCTCATTCACCAGAACTTTATGTTCTGACCCTCTCCTTAACATATTAACAGGTCAGTAGGTAAGGTGTAGGCATGTTGGACGAGATGATGATGGAGCCTGAAGAAGGTGAAAATACTATTATTACTATTTGCTGTTATTGCTATTTTTTTGTTGGATGAACTTGATGGTGAATAATAATGATATACCTTTGTAAACATGTGGCTTTAAATAAATGGTACATCTTTACTTTGATTATTATGTTCTATCGTTTTGATGTGTGAGTTTCTCTGCATTTAGTGCTCTGTATATTTGTGTTTATATTTCCTTAGTAGGAACCAACGATCTGCATAGAGTGACTTTAAGTTCCAAGGGGTTTTTTTTTGGGTCAGAATTTAGGCCCACTCCGAGCGGGTTGTTACAAGGACCCTGATTCTAATTGGCCATTAATCCCTGACCTTCCTCTTTGGGTCAAATATTACCATTAGGTGTAATCGTAGTGCTTTCACCATCGATATTCAATCTAGAGCTCCTTCTCTCCATATATTACTTCTTCCTTCTATAGAGAAACTTTAATAAGATATTGAAGGGTGTTCATAAGACTAAATGGCATATACATACTAATATAATACAAATATAAACACGTAATAGTTTCATTATCTAAAACCTTATAATTTCTCCGATCTTTGGGTTTATTTTGAAAATCCTTCTAAAGAAAATATATCTTAAATTTGCATAAACCTATGCTTTGGTACCAAATTTGTAAAGCCCCATTCCCCAAGACTGAAACCACAATTCTATTGATGTTGCAGTTATCTCTAGTGTAGACTTTCGGTGATAGAATACCGGAAGTTAATAAAACACAACATCAGTAAAATGAAAGTATGAAAAACTTTACAAAAATTCATTGATATCCAATCCATTCATACAACCCTTTTGTACAACCCGTTCAGAGAATATATATAAATTGTCACAAAATATACTCCGAGAGCAACACATGATGATGCCCCCTCGGTTGCTCAGAGTTTAAATACATAGGAAAATTGCCTTTGCCGATACACACATCAAAACAAAACAAACAATGGCACTCCTAAATAGCTACACCCTCCATCTTACCTTCAGAAGTTTATTCGACGAAGCCCCTGAAAACCATAACCCTCAACCTACTCAAATGAGCAAGTGATAGTTAAAGGGGAAAGCAAAAACTTTGAATCAGTCAACAGACCAATGTGATCCTTTCTACTGATACATAGATATCTAATAGGACCACACCGCAATGCGGAATGGGTTTCTCCCTCGCTAGTATCAAGCCACTTTCGTAATCATCCCTAGAATACCTGCACTTCAGTGGTCAGTATGAAACCATAATAACATAAGTGACTTTATAAATATGAAAAATGCAACACATAATGATTCCCCATCCCCATTATTTTAGATTTCCAATCCTAATGGTTTCCAGTGATTCCCCATCATTTTCATTATGTAATTATTCCCTATCATTTTCATTCTTTTAATTATGTTCCCCTTCCATATTACGCAAGGTAACTGCCTGCTAGCATTCGAAAACGAAACACCTTCCATACCGCGCAAAGCAATGGATCATTTACTTTGGTACCGGCATTACACAAATCAAGGTAACCCCTTTCTAGGAAATGAAACCGTCCTTTTCCATTTAATTGACTTTCATACTGCGCGAAGTAATAAAGCTATTCCTTCGTATTCATTTGACTTTCGTACCGTGTGAAGCAACGAAGCCAGTTTGTTATTAAAATTTCCGTACTATGCGAAGTAATGGAATTCCTCCTTTCGAACAACCTCTCATGCTTCATATGGTAACCCTACTAACAGCGGAATCGATGGCTTATCCTTTTATTTAATTAGTTCTATCAATTCATTTTCCATATAGGTTTCTGCAATGTTTAACTGGTTCCCCTAATTTATTTCACCCATTGTTTTATCTAATATTCACAAAAATGTAAATTTTATGACTATGGTTTTACACCAATAACATGTGCAACTTTAAATGGTGTCCTACCAAATTCAATAAACGATTATCTCTGAAAGGACACCCTTCCAACTCAATAAGACAAGCGGTTTTTTATTCTGAAGGCAAACACCTCTGATCCATTCATTACTTGTCTCTAAAAGACAACCCTTTTCGCCTTTATAAAACAAAATATCAATCATTCACACTAAAGGAAAACCCCTACAACCCCTTTCAATTCCCCCGAAAGGCACCCCTTTTAGATTCATTCAATTAATCAAGATCCGATGTCAAAACCATAAGGGCTGGGTATAGAGGCAGAAACCTCTAACTTCTTTATACAATCGTAAAATAAATTGCCCTTCGTTGATACTGCCGACACCGACATCCATTTAAAGAAAGCCTCAAATCCTTTTATAAAAATTTCCATTAGGCTCGCTTACCACGTCCAAGGAAATAAGTTTTGGAAAACAAGTTTATAAAGTCATGTTATCGTAGGCAATGACTTCAAGGGTTTTGGATTTTCATTCAGTTCCCTAAGAGGTATAAAGTCCTTATAAAACAGTTTTCTACCTTATAAAAGATTCCTTGTCGTCCTTACCAAAAGGTTGGAGGCAAAAGCCTTTAGTGGAGACATTAACTTTCAAAGTGCATAAATATCAATACCAAATCTCCTCCAGAAGGTAAGAGGCGAATGTATGGAAACTTCATATACTATATACGTATATGATATTTTAATTTTCTAGCACTACCGTAGGCTGGCTTCTGAGAGTATAAGAATGTTGCTTCCGGAAAGGCAGTGACACTAATAGTATATACAGATATATTGACTAATTTCCTTATAAATATTACTTTATACTTAATCCACCATATTTCTCGAATTCATATTGGATTATAAATTAAAATACTGATCGTATACAGTCTTTTTACAGCACTTTTGTACCGACCATGTGTAAAATATTTATACGTATATTGTAATCATTTTAATTAACATGCAAGCTTTTCCTAAGCAATTCAATCTTACAAAATAACTATTTCATACATCAATGAAAATTTATAAAAATTGAAACTTATCTCCAAAATCATATAACAAATATCATACCCAGAATCCATGGCATTCTGAGATTTCTAACTATAGATTTTACCCTAAAACCTAACCATTTTCATGCACATAGAAAAATGCATGTGAACATGTCAAACATAGCTTTTGATTTCCCACTAATTAGCATCATAACAATCATGATAAACCATTATGAGAAAAAATAACTTTGCATTATTTCCTCAATGGACGAAACATAAGAATGAGAGTATTATTCACCTTGATTAGTTGAGGTAGTGAGATTTTTTTATCAAGTTTCCAAGCTTTAAATCTAACCTTTTCTCTTTTCTTCTTACCTAGCTTTAATGGTTGACCACCTTATTTTTATTTTAGTTTTTATAGTGAATGAAAAGTGAAACAAAATATGGTAGGATATGAGTAAATATAGAGGCTAGAAGTTTACCTTTTCCCCCTCTCGTATGCCCTATTCCTTAAGCACCATTTCATTTGTTTCTAAGGCCAACCTACTAATAATTTACTAAACTCAAATAACATTTCCTCCTTCACCACATTATTCCAATTTAATTTAGCCAATTAAATTCACAGATAATATTATCTAAAATTAGGGGCATTACATTGTACGCTTTTGGTGTACCTTTTGTACTAGCTTGTTTATCGATTATAAATATATGAAAGATTATTTTTAAAATCTTGTTCTTAGTTAAATTTATGATATGGTCCAATCGAATTGGATATCATATCCACATGTTTTGAGTTTTTGTAGGGATAACTATTAAACTAAATTTGTGATTCGAAAACCGATTCTCTTACAAATTATTATACCGCTATATTCCACCTCTATATGTTGTTCCAAGGGTAGAACTAATATAGCAAGATGAGTACTGATTAATTTTATGCCTCGAAAAGATGATATTTAAACAACGTATGTAATATTTGTTTTTTGGCAAGGCCGTCTGGTTTTTAAAGTGATCTGTAACACTTTTATTATATCAAAATAAAAATACGCGAAAACATGAGATATATGGAGAGTATATCTACGAACAAACTAAAAGAGAAAAACATTTCCATGCAGAGAACGCAGTCCAGAACATTGACCAAATAACTAATTCGAACATAATAAACCCAAAAAGGAATTACAAGTAAATAACCTCATATCACACGAAACATTTTTGAGCATAACCTCACAGACTCACATGAGCTAAAAGAGAGCTCAAATTACACCAACCAAGTAATCAGTTACTAGAGTAACTGAGCCCTTTAAGGAGCTCATTTTTCTCCTAGTGATAGGAGCCTTGATGTCTATATAACCAGGCATGGCTACTGGTATTAGGGAGGCTGTATCAACATTAGGCAACGAGGAGGTGCCTTATACGCTCCTGGTGGCACTAGAGCGCATACGGAAGAATTTGCTTTGACTTGCCGTTCTTGTTCACAGAAGAGGAAGAGGGATCATTGCTTGTATTTTCTATAGGGGGACTACTGGTAGAAAGAGAAATATTTGACACAATGACAGGTGATTTGGCAGTAGATCTGGGTTTATTGAGAAACCCATGCTTGAGATGAATTTTATCTGATAATAATTTATCTATTGTAGCAGCTTCCCTTACTTGATCAGTGGCATTCGAACCAAAATTCATCACAACAGCCAAAAGCACTTGCATAGGATCTACACATTTCTTAAGAGCTGAGTTCGATATCATTTTTGTAGGACTTAAACATTCACCGTCATGTTTTCCTTGATTTATCCCTTGTTCTTACCATTATCCAAAAGAAGAACCTCATGTTCACAGCTCATTTTAACATTTGCATGTTCGCTGCTCACTTTAGACATAACATTATCACTTATGCTAGACTCTTTAACGTCAGACACATGATCAACATGCAAAGAGTGGTTTGCAATTTCACCCTTCTCAACGCACTCCACGTTAATCTTTTCAGGCATTTCGAAGCTACTGGAAATTCCAAAGCTTTGTTCATTCATAATTTTTCCAACTTGTTCATTAAAAATAACTTGAACACCTTTACTTTCTTTGGAAATGATATTAATATTCGAAAAATTCCTAAATTTAAAGTCACCACTTCGAGCACCAGCTTTAACTTAACTAGATCGATATCCATCCGTAAAATGCCCTTTTTTATGGCACTTGCGGCAAACAATCTTGTTTCTTTTTTACTTACACCCTTTTGATCTCTCTTTCACTTGAAGAACATTCTTTTCTTCCCTTGAAAACTTTGAATGTCAACTAGCTTCTCACCACTGAATAAAGCAAGCAACTCTTCATAACGAGTAGCCAGTTCCACTATATTATAAATAGGAACCATCAAGTGCAGTAGTGTATCCTTAGCAATCTCTAGCTTCAATCCCTAGATGAATTTACCATTCCTCTTAATGGTCGTGTCAGCAATGCCATGAGCATACCAAGATATTTCATCAAACCTATTGGCATACTCAATGACAGTCATATCACCTTGCTAACTATATTTCTGAAACCACATCGCCTTAGCTCCCTAAGATAAATATGTATTGTAACAGCCTGCATTTTACGTATCAAAGGATCATAAAATATTTTTATTTAATTCTTGAGGGTTGGATCATTCTCATATTTTGATATGTTGTTTATGGGGATGTGAGACATGTCCATAATTTTTTACCAAATTTATCTGTGACCATTTTTCCCCTATCAGTTTTGTACAGGGTATAACTTTTGACTGGGATCGAATCGGGTTCTGAAATCAATTTCATTTAAAAGGAAATGGTGTTGCCAATTTCACAGAGTGGTCGGATTAAAGATTTGGTTCAACGGTTTGGGAGGAATCGCTTTTTTAGTGCTGCACAATTTTCTATATTGGTTTTGTAAGCCATTATGGGCTGATTTGGGGTGGCCCATTATGGGATGGTTTGAGGCTATAAATAGGGGGATAGAGGCATGGAGAATAGTTTACTTTCTTCATTCTCTCCTTTGATTGAGCTCGTGATCCATCTTGCTCAATCAAATACACTTTTCCACCATTAAAATCTAGATTTAAGAAGATTGAAGATCTACATCAATAAAAGCTAGATTTACATCAAGTGAAGAGAGATCACAACAAATCAAGAGGTTTGAAAGTTGTTCTTCGCTGTTCGGATTCACGATTCATCGTTTTTAAGGTACATCGAAGATTTGGTAAGCGATAAGCATCTCTCGCACGGATTCAATCAAGTATATGGGTTGTTTAATCTTAATTTCATCATTTTAAGTTGCACCAAGATCTACATCATAGTAAGTATATTTTCATATGAATCACCATAGGATCTAATCTAGCAACTTAAATTGGTTAATTCTTATGTTAATTCATATGTTTACGCAAGTTTAGATCCATTGTTTAGTTTATTCGTTGATTTATCATGATTTGATAAACTTTATATGATTATTGGTGAATAATTGTCATTTTGATGTTGTTGATGGATTCATAAAGTGTCGATTGTTGAATTAGATGATATGGATGAGTTGGTTGAATCGATGTTGCCGTTTGTTGGTGACTTGGTCAAGATTAGAGCTATTTTGGTGAGATCTAGAGTCGGGTCATTCGGAGATAGGTCAGGTCGTGGCTTGTGCTCTAAGACATGGTAGGTCACTGTGATGTTGAAGATTCAGATCGTTTGAAGGAGGACCAGGTCGGGTCGTTGGGACTCAGGTTAGGGCGCAGAAGCTTCTCCGGAAGCGGGTCGTTATGTCTGGATACTAGTCAGGTCGTTTTTTTTTGTCATGGAGTGCTGGAAGCATCAGGTGAGAAATGGTATGGCATGACCAAGTCAGGTCGAGGATGAAGAATGACCTAGTCAGGTCGTTGGGTGAGTCAGGTTGGGTCAGCCTACATGGTAAAGTAAATGGGTCTTTGGTCTGGTGAGCAGACCCAATAGGTTGGGTCGTGGGTCGTAGGTCATTTGCGACTTGGGGAAAGACAACTTGACTATGTTGAGCCACTATTTGATGTTATTTTAGTTCAGTGATGTATGTGACTTCAAAGTGAATTCAAGTAGGAATTTCGAAGTGATGTGATGTGTTCGTTGATCGTCGAAATGCAACGAATGTGAAGACGACTCAAGGTAGTGAGTTCGTGGATAACGGTTTCTCGAGAAGTGGCTTGAGCTTGTAAATAGTCATCAGGATGGATGACTAGAGATAATGAAGGCCGAGAGATTATCGTTGCCGTATGTTCTGGCAGACCTAAAGCAGGGGTACAATGGGGGCACCCAAAGACTAGAAGTGGCTAATCGAGTACCCTGGGCAATCACGGTGGGCCTAGAGATATGAGTCACGATGGCGTATGGAATTTTGCTAGAACCAAGGTTACCATTAGCCCTTGATGGACGACAAGGTGTTGAAATGGTCATACGATAACGATCGTTTCAAAGCAGGAATGACGGTGATAACCAGAGTCATGGATGATTGTTTTGCTTGTATTGTCTTGTGTAGATTATTCGACGTCGAAAGAGAAACCTCTTGGGTGCTTGTCTGATGTTGGTTTAGGCCTTCAGGGCTTGTGATTTGGAGATGTCAATATTGATTAGGATGGTCTATGCTTGGTAACTGATTACCATGAATGTACTGTTGTTCCTTCTTTGTTGTTGTAAAGGCTATCACAATCAGATGTGGGGAAGACGGATTGGGTTCTTCTCTGGTGATGTTGGTAGGTTAGTTGATTAATATGCCTATTCTCATATACTTTATTAATGATGTTATTTAGCTGTTTTATCGCTCATTAAGGCTATTGTCTGACTCAAGGTTTTATGTTTCCCTCTTATTACCTTGGGTTGTTCATCCTGTTGTGGATAGGCAGATTGAGTAGCAGGTAACAGGTTATGGATCTTGATAAGACGATGCTGTTGTGCGATGACGAGCAGGAAGCTATCACATTATTTACTACGATCTGGTATTTGTTGTTTCTGTTGTTTGATGTTTTCTCTAAGAGTTGTTGTAATGACCTAGGGATTTTCGGCCCTGAAAATCGACATAAATACCTTTACCCCAACTCCTACCGACCTTCCAAACTCCGAAAACACTGGAACGTTATTAAAAAGAATTTAGAGGGTGAGATAAGAAAGAATTATTAGAATAGAAGAAGAAAAGGAAGAACAACACTACACAGAGTCTCATATCGCAGCGAAACAAAATATAATACAGAAATAATCTTTATTGAGAGCTTTAAAAAATATACTTACAATATCAGAGTACATCACACAATGGGACAGTTATAATAACATGTTCCCATATACAACACACAGCGGAATAGTAGTTATATGATTTCATACGTTTGAACATCTCCAGCTCGTCTCTGGACTTCACAACATTCGATAACCTGAACCTGTACACCCCGGGCTAACCCGAGCATTTACAAAACACCGAGTCAGTCCGGTGAACCGGAGTGAGATAAACTCGCACAGTATTTAGGGTATCACACAACCTGATTTTAAAGTTAAAATCTTTCAAAGAAAAGGATAATCGTAACACCAAATCCACACATAAACACGAATGGTTTTTACCTTACGATAACCCAAAACATTTTTGAAACCAATATCTTGTCTGATATTATAATAATGTCTAAATACAAGTAATAGAAATTTAGTAGAACTCTTGCATTTCACGCTCCATATATATAGTATACAATCAAAACCCCGGGCTCTTATTAAAAATTGGATTCCGACTATGACAAGGTATGGGACCACCTGTCGATAGTGTATCTCTAGAGGCGAATACACTGGGTTCAACAAGAACGTCTTGCAACCCGGCCCTCACATAACTGACCACTCATTTCGCTTGAGTGTATCGAATGTATATCACCAACGGTTGGGAGCTACCCACTGTTTCCTGGAAAGGGACAACATCGATAGATTAAAGAAGCAAAAGGAATTTCTCTAGATAGGTGATTATACACCCTAATGGGAGCGACCGACATAGCCATGCTGCCTTCCCGATTTTTGTCATTTCCCGGTTGATGAGGCTTGAGGTTTGAATATACTTTACAACACTTGGCTACAATTCACTTTGAATGCCACATCATCAGATCCGCCAGATATCACTAATTGACATCCACAAAAATACTCTAGTGGTTAAGCTAAAAGAACCGTCGTTCTCTGCCACCAACTATGGTACGTTTGAAGAAATCAACGTACGTAATTCCTTTGGAGATACTCTGTCAGACATGCATCCATACAAGTCATCCAGGAACAGGATGAACCGAAGGTACTCTCCTACTGCATCCAATATAGGAATCACCCCATGGATCAGTAGCGAGAAGTCCTTGCAACCCGTAGATTCCAACCACGACAGAACCACAGTTTATCTCTGGTCGCTGAACCGGAGATTAGTAGCGGTTCTCTCGTTTATGAATATCTACGGTCTTCACTACTCCATCTCGATCATCTCCTGAGATCCTCACGTATTTGTTGGCCGGAATGGTTTTCGAATATAAATTCGATCTCGGTCTTTCCGTGCCAACAATCGTATTGGACAGTATTTGATAGACGGTGATTTAACTATCAAAAATAGTGTTTCAATCATGACAATCAAGTGAGTTCACTGGTTCAGTATTCGGTCTCACTTGGCCTTTTAATTAAAATGAATTTAGATTTAAAACTCTTAAATATTTCAATATTGAAAATATATTTTTCTCACTTCTTATTCAACATAAGATTATTCTTTAAACAAAACATTTTTATACTTAGGAAAACCATATATCATATTCGGTTTTCTATTTCTAACTTTCAAAACATTAGCCACATTATTATATAGTATTTGAAAATCATTTCAACCTATTTTTCGTAAAATAACATTACAAAATATCTTCTATTTCATTATTTGAAAACAATAACCAACGCTATTTTTTTAAAGAATAAAAATCAACTTTACGTCTCCTTTCTAATTCGAAGATACCGTTACACAACCCCTTTTTATTTCCCTTTTCACTTTGGAATTCTCATTATATATTTTCCAAATCTTCATTACCAATGTTGACTTATTATTTCTTTAATGAAATAATAAACTTTACTAATCTCTTTTTCCATTACAACTGATATCGGCCTCAGATAATCCCAAAGTCGTTCAAGTTGGGGTATTTTAGTTACCTCTCAGACCTTGATCAACAACGTTCATACCTTAAGATAAATATAAGTTGTAATCCAAAAATCAATACTCCATTTCAAATCTCAAATCAAAATCCATTTAACTATTATATTCAAAAATATGATTTCTAAACCCTTCTTATTATTTTGAAATTCTCTTTCTCGGATTTAACCCTCTTTCTTAATTCAATAATTAGCACTTCTTTATAAAACACCACTTTTTAACCTTTTCCCTTTTTAAACCATTTCATTTAAAAACCAGATTTGGTTATATAACCTTATGACCCGCTTCTTTATCCAAATTCACTTCTTCAAATCTCTTTTCAGTATTATTTCATCATTTCCCGCTTGGGATCCTTATTTCAATTCCAATTGTACTTAATCCCATCTTCTTAAGTAACGTTAATTTAGAATTAACGATATAATACCTCAACCCCTTTTTTATAACTTTGGTTTATTATAAAACCCTTTTATCCTAAATCTCCTTTTACTTAATTCAATTAATTAAGTAACATTTATTTTAAGCTGTCCTATTCGCTTAAAATCCTCTTTATCATCTCGTTATAAAACTCAGGTTTTAAAATAAAACTTGTTCATAAACTCCTTTCACCTATCAATTTGATTTCATTTCTCATCTCGAGTACTTTTTAAACGAATTTTCAATTAAAAAGCATTTCCCTAAATTATTATTGATTAAAATAATAATTTACTTCGATAGTTAACTACATTCGTAGTTAATTCCTTTATTTACTAAAATAAACATTAATCCCCCTTTTAAAGATCTTATTAAAATTAAAACAATATTCACTAAACTATTTTATTCAAATCGATTAAATAATCAATTTTAAATAAAAATTCGACTTGGTTACTCAACGCGGTTATCTCTTTAACCGATTCCTACTTGTCATCACTTTAAATTAATTAATAACATAATTAATTTAAATAATCCTATTAAACTTTTCTTAACAAAAAAATAACCCAACTTACCGGTTAGATTAATTTCTATTCACGAGTTTATAACTCTTATTAACATCATAAATTACTTTATAAATTCAATTAACAATTAATTATAACATAAATATTTATTTCCTTTTAAATAAGTTTTTATTCAAATATATATTTCAAATTCTATCTTTAGTTCTAAAATAAATCTTATACCTTTATCTCTATCGACTCACCTGACGGTGAATCAATATAAACAAAACGATTTACTTTTAGGCCATTTACTGCCGATTACTCAACCAATATAACCCATTGGTTAAAACACAACAAATGTTGACTTTTCAATCAATGATTACTACTAAAATCAATAACCAAATCACGACAGTTCATATATGATAATATGAAAATACATAATATATTTGAGGAATCCCGTTGGATCCCTCCAACATGTTCTTTCCTGTATACAAACGGTTATCTCCACACAGTTTAAAACAATTCAAACAGATCAAACAATCCAAACCATTAAACATGTTTATTGATAAACGTGATCAATAAGGTAAGTTACCTTTATTGGAACCAATCGTTAGAATAACAATTTGGTATTCATTGAAATTGAACGACGATTTAATTTCATCAGTAAAATCAATAAATAAATATAATACTAACAACCAGTCAACCATTATCAAACAGAGCACACAAAATAAAACCCAATTTATATAAAATATAAATGGGAAGAGTACTGAGTGAGTTTAACTCACCTTGATCGGGTTTCGTTGTCGCTAAGGCGATATGATTTCAGTTAAATTAAACAGATGTTTAATTTAATGAAAAATCCCAACTATTTGCAGCTTTGTTTAAGACGGTCTCAGAATGTAGGGTATGTTCCAGTGATTCCAACAACTCTTTCCTGACCATATTTTCTGATAATAAATATACATGAATTATAAATATTATAAGTTCCAATTTAAATTAAACTAATTATCTTCTTTAATTAACTTTATTAAAGATTACTTTTGTTAAGCGTGAAATTAGGTAGACTCCTTTCCTCTTGCTAACGATGTCCTTCATTCTCAACATACCTGAAACACGCACCAGTTGAATGCACATGATTAATTAATTAATTTATCAATTAAATATTATTAATTCTAATTATTATCGTTAACATGAATTTAGGCCGACCCCTTTTTGGTTTACTCCCTCTATTCGTTACTGCAGTTTCTCATGGTATGCACGTCCAAACTGTTTTGCCGTCACTCCTCCCACTCTTATAAACACAGCAACCAAATCAGTCCATGCCAAGAATTTGTATTAGCATAGTTAAACCCCCTTTAATTTATTCATTAATTAACTAAGAACTTTTAATTAATTTTAACTATGTATTAGCTTTAACATAATCAGGATTTTAAATATCATTTACGTTGGATAACTCTTTTCTTTCGGTCCGATTATATTGCTTCCGTTCTCACATTTGTCCTCGACCATTTTGTCTTCTTCAAAACTGCTTTAACCAATTCCAAGCCGTCCTTATTCCTGCAACGTTGGGAATGATTTTTAATTAATTAGACTTAAATTTTAACTGAATAAATGGTTAATTACTAATTTGAATGAATACTGGGCCAATACCCTCGTTCCTTTCCTTTTGTAACATTTGTTCCAGCTCTTCGTTCCTCGTTTGTTCTATACTGCTCCAAAGGATCCACGATACTTCCCTTCACACCGGCCTTAACAGAACTTCACCGAAGCCACCTAAATCACACCATCGGACTTTGATCCGTGACCCCCCTCGAACGCACCAAGATCTGCTCAACTCACACCCCCAACACCAACGTAGCCAGGTCCCTCAACCATCGAAAAACCCATATAGCCGCAGCGCCTTTCAGTCACATTTCCAGCTAGCTCGTGGTATTAAAATGCATCAAAACCGGTTGAAGCGTAGAACTCGGATAGAAGAACAAGTTTGTTGCTTGGGATTTGTGAAACAATTTAGTGGATTAGGGTTTAATCGATAGGGAAAATGGAGCCTTCCTGTTCGTTGATATTTGGTGGAGGCGGAAAAATGAAGGTTGACTACAGATTAGGTTTTGACCGCTTGCGATGGATATATATAGAGAGGATTTGGAACCATATAATAGTATTATATTATATACTGAAACTTCACCGCGAAGTAACGCGACAAAACCACTACAAACGACTTTCGTTTTCTGATAAAAAGGCTTATCTTGATATAAAAAGGTATTCCGGACCCAATGGGACAAGATTCGTCGAATTCCGACTTTGTTTGAAAAAAAATCCTTTACAAAACCAGAAATAAACATGCGTTTAATTTTTCCACGATCACTAGATAAATCTAATCAACTTGAAACTCTGAAATCCTATAATAAATTTTCAATACGAAACCAACGACACCAGTTTCGTCGCATTCTGAGACTATTTCCCCGGTAGGCTATTTCTACGCGCACCGCAATGCCATTTCGGACACCAAATTACACGGTCTCCAAAAATAACAAACTATATACCTATCCTGACTCTAATCGGCGATACGAACTCAACGGAATTGGTTTCACGGCCAAATTCGATCGTCGGTCCAGGTTATACCCAAATAACCCTTTATTAAATTAATTACGCATTATAGAAATTGAACGGGCGTTTATGGCTGCCGTGGTCACATACGACATCAGTTTGCCACGTCATTCAATACCGTACAATAAATTAACGTTATGGTTCTAATGAAACTGATTTCATCAAAATCTGAGTCCGTTTGCAAAACGACTATTTTAACGACCTATATTTTAATAACGTTTTTCCATAGCGACTATTTCAAAATTTGATTGCGCCATAACTAACAAATTATAACACGAAATCTGAATTTTTCTCTTTCGTATGAAAATTATCATCAACACGGTTCCATCGTTTCTCGTTTCATAGAAATCCGACTTATATCGGATTTTGTACATTCAATTAAAGTTCAAAATTCAATATTACGAACTACAGCGTCGTTTCGAGCTCAATTTATATTAAATATAAATTTAACGTTCAAATATCGTTTTTATAACGAATTAAATATTAAAATCTATAAATACTCCAAATAAAATATTTAAAATAATAAATTTAATTAAATATTTGATGGTCAAAATACAGGTCGTTACATTCTTCCCCCGTTAAAATAATTTCGTCCTTGAAATTGCTAAGGTAAGAAAGAACGTTACAAACCCATTATCTTTATGAAATAATAAATTTAAAACTCGATTTTTATTTCCAAAACTAATCTAATTGGTTTTAAAACCAATTTATTCCAAATAAAAGAATTTTCCAAAAATCTTCAAAAAATTTCTAACACCTTAGATTTTGGAAAAATAAATTGGCAGAGTCTCCCCTGTACGGAGGACATCTGCAATATCGCAGGTTCAAGAAATATATATCCATCGACCAACAAGGTCGAAAAAATTCAAAAACCAAATTCGAAACCCAAATAAAAACCAAAATTTCATATTCTGCATAGGCGTACCTTTTTGCGAGCGTTATTATGCGGTAATCAATATTTTATATACGAGCTTGCTTAGTTATTATGGAGCTTTATTCAAACTAAATTCAATTAACTCCAGAATTTTCTCTTGTATGGGTTTTAAAGCTGAATAGGCACTTCTGTACCTGTTCTCAACTCAAATGAATTTCATTAGTCCCCAAACAAGATCAATTGTGGTTCAAATATCCATATCATACAATCCAACCAGTTCTACACACAATCTAATCCATATGAGATTATAATTATTTATAATCTCTTCATTTATTTCTTTAATTGTCCAGTCGGGTTTATTAATCTGGACTGATTATTGGTTTTAAACCAAGTCTATCATTTCAGATTTATATTCAAGCAATCAACAACACAATCCAAACATATCATTCAAATCAACATTAGCAAATCAATCGATTTCCCATATTATAATAAATTGAGAAAATCATTACTTTTATTATAAAATAAATTAGGCAAAATAATTTCAAATAATAATTTTAATATCAAATTATAAATACGCGCTCTCATATATATAACAAACTCAATCTAGGGTATTACTAACCCCATCTCTATCGAGTTACGCCACAGAGCCAAGGTTATCACTAAACCAATAGCTCTGATACCACTATAACGACCCAAGGATTTTCGGCCCTGAAAATCGACCTAAATACCTTTACCCTAACTCCTGTCGACCTTCCAAACACAGAAAACACTGGAACGTTATTAGAAAGAATTTAGAGGGTGAGATAAGAAAGAAAGAATTATTAGAATAAAAGAAGAAGAAGAATAACAACACTACACAGAGTCTCACATCGCAGCGAAACAAAATATAATACAGAAATAATCTTTATTGAGAGCTTTAAAAATATACTTACAATATCAGAGTAGATCACAAAATGGGACAGTTATAACAACCTGTTCCCATATACAACACACAGCGGAATAGTAGCTATATGATATCATACGTCTGAACATCTCTAGCTCGTCTTTGGACTTCACAGCATTCGATAACCTGAACTTGTACACCCCGGGCTAACCCGAGCATTTACAAAACACCAGGTCAGTCTGGTGAACCAGAGTGAGATAAACTCGCACAGTATTTAGGGTATCACACAACCTGATTTTAAAGTTAAAATCTTTCAAAGAAAAGGATAATCGTAACACCAAATCCACACATAAACACGGACGGTTTTTGCCTTACGATAACCCAAAACATTTTTGAAACCAATATCTTGTCTGATATTATAATAATGTCTAAATACAAGTAAATAGAAATTTAGTAGAACGCTTGCATCTCACGATCCACATATATAGTATACAATCAAAACCCTAGGTGCTTACTGGAAATTGGATTCCAACTATGACAAGATATGGGACCACCTGCCGATAGTGCATCTCTAGAGGCGAATACACTGGCTTCAACAAGAACGTCTTGCAACCCGGCCCTCACATGACCGACCACTCATTTCGCTTGATTGTATCGAATGTATATCACCAACGGTTGGTAGCTACCCACCGTTTCCCGGAAAGGGACAACATCGATAGATTAAAGAAGCAAAAGGAATTTCTCTAGATAGGTGATTATACACCCTAATGGGAGTGACCCACATAGCCACGCTGCCTCCCCGATTTTTGTCATTTCCCGGTTGATGAGGCTTGAGGTTTGAATATCCTTTACAACACTTGGCTACAATTCACTTTGAATGCCACATCGTCAAATCCGCCAGATATCACTAATTGACATCCACAAAAATACTCTAGTGGTTAAGCTAAAAGAACCGTCATTCTCTGCCACCAACTATGGTATGTTTGAAGAAATCAACGTACGTAATTCCTTTGGAGATATTCTGTCAGACATCCGTCCATACAAGTAATCCAGGAACAGGATGAACCGAAGGTACTCTTCTACTTCATCCAATATAGGAATCACCCCATGGATTAGTAGCGAGAAGTCCTTGCAACCCGTAGATTCCTACCACGACAGAACCACAGTTTATCTCTGGTCGTTGAACCGGAGATTAGTAGCGGTTCTCCCATTTATGAATATCTACGGTCTTCACCACTCCATCTCGATCATCTCTTGAGATCCTCATGTATTTGTTGGCCGGAATGGTTTTCGAATATAAATTCGATCCAGGTCTTTCCGTACCAACAATCGTATTGGATAGTATTTGATAGTCGGTGATTTAACTATCAAAAAATAGTGTTTCAATCATGACAATCCAGTGAGTTCACTGGTTCAGTATTCGGTCTCACTTGGCCTTTTAATTAAAATGAATTTAGATTTAAAACTCTTAAATATTTCAATATTGAAAATATAGTTTTCTCACTTCTTATTCAACATAAGATTATTCTTTAAACAAAACCATTTTTATACTTAGGAAAACCATATATCATATTTGGTTTTCTTTTTCTAACTTTCAAAACATTAGCCACATTATTATGTAGTATTTTGAAATCATTTCAACCTATTTCTCATAAAATAACATTACAAAATATCTTCTATTTCATTATTTGAAAACAATAACCAACGCTATTTTTTTATAGAATAAAACTCAACTTTACGTCTCCTTTCTAATTCGAAGATACCTTTACACAACCCCTTTTTATTTCCCTTTTCACTTTGGAATTCTCATTATATATTTTCCAAATCTTCATTACCAATGTTGCGTTATTATTTCTCTAATGGAATAATAAAGTTTACTAATCTCTTTTGCCATTACAACTGATATCGGCCTCAGATAATCCCGAAGTCGTTCAAGTTGGGGTATTTTAGTTACCTCTCAGACCTTGATCAACAACGTTCATACCTTAAGATAAATATAAGTTGTAATCCAAAAATCAATACTCCATTTTAAATCTCAAATAAAATTCCATTTAACTATTATATTCAGAAATACGATTTCAAAACCCTTCTTATTATTTTGAAATTCTCTTTCTCGGATTTAACCCTCTTTCTTAATTCAATAATTAGCACTTCTTTATAAAACACCACTTTTTAACCTTTTCCCTTTTTAAACCATTTCATTTAAAAACCAGATTTGGTTATATAACCTTATGACCCGCTTCTTTATCCAAATTCACTTCTTCAAATCTCTTTTCAATTTTATTTCATCATTTCCCACTTAGGGTCCTTATTTCAATTCCAATTGTACTTAATCCCATCTTCTTAAGTAACGTTAATTTAGAATTAACGATATAATACCTCAACCCCTTTTTTATAACTTTGGTTTATTATAAAACCCTTTTATCCTAAATCTCCTTTTACTTAATTCAATTAATTAACATTTATTTTAAGCTGTCCTATTCGCTTAAAATCCTCTTTATCATCTCGTTATAAAACTCAGGTTTTAAAATAAAACTTGTTCATAAACTCCTTTCACCTATCAATTTGATTTCATTTCTCATCTCGAGTACTTTTTAAATGAATTTTCAATTAAAAAGCATTTCCCTAAATTATTATTGATTAAAATAATAATTTACTTCGATAGTTAACTACTTTCGTAGTTAATTCCTTTATTTACTAAAATAAACATTAATCCCCCTTTTAAAGATCTTATTAAAATTAAAACAATATCCACTAAACTATTTTATTCAAATCGATTAAATAATCAATTTTAAATAAACATTCGACTTGGTTACTCAACGCGGATATCTCGTTAACCGATTCCTACTCGTCTTCACTTTAAATTAATTAATAACATAATTAATTTAAATAATCCCATTAAACTTTTCTTAACAAAAAAATAACCCAACTTACCAGTTAGATTAATTTCTATTCACGTGTTTATAAATCTGATTAACATCAGAAATTACTTTATAAATTCAATTAACAATAAATTATAACATAAATATTTATTTCCTTTTAAATAAGTTTTTATTCAAATATATATTTCAAATTATATCTTTAGTTATAAAATAAATTTTATAGTGAATTAATATAAACAAAACGATTTACTTTTAGGCCATTTACTGCCGATTACTCAACCAGTATAACCCATTGGTTAAAACACAACACATGTTGACTTTTCAATCAATGGTTACTACTAAAATCTATAACCCAATCACGACAGTTCATATATGATAATATGAAAATACATAATATATTTGAGGAATCCCGTTGGATCCTTCCAACCTGTTCTTCCCTGTATACAAACGGTTATCTCCGCACAGTTTAAAACAATTCAAACAGATCAAACAATCCAGACCATTAAACACGTTTATTGATAAACGTGACCAATAAGTTAAGTTACCTTTATTGGAACCAATCGTTAGAATAACGATTTGGTATTTCACTGAAATTAAACGACGGTTTAATTTCATCAGTAAAATCAATAAATAAATATAATACTAACAACCAGTCAACCATTATCAAACAGAGCACACAAAATAAAACCCAATTTATATAAAATATAAATGGGAAGAATACTGAGTGAGTTTAACTCACCTTGATCTGGTTTCGTTGTCGCTAAGGCGATACGATTTTAGTTAAATTAAATAGATGTTTAATTTAATGAAAAATCCCAGCTATTTCCAACTTTGTTTAAGACGGTCTCAGAATGTAGGGTCTGTTCCAGTGATTGCAACAACTCTTTCCTGACCATATTTTCTAACAATAAATATACATGAATTATAAATATTATAAGTTCCAATTTAAATTAAACTAATTATCTTCTTTAATTAACTTTATTAAAGATTACTTTTGTTAAGCGTGAAATTAGGTAGACTCCTTTCCTCTTGCTAACGATGTCCTTCATTCTCAACATCCTGAAACACGCACCAGTTGAATGCACATGATTAACTAATTAATTTCTTAATTAAATATTATTAATTCTAATTATTGTCGTTAACATGAATTTAGGCCGACCCCTTTTTGGTTTATTCCCTCCATTCGTTACTGCAATTTCCCATGGTATGCACGTCCAAACTGTTTTGCCGTCACTCCTCCCACTCTTATGAACACATCAACCAAATCAATCCCTGCCAAGAATTTGTATTAGCATAGTTAAACCCCCTTTAATTTATTCATTAATTAACTAAGAACTTTTAATTAATTTTAACGATGTATTAACTTTAACATAATCAGGATTTTAAATATCATTTACGTTGGATAACTCTTTTCTTTCTGTCCGATTATATTGCTTCCGTTCTCACATTTGTCCTCGACCATTTTGTCTTCTTCAAAACTGCTTTAACCAATTCCAAGCCGTCCTTATTCCTGCAACGTTGGGAACGATTTTTAATTAATTAGACTTAAATTTTAACTGAATAAATGGTTAATTACTAATTTGAATGAATACTGGGCCAATACCCTCGTTCCTTTCCTTTTGTAACATTTGTTCCAGCTCTTCGTTCCTCGTTTGTTCTATACTGCTCCAAAGGATCCACGATGCTTCCCTTCACACCGGCCATAACAGAACTTCACCGAAGCCACCCAAATCACACCATCGGACTTTGATCCGTGACCCCCCTCGAACGCGCCAAGATCTGCTCGACTCACACCCCCAACGCCACCGTAGCCAGGTCCCTCAACCATCGGAAAAACCCATATAGCCGCAGCGCCTTTCAGTCATATTTCCGGCTAGCTCGAGGTATTAAAATGCATCACAACCGGTTAAAGCGTAGAACTCGGATAGAAGAACAAGTTCGCTGTTTGGGATTTGTGAAACAATTTAGTGGATTGGGGTTTAATCGATGGGGAAAATGGAGCCATCCTGTTCGTTGATATTTGGTGGAGGCGGAAAAATGAAGGTTGACTACAGATTAGGTTTTGACCGCTTGCAATGGATATATATATAGAGGATTTGGAACCATATAATAGTATTATATTATATATTGAAACTTCACCGTGAAGTAACGTGACAAAACCACTACAAACGACTTTCGTTTTTTGATAAAAAGGCTAATCTTGATATAAAAAGGTATTCCGGACACAAAGGGACAAGTTTCGTTGAATTCCAACTTCTTTTTAAAAAATTCCTTTCTAAAACCAGAAATAAATATGCGTTTAATTTTTCCACGATCACTAGATAAATCTAATCAACTTGGAACTCTGAAATCCTATAATAATTTTTCAATACGAACCTAAGGACACCAGTTTTGTCACATTCTGAGACTGTTTCCCCGGTATGCTATTTTTACGCGCACCGCAATGCCATTTCGGACACCAAATTACACAGTCTCCAAAAATAACAAACTATATACCTATCATGGCTCTAATTGGCGATACAAACTAAACGGAAGTGGTTTCGCGGCCAAATTCGGTCGTCGGTTCAGGTTATACCCAAATAACCCTTTATTAAATTAATTACGCATTATAGAAATTGAACGGGCATTTATGGCTGCCGTGGTCACATACGACATCATCTTGCCATGCCATTCAACATTGTACAATAAATTAATGTTACGGTTCTATTGAAACTGATTTCATCGAAATCTGAGTCCGTTTGCTAAATGGCTATTTTAACGACCTATATTTTAATAACGTTTTTCCATAGCGACTATTTCAAAATTTAATTGAGCCATAACTAACAAACTATAACACAAAATCTGAAATTTTCTCTTTCGTATGAAAATTATCATCAACACAGTTCCATCGTTTCTCATTTCACAGAAATCCGACTTATATCGAATCCTGTACATTCAATTAAAGTTCAAAATTCAATATTACGAACTGCAGCACCGTTTCGAGCTCGATTTATATTAAATATAAATTTAACGTTCAAATATCGTTTTTATAACGAATTAAATATTAAAACCTATAAATACTCCAAATAAAATATTTAAAATAATAAATTTAATTAAATATTTGACGGCCAAAATACGGGTCGTTACAGTCGTAGTGAGGACAATTTGTACAGACGGTTATGTTGTAATCCAAGGATGTATGGATATTCTTTCTGATTGTTATCAAAGTTCAAGTTTCTGCTCAAATATGCTTCACTATTATAGCCTTCTGTAAATGTTCTATTATATTTTATCTTTACGCTGGGAGTTTTACGGCAAGTTCCGTGTTGTGTTATCCCACCTTGATGATCCTCCCTCGCTGCCTGGCACACCTCTCAACGCATTATTCCTCTAGTTTAGAGTAGGAGTTATAGGCGGTCGTCACACCTTTCCTCGAACCGAGTCCTAAAATTGACCTAAATGATTTCTTTGGTATTCCAATGGTAACACCATTCCACCAATACATTGCAGCTCCTTGCAACTGCCTTGAAGCCTGCCTTCCTTTCTGTGCATCAATCATGGCCAAATACGAAAAGATTCTCTCAAAACTCAACGGCCAGTTCTCTACTTCAATTGAATCCTTATTTCCATAGAAAGGTTTTCCTCTAAAATTAGAGTAATTGTTTCACAACTCAATATAGTTGTTTTCAATCGGTGCCACAGGATTATATCCTGTAGCATTAGCATCATTGGCTCCAGCAAAGCCAGCACCAGGACTAACTTGCATCAAGTTGTGGAAAGCTGATAAATATTCCCTAGATAATCTAGTGGGGTCATAGGGCCTTCTCTCTCATTGTCTAGATGAATTTGGTTCCTATCTACCTGAGCATTTCCATTGGTTGTGGTGCTTCTATACCCAGATTCACTCTTCCACTCCTTCCCTCTATATTTTATCCTTAGATCTTCATACAAACTTTAGTAAGACATCGGAGGACAACATAAGAGAGTGGATGTGTGTGTGTATACATACATACATACATATAGGCCTGTAAACGGATGCAAACGGATGCGGATAGTGCTGTATCCGTATCCGAAAATAAAAATCCATATCCGAATCCGTATCCGTATCCGGTGGATACCTACTAAATATTATCCGTATCCGCGAATATTTTCGAATATCCGAAAATATCCGTATTCGGCTTAGCAAATACGGATATTTCCGGATATCCGAAAATATCCGAAAATATTTGTATTCGGCTTAGCAAATACGGATATTTCCGGATATCCGAAAATATCCGAATCCGAACTTAAAAATATGTAAGTTACAATATGATGCATATTTCATTTGGTACTAAACAATAGCTGAAAATTTTGAAATAATACATAAATGATAAAACATACCAATTTAACAATAGCACATTCAATCACATAAAATTCAACACTAATTTAAATGTGTTTTGTTACTTACTTTTTATCCATCTGTTTATAAAATAATAAATTACTATAACCTAAATATAAAAATACAAAACTATATATTTTCATAGCAGACGGATATTTATTGGATACGGATATTGCCATATCCGTATCCGTATCCGCTAAGCATTTCGGATGTCGGATATCCGTATCCGCTTTTCGGATATCAGATATTTTTCATATTTTCGGATGCGGATACGGACGGATTTCGGATATTTCGGATATCCATTGACAGCCCTACATACATACATACATTCATATATATATATATATATACATACTTATATAATACAGATGCAATTATGCTATAATATCGTAGTCCCATACCCTTGTGTATTACTCTGAACTTCGGGTTTTAGTTAAAAAAAAATTAGGGAATCTTCTCAATTTTAAATAAACCTATGCTCTGATACCAAATTGGAACAGCCCATTCTATAGTCCAAAACTAAGCACTACAGATGTTATATTCATCAATAGTTAACTAACAAAGATAGAACACAGATATATTGATGAATCATAACATCCGGGAACACGAGAATATGAAGAAAAAAAATCAAAATACATTCATTAATAGCTTTCATTATAAATTCCCAAGTAGAAACCCATGTTCAGATCAAATATAATTATTACAAAATATAATCACAAGAGCGACATTTAAAGATGCCCCTTAGTTGATCAGAGTCTATATGTTGGTAATAAACATCCTTTCCATACATACATCCAAAATATAGCAAAGTGGAAATAAAACCTATATAGGTAATTTCTTCCTACACATTTTCGGAAGCTTATCTAAAGAAGAAAAAACTTATACCTTAGAATACTCAAATGAGTACACGAGAGTGTAAGGGAAAAATATAAAACTGGGATGGTCAATGCACTTGTGTGAATAATAACAAGTACGCTGAAACCAATAGAAATCTAGTGAGACCACATGGCTTAGTGGAACAGTTTTCCCACCCACTATTAGCATGCAACATAATAACCATCCATGTGCTCCTACACTCATAATGGTTTATAAAATGTGCCAAAGTGTAACATGATGTGGATTACCCATCCTTATTTCTCTTGACTAACTATCTTAATGGTTTGATTAGCCATCATATTACAAGTTACCTACTTGTCTATAAGTTAACAGCTTGTTTATTAATTCTGAATTTACCCATCATGTGTCACTTTAAGATTACCATTTCCTTTGTATGTAGTAAAACTACCTATCCCCGACCATTTAGGTTAACCACCCTCCAAATTACACTTAATTTTTTTTATATAATAACCCTCTAATGGACATGAAATCCATCCATACTACATAATTTTGTTTGTAGGCTAATTATGAACTCATCAACACATGTGGATTAACTATCAAATACATGCCATAGTTTTATGACTATGAACCTCAAAAAAATTTGTAATCATGTAACCCAAGAACAATTAATTATATTGGTAACACCAATAATTCCCTTCCATTGATATCACAATGTCATATGATTATTAAATTTTCCATTAGTGTCCACAATTTCGTGTTAATCATGTGTAACAACACGTATATATATTCAGAAAATGATATGGTTAGCCACCATAACTAGAAACATACAATACTCTTATCGATTGGTTTGATAACGCAAGAAAAGTGGATGGTTAACCACCAAATAATAATATAAACATGATAGGCTCAACACGATGCGTCAACCTTATACTTATCGGCCCCTTTAGCCAATATAGTTCAAAAGGGCTACACTTACAGGAATAAGTCTATCAAACATATCCATAGGTTAGCCAACTATGTATGTTAAATAAGTCAAGGAATCTCGCCTTGTTGACTAGTCGATGAGCGAAAAGCCATAGATATAATAGCCTCAAAAAACTTTTAGAAAACAAGCTTGAAAACTTACCTTGTTGATCAAACTGATGGTGACAAGGAGAAGACACGTTGACCTCAAAATTATTTCAAAAACAAGATAAAATAGTGCTTATTGAAACTGATAATGACGCCAAGGACTTTAAAGTTGATAGCCCTAAGTTTTAGATAAATAGTTTGAAAATAAACCTTGTCAATCACGAATAGTGATGATAATAATAGAGATGATAATCCCTAACGTTTTCTAAAACAATTTAGAAATAAGTCTCGTAGACATAACCAACAAGATAAGGTACAGTGGTAGTAGCCTCCAAACTACTTTGAAAACATTTTAGGAAACAACCCCTTGTAGACTTGGTCGATAAAGTATAGAGGCAACTTAAAACAATAAAGGTGGTATCCTCTTATCTTTCATAAAGAAAATAGTCTTATCGCTTCCATATAAAGGGGTGACAAGGTTTTAAGTGCAGAGGTGGATTTAAAAATGCAAGTCCAGGATCAAGCAATAAAAACCCTTCGATAAGCATATGGGTGATAGAACAAGACCCAGATTCATCATATGCCATGCCAAATGATATTTAATATATCCAAGGCTCCTCGATACCATCAATATGAAACGACCATCTTGACTCGATTGACATGGTTAATGGACCTAGCTTGACATATAAATAAAATGAAAGCACATATATTACTATATTTAGTAAAATAATCCCTACTCCGCCTTACTTGGAAGATCATTATAGGTTATGGAAAAATATAAATCTAAGCAACGCTCAGAGTTTTCAGTTTTGAAATATTAAAAATTGTCAAAATACATTAATTACTATTGCTTAGCGTGTTAATCATCTAACCCAATCAAGAGTGGCAAAAACATAGTAATTAGGAAAATCATGAGAAAAATCCAAAAATTTGCAAGTGATCGAAAGAACCCCTTTTTACCTCATGCCAAAATTTATGTTCAAATAATTATTTTTAAGAATTAATGCCATAATTAACTCTTAGACAAACTTAGAAAATTTATAGAATATTGCTACATGCTCAGAAAATTATGAAAATTGAAGCACATTTCGATAATCATGTTACACATGACATATACAAATTTCACAGCAAACGGAGATGTCAAACTTTAGATTTAGATTAAAAACCTAACTAATTTATGTAAACAAGCATATTCAAACTAAATAAACAATTGTTTCATCTTAGGAATACTAGAACATCAACATATTCATAAAACAATGTTACATGTATTAATCAATTTCGATTATAATAAACAACCAAAATAAAGAAGGATTTAAGCTATTATTGACCTTAGTTTAGGATGAGAAAATTAAGGTTTAACGTATTTTTGATCCTAACTTGATTCTCTTGTCTTCTCCTTAAGTTTTCCTCTTCTTCTTCCTTTCGACGTCTGACCTTCCCTATGGTTTTGTGTTGGTTTTAGAAATGAAAATGAAGAGATAAAAGAATGGAATGTTATATATCTATATAAGGCTATGTGTTTCCCACTTTTCCCCTCACACAAACTGTCTCCTTATGTAACAACCCTGAATTTTGGGGCCAATTTAAAATTTATTTTAAGTGATTTTAATGAGTTTGATATTTAAAATAATCTATTTTAAATAATAATGATCACAAATTTGATTCAAATCGAAGTTAGAATGAATATTTTAATTATAAAAAGAGTTAGAAATAACGCGGTAGTTTGAAAAGTCAAACTTGAACTTTGACTGACCGTACAGGAGGCAAAATTTAATGTATTTTAGTGAAACCAAAAATATTAGAATCTATTTAAAAATATCTTTCCAACGAATCCGAGAAATTGAAATTTCATAGCAGAAATCAAAAGTTATGGCCAATTCAATTTTTCGAAAGGTCGCTGTAGTATTTATATATATTATTTATGGCCCGAATTTCACATACGAAGGAATTTCGACTCGAAACAACTTCCATTGAGTTCGGAATGATGTTTCTGCATTGAAAAACAGTAAACACTTATATATTTCGAGTTTTGGAAATTATTTGTTTAAAAATGTATTTTTAATATTAAATATATAGCCCTCGAAAATAGTCATTTTGCAAATGACCTCCATTTTCGACGAAACCACTTTTGTTGGATCCGGAATGTCATTTTATTGCTAGGTTTAAATTTTTAGAATTTTTCGAGTTAATATGTGAGCGTGGTAAAAGAAAATGTGTTTTGACTGTTTCAGTTAAAATTAAACGACTTGAAAATAGCCATTTTTCAAACAGTCTCAGAATTCGACAAAAATAGTCTTGTTAGAGCCGTATCGTCATAAGAAAGCCAAAAATATTATTTTTTAGAATTTTCGGAGTCCGTATGTGGCCCCTGCATATTTAAATGTACGGTAGAAATTAAATTATTTATTCAATATTGTATTTTTAAATTAAAAACGAAACAAAAACGTTACAAACCTCAGAATTGGAGCCCGGGACATAGCCCATCGCATTCAGAAGGTGTCAAAACGTTATGATCGACAGTAAGCAAGCCCAAATCGGAGAAAGTCCGAAAATCCAACTTTTTAGCACATTTTTTGAGATTAAAATATTAAAATATTATTTAATTCCGGAAAAACCGAAACCCTAATTCAATGGCCAGCTGCCGCCTGCAGTCAATGGCTGAAATCATCCGAAATTGAAATGCTAATATCTTTTGATCCGCTCAACGAAAATCAACGTATGATATACCAAATCGAAGAGAATTCAGAGAGCTTTCCATCCATACGGTCAAGATCGGGTTTTGATTCACGGATTTTGCGAATTTTGGCTGAAAAAATGGCGTCTTTTGGTGGGTTTTGGTGAACGACGGGGGGGCCGAGCGGCAAGGGGTTGTTGGTGGAAGTAGGTGATGGCATGAGCCTCAGTTTGGTGGGTTTTGATCGGAAGATGGTGCACCGTAGAGGAGGGCGTGAGGAGAGAGAAAACGGCGGTGGATGGGTTCATGTAACGGCCGAACGTGATCAAAGGAGGAAGAAAGGTCCGACTTCTTATTTTAATATTATTTTATTATTTAATATTTTAATTTATCCAATCTTTATACGAGGCCCGTTTTACGAACTGTTTGTTGCGTTGGACTCGTCTTTCCGAGAGCTTCGCGATGGCGCAGACCGCAGCAGAAACGGAGACAGTTGATTTTCAGCCAAATTTCAAGGTGAGAATTTATTTTTAATTTAATTTAATTTATTTAATTATTATTTCCATGATTATTAATAGTAGATCTAATTTGACATGATATCTAAAACATGGATCTGAAATGTTCATACCGTACAATATTGAATCTGAATTGTCTACAATGACATAATATTAAATCTGAAATTTTATCGTTAAATATGAATTGATTGATTGATTAGAATTAATTATGTGTTAATTTATTTAATCCTACCTTGTTGATTTGCCATATGCCAAGTTAAACCTCACCTTGTAAATTGCCTGGAGGTTAATTATTGGATTTGATCATGTTGGTTTGTTTCGGATGTTGTTGTTATGGGATTTGACATGAAATACGATAAGAATATTATTGAACACTGAAATGAGGTATGGCATTTACATTGAAATTTTGGATGAAATTAAAGTATGAAATTTAGTATGAAATTAAAGCATGGAATTCAAGTATGCAATTTTGTATGGAATTAAAGTATGCAATTTTGTGTGGAATTAAAACATGGGATTTTGTATTGAATTAAAAATGAAATTTCCAACATGTTAAGAATGGAATTTTCAAAATGTTAAAAAATAAAATTTCCAATATGTTAAAAATGGAATTTCCAATATGTTAAGAATGGAATTTTCATTGTAATTGGGAAAAACTATATTTTGATTTAGTGATGAAACATGGGATTACACTATAAATGAAATTACACAAATTTTTAATGTGATAATATATATGAATGTTCACCGTAGATGAAATTTACATTTTTCTTAATGTAAATATATATGGATGTTTACTGCATACAAAATTTACATTTTTCTTAATGTAAATATATATATGAATGTTCACCGTAGACAAAATCTACATTTTTCTTAATGCAAACTATTAGAATATTCACCGTATGACAAAATTTATATTTTTGTTAATGTAAATAAAAGAAATATTCACCATATGGAAAGTTTACATTTTATTTAATGTAAATAAAATAAGAATGCGACAAGAATGAAATTTTACATTTTATTTAATGTAAATAGAATAAGAATGTGACATGGAATATAAATTTACATTTTTGTTAATAAGAATTTCACCGAATGAGGAATTACACTTTTATTAATGTAAATATATTGAATTTCATCGTATGCTAAATTTACATTTTTATACGTAAATTATAAAGTGAATTAATGTCGTATGTTGAAAATTACATTTTTCTTTGTAATTAACAAGTGAAGTTCATCGTATGTTAAAATTTACATTTTTATATGTAAATTCTAAAGTAAATTCCATCGTATGTTAAAATTTACATTTTTATATGTAAATTATATAGGGAATTACACCGTAGGATAAAATTTACATTTTTATATGTATTTAAAACATGAATTTACATTGTGTGTTAAATATTAAATTTTTATATGTAATGTCTATATGAAAGTATACCGTATGACAAAACTACATTTTTCTATGCAATTAAAGGATGCAATTTCATGGTATGATATAATTTGCATTTTTCTTATATATATATGTAACATAAAATGAGAATGCACATTAGAAATAAAATTGATTTATTTCATATGTAATTTAGATGTAGAAATGTGACATTGTAATTAAAAATCATATTTTACAATGTAAATAGGAAGTAGAGTTTGCATAGTAATTGGAAATCATATTTTTACAATGTAAATAGGAAGTAGAGTTTGCATTGTAATTAAAACTTACATTTTGATATGTAAATTTAAAATAGGATTCACTGCAAATATAAGTTACATTTTTATAATGTAACTAAGATGAGAATGTACATTGAAGTTGAAATCTACGTTTTTATGTGTAATTTAAACGTTGGATTTTGAATGTATCAAAATTTACATTAGTTTTACATGTACATAAAAAAGAATATAGGAATTCACATAGGAATTAAACTTACATTTTTATGTAAATAAAAAGGATGGAATTTACATTTTCAATGTAAGGAAAGAATGAATTTAGGATGCGGTAATAGTATTTTCATTTTCAACTGAATTAAAAATTTGGTGAGTGTCGGTAGTTGTGTAGAGCGTTGTTTTAATCAAACGAAGTTATTATGATTCAATGATTATATATATATAATCAAAATTGAACGAATAGGGCGTGGTAGTTCGCGTTTTGAAATCGTACTTTTAAACGACTATACAAGAAGATCCGACCGTCGGATTTTCTTGAAACTGAAACCGTTAGGACCGTCCTGGAAAAATCTTTCCGGTGATATATATTACGTTAAGATCCAACGGTTATATTCTGAGAAATGTAAAAATCAAAATTGGTTGAATGCAGCGCCATAGTCGCCCACGGACTTAAGGCATCGTTATATAGAAATTTAATTATTTTAAATAATTAAAATAGGAATGAATCGTTAATAAAAATAATTATTAATGTATAAGAAGGATTTTAAATATATATATATATATATATACGAGGATTATTTGGAAAGTCCGAGTTTATCTCATTCCAAATAATTAAACGACGTTTAAAAATCAAAGATTGGAAGACGGCGATTGAAGACCGTCAAATCTCCACATCGAATGGACGATGATGACTGTTGCCTTAGAATGGCTCGCTACCATGATAAGGTAATAGTAGGAGTTGCCCGGACGTAGTGTTGATTTGTACGGGTTTGGCTTTCGCTCAGACCCAGAGCATAAGCTTATAAATGGATTGTGTGTCTGACATCGTACTTCATTATATATCATGTTATTAATCTTCTATCGAATGTATGGATGTTTGGTGGCGGATAATTTATTCTCTTGCTTGACACTCATTCATATATTTCGGTAAAGGATTGGTAGTGTGATATGGAGTGATGATGTGGCATGCTAAGATGCATATGATCAAGGCTTTGTTAAAAAGAAGGCCTTGTGGGATGATCAAAGCATAGCCTGTTTAGGCATAGCTTTGTGTATAACGTGACTTCGCGAGCCTCACACACCGGCGGAGTCTAAAACAGGAGAAGGAAACGCAGGGAGAGCAGCACGTTTCTTTCTAGCTAGAGTGGTGTAAGTGACCTACCAGCCCTGACATTTTACTTATGTGGATGATGGAATGAGGCGCCTCAGATGATAGGTCCTATAGGACTGGGAAACGTGTGTTCAGGAATAACTAATCCGCAACTCGTACGGCGGACCGGCCCTGCAGCTTTCCAAGGGTTCACTGCGGGGGATCCTGAGACATTAGCTAGAGTGTCTCGAATCGGTAGGAGCTCCTCCCTAGCCTTGACTCATGATGGAAACCAATTTCCAATATGACCCCATTCGGATTTGATTGTCTTACTAGTATGGAGGCATAGTATATGGTAGCTATGCTTCCTAGGATTGATATATTTACTTTGAAATGTTTTGATATATACTAATAATAATATTAAACTCATATTTGCCGTATTTAGCATGTTTAATCACTAT
This sequence comes from Allium sativum, assembly GCA_030737875.1. NCBI lineage: Eukaryota > Viridiplantae > Streptophyta > Magnoliopsida > Asparagales > Amaryllidaceae > Allium > Allium sativum. The sequence continues at coordinate 177,646,530 of CM060909.1, read as the reverse complement.
AAGGTAAAACCCTATCCTCTGGTTTGTGTTGCATTGTGTGATGGGACCTGGGTCTTATGGTGATTCCATTTTTCTAAAAAGCATAACGTTGTTGTACGATTTACTTATTAGTTGTTTTTGACACTTTTATGCACGACAATCCATTAGAGTAAACCCGTTCCGCATTAGCGGCGTGGTCTTTGGATTTGCCCTATTAATAGTGATTTATTAGTTAAGAATTCTCACACCAGTCCCACGACTGACCCATTGTTTGTTTCCACCTTTTTGCAAACTCGGGTGCCCTCTTTCCACACGGCAGTCGAGCAGTTTGTCTACAGGTTTATCTCTTTAGCAGGATCCTGAATTGAAGCTTAAAGCTGTGTCCAGAACATTGGAAGTCTTCCGCTGCCTTAGTTATTTTATTTTCGCTGCAGTGTATTATAATATTGTAATTTACCTTCCGCTGTATTATTAGTCAATGTACTCTGATATTCTGTACTCTGATGTTACGTTATTATGATGTAATAAAAGTCTGCTGTTATTGTTTTGATGTGTTGTATTCCCAAAGTTAACGTAGGCGGAATTTGAACGGTTTTGGTCGATTTTGCGATCGATTAAGGCCAGGCAAAATCCGACTCATTACAGTTGGTATCAGAGCTTTGGTTAGCTCAAATCTTTGGGGTACAACTCATTAGAACTGAACAAAAGGCTCATCAGAGATTGGATTAGTAATATCCAATAAGAATACTCATTAGAGATAGGATCAGCAGTATCCTAGAATGAGAAAACTCATTAGAGATAGGGTTAGTAATGCCCTAGAATGAGTTGATAGTAGCAAGCCTATAATATACGTATTTGTGATTAATTATACTCTATTTTCGAAAATATGATTTTGAATATATAAAAAGTTATATATTTGAAAGTTAATCAAATAATGAAATTATTTAAACCAATGGAGAAAATATATATATAAATTAGTTACTTAATTAATCAACTTTTAGCTTCGCCCCTTTTCGAGGACGAAATGTTTTTAAGTGGGGGAGACTGTAACAACCCTGAATTTTGGGGCCAATTTAAAATTTATTTTAAGTGACTTTAATGAGTTTGATATTTAAAATAATCTATTTTAAATAATAATGATCACAAATTTGATTCAAATCGAAGTTAGAATGAATAATTTAATTTTAATTATAAAAAGAGTTAGAAATAACGCGGTAGTTTGAAAAGTCAAACTTGAACTTTGACTGACCGTACAGGATGCAAAATTTAACGGATTTTAGTGAAACCAAAAATATTAGAATCTATTTAAAAATATCTTTCCAACGAATCCGAAAAATTGAAATTTCATAGCAAAAATTAAAAGTTATGGCTAATTCAATTTTTAGAAAGGTCGCTGTAGTATATATATATATATATATATATATATATATATATATTATATATGGCCCGAAAGGCTACTTTTCACATACGAAGGAATTCCGACTCGCAACCACTTCCATTAAATTCGGAATGATGTTTCTGCATTGAAAAATAGTAAACACTTATATATTTTGAGTTTCGGAAATTATTTGTTTAAAAATGTATTTTTAATATTAAATATATAGCCCTCGAAAATAGTCATTTTGCAAATGACCTCTGTTTCTGACGAAACCACTTTTGTTGGATACGGAATGTCATTTTATTGCTAGGTTTAAATTTTTAGAATTTTTCGAATTAATATGTGAGCGTGGTAAAAGAAAATGTGTTTTGACTGTTTTAGTTAAAATTAAACGACTTGAAAATAGTCATTTTTCAAACAGTCTCAGAATTCGACAAAAATAGTCTTGTTAGAACCGTATCGTCATAAGAAAGCCAAAAATATTTTATTTAGAATTTTCGGAATCCATATGTGGCCCCTGCATATTTAAATGTACGGTAGAAATTAAATTATTTATTCAATATTGTATTTTTAAATTAAAAACGAAAAAAAACGTTACAGACCTCAGAATTGGAGCCCGGGACATAGCCCATCGCATTCAGTAGGTGTCAAAACATTAAGATCGACAGTAAGCAAGCCCAAATCGGAGAAAGTCCGAAAATCCACCTTTTTAGCACATTTTTCGAGATTAAAATATTATTTAATTCCGGAAAAACCGAAACCCTAATTCAATGGCCAGCCGCCGCCTGCAGTCAATGGCTGAAATCATCCGAAATTGAAATGCTAATATCTTTTGATCCGCTCAACGAAAATCGACGTATGACATACCAAATCGAAGAGAATTCAGAGAGCTTTCCATCCATACGGTCAAGATCGGGTTTTGATTCACGGATTTTGCGAATTTAGGCTGAAAACGTGGCGTCTTTGGGTGGGTTTTGGTGAACGACGGGGGGGTCGAGCGGCAAGGGGTTGGTGGTGCTAGTAGGTGATGGCATGAGCCTCGGTTTGGTGGGTTTTGATCGGAAGATGGTGCACCGTGGAGGAGGGCGTGAGGAGAGAGAAAACGGCGGTGGATGGGTTCATGTAACGGCCGAATGTGATCAAAGGAGGAAGAAAGGTCCGACTTCTTATTTTAATATTATTTTATTATTTAATATTTTAATTTATCCAATCTTTAAAAATACATAACTCTCTCATACGAGGCCCGTTTCACGAACCGTTTGTTGCGTTGGACTCGTCTTTCCGAGAGCTTCGCGATGGCGTAGACCGCAGCAGAAACGGAGACAGTTGATTTTCAGCCGAATTTCAAGGTGAGAATTTATTTTTAATTTAATTTATTTAATTATTATTTCCATGATTATTAATAGTAGATCTAATTTGGCATGATATCTAAAACATGGATCTGAAATGTTCATACCGTACAATATTGAATCTGAATTGTCTACAATGACATGATATTAAATCTGAAATTTTATCGTTAAATATGAATTGATTGATTGATTATAATTAATTATGTGTTAATTTATTTAATCATACCTTGTTGATTTGCCATATGCCAAGTTAAACCTCACCTTATAAATTGCCTGGAGGTTAATTATTGGATTTGATCATGTTGGTTTGTTTTGGATGTTGTTGTTATGGAATTTGACATGAAATACGATAAGAATATTATTGAACATTGAAATGAGGTATGACATTTACATTGAAATTTTGGATGAAATTAAAGTATGAAATTTAGTATGAAATTAAAGCATGGAATTCAAGTATGCAATTTTGTATGGAATTAAAGTATGCAATTTTGTATGGAATTAAAACATGGGATTGTGTATTGAATTAAAAATGAAATTTCCAACATGTTAGGAATGGAATTTTCTAAATGTTAAAAAATAAAATTTCCAATATGTTAAAAATGGAATTTCCAATATGTTAAGAATGGAATTTTCATTGTAATTGGGAAAAAGTATATTTTGATTTAGTGATGAAACATGGGATTACACTATAAATGAAATTACACAAATTTTTAATGTGATAATATATATGAATGTTCACCGTAGATGAAATTTACATTTTTCTTAATGTAAATATATATGGATGTTTACTGTATACAAAATTTACATTTTTCTTAATGTAAATATATATGAATGTTCACCGTAGACAAAATCTACATTTTTCTTAATTCAAACTATTAGAATATTCACCGTAGGACAAAATTTATATTTTTGTTAATGTAGATAAAAGAAATATTCACCGTATGGAAAGTTTACATTTTATTTAATGTAAATAAAATAAGAATGCGACAAGAATGAATGTTTACATTTTATTTAATGTAAATAGAATAAGAATGTGACATGGAATATAAATTTACATTTTTGTTAATAAGAATTTCACCGAATGAGGAATTTACACTTTTATTAATGTAAATATATTGAATTTCATCGTATGTTAAATTTACATTTTTATACGTAAATTGTAAAGTGAATTAATGTCGTATGTTGAAAATTACATTTTTCTTTGTAATTAACAAGCGAAGTTCATCGTATGTTAAAATTTACATTTTTATATGTAAATTATAAAGTAAATTTCATCGTATGTTAAAATTTACATTTTTATATGTAAATTATATAGGGAATTACACCGTAGGATAAAATTTACATTTTTATATGTAATTAAAACATGAATTTACATTGTGTGTTAAATATTAAATTTTTATATGTAATGTCTATAGGAAAGTAAACCGTATGACAAAACTACATTTTTCTATGCAATTAAAGGATGCAATTTCATGGTATGATAGAATTTGCATTTTTCTTATATATATATGTAACATAAAATGAGAATGCACATTAGAAATAAAATTGATTTATTTCGTATGTAATTTAGATGTAGAAATGTGACATTGTAATTTAAAATTATATTTTTACAATGTGAATTAGATGTAGTGTTTGCATTGTAATTAAAAATGATATTTTTACAATGTGAATTTGAAGTAGAGTTTGCATGGTAATTAAAAATCATATTTTTACAATGTGAATTAGATGTAGTGTTTGCATTGTAATTAAAATTTATATTTTTACAATGTGAATTAGATGTAGTGTTTGCATTGTAATTAAAAATTATATTTTTACAATGTGAATTAGATGCAGTGTTTGCATTGTAATTAAAAATTATATTTTTACAATGTGAATTAGATGCAGTGTTTGCATTGTAATTAAAAATCATATTTTTACAATGTAAATTAGATGCAGTGTTTGCATTGTAATTAAAAATCATATTTTTACAATGTAAATTAGATGTAGTGTTTGCATTGTAATTAAAAATCATATTTTTACAATGTAAATTAGATGTAGTGTTTGCATTGTAATTAAAAATCATATTTTTACAATGTCAATTAGATGTAGTGTTAGCATTGTAATTAAAAATCATATTTTTACAATGTGAATTAGATGTAGTGTTTGCATTGTAATTAAAAATCATACTTTTACAATGTGAATTAGATGTAGTGTTTGCATTGTAATTAAAAATCATACTTTTACAATGTAAATTAGATGTAGTGTTTGCATTGTAATTAAAAATCATACTTTTACAATGTAAATTAGATGTAGTGTTTGCGTTGTAATTAAAAATCATATTTTACAATGTAAATAGGAAGTAGAGTTTGCATAGTAATTGGAAATCATATTTTTACAATGTAAATAGGAAGTAGAGTTTGCATTGTAATTAAAACTTACATTTTGGTATGTAAATTTAAAATAGGATTCACTGCAAATATAAGTTACATTTTTATAATGTAACTAAGATGAGAATGTATATTGAAGTTGAAATCTACGTTTTTATATGTAATTTAAAAGTAGGATTTTGAATGTATCAAAATTTACATTTGTTTTACATGTACATAAAAAAAGAATATAGGAATTCGCATAGGAATTAAACTTACATTTTTATGTAAATAAAAAGGATGGAATTTACATTTTCAATGTAAGGAAAGAATGAATTTAGGATGCGGTAATAGTATTTTCATTTTCAAGTGAATTAAAAATTTGGTGAGTGTCGGTAGTTGTGTAGAGCGTTGTTTTAATCAAACGACGTTATTATGATTCAATGATTATATATATATAATCAAAATTGAACGAATAGGGCGTGGTAGTTCGCGTTTTGAAATCGTACTTTTAAACGACTATACAAGAAGATCCGACCGTCGGATTTTCTTGAAACTGAAATCGTTAGGACCATCCTAGAAAAATCTTTCCAATGATATATATTACATTAAGATCCAACAGTTAGATTCTGAGAAATGTAAAAATCAAAATTGGTTGAATGCAGCGCCATAGTCGCCCATGGACTTAAGGCATCGTTATATAGAAATTTAATTATTTTAAATAATTAAAATAGGAATGAATCGTTAATAAAAATAATTATTAATGTATAAGAAGGATTTTAAATATATATATATATATGAGGATTAATAGGAAAGTCCGAGTTTATCTCATTTCAAATAATTAAACGACGTTTAAAAATCCAAGATTGGAAGACGGCGATTGAAGACCGTCAAATCTCCACATAGAATGGACGATGATGACTATTGCCTTAGAATGGCTCGCTACCATGATAAGGTAATAGTAGGAGTTACCCGGACGTAGTGTTGATTTGTACGGGTTTGGCTTTCGCTCAGACCCAGAGCATAAGCTTATAAATGGATTGTGTGTCTGACATCGTACTCCATTATATATCATGTTATTAATCTTCTGTCGAATGTATGGATGTTTGGTGGCGGATAATTTATTCTCTTGCTTAACACCCATTCATATATTTCGGCAAAGGATTGGTAGTGTGATATGGAGTGATGATGTGGCATGCTAAGATGCATATGATCAAGGCTTTGTTAAAAAGCAGGCCTTGTGGGATGATCAAAGCATAGCCTGTTTAGGCATAGCTTTGTGTATAACGTGACTTCGCGAGCCTCACACACCGGCAGAGTCTAAAACGGGAGAAGGGAACGTAGGGAGAGCAGCACGTTTCTTTCTAGCTAGAGTGGTGTAAGTGACCTACCAGCCCTGACATTTTACTTATGTGGATGATGGAATGAGGCGCCTCAGATGATAGGTCCTATAGGACTGGGAAACGTGTGTTCAGGAATAACTAATCCGCAACTCGTACGGCGGACCGACCCTGCAGCTTTCCAAGGGTTCACTGCGGGGGATCCTGAGACATTAGCTAGAGTGTCTCGAATCAGTAGAGCTCCTCCCTAGCCTTGACTCATGATGGAAACCAATTTCCAATATGACCCCATTCGGATTTGATTGTATTACTAGTATGGAGGCATAGTATATGATAGCTATGCTTCCTAGGATTGATATATTTACTTTGAAATGTTTTAATATATACTAATAATAATACTAAACTCGTATTTGCCGTATTTAGCATGTTTAATCACTATAAGGTAAAACCCTATCCTCTAGTTTGTGTTGCATTGTGTGATGGGACCTGGGTCTTATGGTGATTCCATTTTTCTAAAAAGCATAACGTTGTAGTACGATTTACTTATTAGTTGTTTTTGACACTTTTATGCACGACAATCCATTAGAGTAAACCCGTTCCGCATTAGCGGCGTGGTCTTTGGATTTGCCCTATTAATAGTGATTTATTAGTTAAGAATTCTCATACCAGTCCCACGACTGACCCGTTGTTTGTTTCCACCTTTTTGCAAACTCGGGTGCCCTCTTTCCACACGGGCAGTCGAGCAGTTTGTCTACCGGTTTATCTCTTTAGCAGAATCCTGGATTGAAGCTTAAAGCTGTGTCCAGAACATTGGAAGTCTTCCGTTGCCTTAGTTATTTTATTTCCGCTGCAGTCTATTATAATATTGTAATTTACCTTCCGCTGTATTATTAGTCAATGTACTCTGATATTCTGTACTCTAATGTTACGTTATTATGATGTAATAAAAGTCTGCTGTTATTGTTCTGATGTGTTGTATTCCCAAAGTTAACGTAGGCGGGATTTGAACAGTTTTGGTCGATTTTGCGATCGATTAAGGCCGGGCAAAATCCGACTCATTACACCATATGTCTAATTGGATTGATTAATTACTACAGTCGAACCATTTTATTATTTGTTATGTACAAATCTCAATTGAACATCCTACTACATTATTCTAATATAATTTATCCAATTAAATTTCCCGAGTGATATTAATAAAATTAGGGGTATTACAGATGTTATGGTTGTTATTGTTGCTCTTTCCTTATTCTCTTGGGTAAACGATCACCTGTGGGATTTTGGGAAGGGGATAGGGAATGAAAGTTGGTATAAGGACTGTTATTCTTATATCTTGATACAATTTTTTTTTTACTTGAGTAACATATATTACTTATTTATTATATGATAATTATTTGGTTACAGAGATATGTCAAGTACAAGACTTAAGTCGGTTTATAGCGTATTTTACAATATACAAATTTTTGATGTCAATTTCGCTTACACCAGACTATTGTCTAACCTAAGCTAAGATTTTATGTTTTCACTTATTATCTTGGGTACTCATCGATAATTCTAATGTGTATACTAGAAAGTAGGTTTATGTAACGTTGTAGCTGATTATACGAAGAGCTTAGAGAAGTTGTTGTGTATTGCTCTAATTTTTGGATTTTTCGCTTTTATATGCATAGTATTCTAAGTAATAAGAATGTAGTGAGGTCTTGACTTAACCATTACTTCATTATGTACATAACTAAATGATTATATGATGTTGTTTATGATGTACTCACTTTGTTATGGATCACTTCTATTTTGCCTATTATATTTTGTCCCTACGCTGTGAGATATACAATAGTTTTTTTTCCTTTGTTCCTTCCTTGATGATCGACCCATATCAGCTTAGCATCGTAATGTGCATCTTTTCTTGTCTTTTTTACAAGTGGTATAGTGAGGTCATCATATTTTGCATCAGAGCTTTGGATATTCAATTGACCGAAATTAATAAAGAGTACATGCTTAAGTGAGAACGTACTCATAAATAACTTTGACTATGGCTATATAAATGAATATAGTAGCAAGCACTCGAACAACATTGTATTTTTTCTTTTTTTAGATACCAATCAATCTTATTACAAATTAAGGATGAATTGAACGTTATAAACGCTACAAGGAAAACCCCTACTTCATGAGTGGTTGGGGAAAATGGTGAATCGGTAGTGGCTATCCCAGATTTCCAAGCCATTTTCGGTGCTATGATGGCACGACATTAGAAATATCTCAGATCGCACTGGGAGTAGTAATAGGAAATGGTAGTGCTTCTATGCAAGAAACCTAAGATGGATTTTACTAAACTGAATAATGATTTCTCTAGCCATTCACAAGGATTGGGTCTACTATTGAGGTCTAGGACTGGCTGGATACTTGTAACCACATATTTGGAAACTTAGGAGTATATTATGCTATGAAAAGGAATAGATGTCTTCAAGGTAGAGCTAGGAACTGGTAAAATGTTGTGACCATCACTACTCCAGAATACTAGAATTCATGGGATTAGTTTAAGGCTAAGTTCATTCCTACAGTCCAAAAGTCCATCTTGTTTAAGAAAATTGTTGATCTTAAGAAAGGAGATATATCTATACCAAAATATATTTCGGAATTTAAAGCTCTCTCAAAGTATAGGACGTCATTTAAAGATAATCTACTATGGAAGAGCAAGTTGTTCATAACTGGTCTTGATGAGTACTTAGGTGAGACGTTAGTGGAACACGTTGAAGTTCCTTTCAACAAGCTGGCTAAGAAAGTCTAGAGGCAAATGAGCAAGCTCACTAAGAAAACTTTTGTTGCCACTGATGTTATTGGAAAGAGGAACAAAAGTCATCGCAGTGGAGGTAAAAAGAAATTGAACAGAAAGAGAAAGAAACAACAAGGCCAGGGAAGGCCAAATAAGAAGAAGGACAAGTGTGAGATAGTTTTTTATAACTGCAATGAGAAAGGTTAATATCCTAAGGAGTGTAAGGCTTCTATGGGGAAGAAATTCTTTAACTGTGACAAGCCAGGAATTTGAAGAAGGATTGTCTAGAGCCTCCTAAAGATAAGCACATTATGATTGAGTATGAGAAGTAGTCTTGGAATCCTTTAATTTTCTTAAGGCTAACGATAAGGGTATAGGAAGCATGGTGCAAGGTAAGCTTTCCATCAAAAAAAAATTATTCGAGTTTTTTTATGCTGTAGCTTTACATTCTTTTATCGATAGTGTAATAGTATGCAAACTAGATTTGCAACATATGATAGCAGACATGTCTGTGGTTTTGACCAACCATCTAGGAGGATCGACCAATCTCTGCATGATTTGTCGTGGTCTAGTTTTATTAAGTTATGGGTGCTCTTTTGTTTGTAATATGTAATTGTAGGATCAATAATAATCCTAGAGGGGGGGTGAATAGGGTTTTTAGAGAATAAATTCAGAAATAATATGAAGAAAGAAAATCACACGCAAAAATACCCAGCTTCGGCAAACTGTGCCTACTGCTGCCTTTCTAAGATTTCTACTAGGAGATACAAACAGATCCCGCTTACAATCCTATGTAAATTTGCAACTTCTGCTCCTGTCTGACCCTATGCTCAAAATCTTAGACTGACCTATGTAACCTAGACCAGTTTTTCCCACACTACAGACCAGTAATGTGTATACCTAGTTTTAAAAAAAAAAACTAAAAAAATTGTTGTTGTTAAGAAATTACAACAAAGAAAATACTCATGGAATTTTTAAAAAAAAAAACAAAGGCAGATCCCCTTTTTAATGACTTGGCTTAGCCAAACCAAGTTAGGCCGGCCCATTTCATTATCTCTTTCACTTTTGCTCCGATCCCTTGAAAAAAATATATGGCGGCCAAAAACTTCTAGGGTTTTCTTCTTAATCTTTGGCCCCAAAACGAAATCGATTGCTGTTTAGATCTCTGATGGCTTTGAAAGCTTGCAGCTTGCTCTTCGTCGACTTGTATTTTGGCAAAGTCTCGATCGAAAATCTCTGTGAGTTCTCTGATTTGAAATTAGGGTTTTGATTTTTGTTGTCGAATTGTTGGATGCTTTGTCGATGATGAAGATGTGTGTTTATATAGGGTTTTAGAAACCCTTGCTCTCTGATTTCGATGAATACGACTTGCTCCTGATTTTGTGCGATTTCCCCTTTTCATTCTCGGCTTGAATTTTAATTGATTGAAAAGAATTTTATTACTTCTGTGAAATCATGGATGAGATTATAACTCGAATTTACTTGTTGCCTTCTACAACAGATTTTTCCTTTTGAGAAATACAGACTTTGGAAAGTGATTTTCAATTTGTTGCCGAGTTTGATCTGCCTTGTCATCATGCCATATATGATTTTAATACTGGAAATAAATTCAAAAAGAATTTCAATATATGACATGATCAGATTTGTTGCGAGTTGCTTGATATATCCATTTATTTACTTTCCTGCTTTGCCAAGAAATTGGAAATGATTGAATTATTCTTCCCCATTCTAAAAATGCTTTGATTTCTTGCCTGTTTTGAAAAACATTTTATTTCTGGAATCTTATTTCAATGCCGAGAAACAAATTCTTGGTTGAATGCATTTATTTCTAGAAAATGCCAATTTTGGCTGTCTTAAACATGAAGAGGGAAAACTTTGCCATATATCAGTTTCATGGTGACTGAACTGTTTGCTTGCTCCTTGTCAAGCAATATTTTTTGCATAATTTTCCTTGAATCATTATTTGCATGCTTCACTTGCTAAGAACTGATTTTGTGTATGTTAATGTGGTACTTGCTTTGTCCCCTTGCATTACTTGAACTGTTGCTACACCAAAGATTGTGCTGCTCAGACTTGTGCACAGTCTTGTATCGTACTCCATGTTGGTCAGTTTTGTACTACTGCATCATGTCTTGCTTGTGCTCTCACTATTCAATTCGCTGCTTGCATGTATACTTGATTATGAACATTTTTCACTTGTACATGAGCTTTCTCCACTGTTTGAACCATTTATCATCTTTGATATTTTACTGCTGTGTACACTGCTTACATACATGAACTGCTTTGTATAAGCTTGGTTTCACCTTATAGTTGTACCTAGTCCTGTTCTATGCAAAATGCTCCATACTGATCTATATGTTGCTATGTCCATTTCTTTGCTGTTGCCTGTCATTATGTCACTTGCATCACAGAACCATGCAGCACATGTGTACTTGAAAAACTTGAACCTGCCTTGATCTTTTGCTTGCCTCGACCATTTTTGTTGCATTAAGTTGAGTTGGATGTTGGTCACTGACATTGTTTGTGAAAACATGCTTGCTGTTCATACAAGCTTATGCTTTGTATGCTTCATTCACTTTGGTTTGACAGTTCTGAAGTCTTTGAACATGCTGTAGCTCCACTTTGTATTGCTTTGCTTTAATTGTTATTTGAGGTTGCATCACCATCTTGAATCTTTTTGTCTGTTGTGTACACCATGCTGAGATGATTTCACACTGTTTTTTTGAGTTTGCTGATGTATACCTTCTTTTCTCTTTTGATTTTCATCTTGTCTTTTGATCCTGAAACAAAAAGAAAAACAGCAGTCAAACTGTACTGTGTTGAGGCTGGTCAGAAACAGTTGGTTCTGATCAGCAAACCGGTATGGTTATGGCATGGTTGTTCAAGTCTGAAATATGATGAGAAAACCACACAGAAAACTGAGACAAATAGAGAATCAATCAAACAGCAAAATTTTATTTCTCCAGTGTTTATTTTAGTTCTAGCGTACTGTGTATATCTTCTTTTGTGACAGGTTTCAGGATGATGCACTAGGAGCTTGGGATAGTTAGAGTGAGCACAACAAGATTAAACCAGCAAGAACAGATGTATATGTAGTGTAGACATTTGAACTGAATTTATTTGTAATTGAAAAAGGATATGTAGTAAGTGAGAGTATGTAATTGTTTTGTGGAATAAAAATATATTATTGGAAGACAAAAACTCGTGTAAATTTCCTGTATTTTGTGTAAAGCATTATCAACCAATAATACTAATTATTCCACCATCAAACACATCAGTAAAAATCTATTTGTTATCATCAAACAAAAAATCATATATTCAACAAACTCCCCCTTTTGATGATGACAAACAGACTTAAGATTTTTGAGGATGACAGGACAGGATGTGTTTGAAATGAACTCCCCCTATATTTGTGCTCCCCCTATTAGTTATAAACAGACATAAAATAAGAAATTGAAAAAAAAATAGAAAGTAATTAAACGCTTAGCATTAATGGCAAAATAAAATCTATAGATGTCTGTAAACAGCACAAAATCTTAACTCCTTCTCCCCCTTTGTAATCATCAAAAGATGAACAGTTCTGAACATTTTCAAAGGATATGGACTGTAGTGAGAAAACAAGTCACTTGACAGAATCAGAGTCAGAAATCCCCAAACAATCAAATAAAAATCATAATAATTCGTAAAAATAGGAACATATTTCACAAATTAGAGAATGAAGTTATTATTATTATTGTATATATATATACATAATTTTTTTTTAATTCAAGAGCACACTAACCACGCATAACCAGAACTTGGATTTTTAAATGGGATTAGTTGCAACATGAAAAAAAAAAATCTCATGACCATGCATGACCAGAGCTTGGATTTTTAAATGAGGTCAGAGAAATTATTAGTGTATAATTTTTATAGAAGGATGATAGAGACAGAGATGAAAGTGAAAAAAAAGTTCCTAATTTACTCATATTATAAAGAATATTCAATCATATCAGAGTTGCAGACAAACTTTCAACCGTCTCATATTCTGAAATCTTACATAGTCACAATTTTATCAAAAAAAAAAGTCCAAACGAAAAACTGTTCTTTTCTTGATGGTTTGAAGATTGGATTACTTGTCAGAAAATGATATTGATAACAGAACATCTCAAGAGAAAATTTACCCAAAAATGCGAAGAGATTAATTTATTTCTATTATTCCCAACTCCAACCGCAATCTGCAAAATCTTTCTTCGGGAAGAGGTTTTGTGAAAATATCAGCCAGTTGAGATTCAGTTGGAATTAATTCAATACAAACGTCTTCACTGATAATATGATCTCTAAGAAAGTGGTGTCGTTCATCAATGTGTTTTGTGCGTGAGTGATGTACAGGATTATTTGATAAATCAATTGCACTCTTACTGTCACACTTTAAAGGAACTCGTTTATAGCAAAGTCCAAAGTCAGATAGAGTCTGCATCATCCATAAAATCTGTGCACAACAACTTCCTAAAGCAATATATTCAGCCTCAGTGGTGGATAAAGCAACACAATTTTGTATACGACTTGACCATGAGACAAGTGAATGACCTAGCATGAAACAAGTTCCACTAGTACTCTTCCTATCAGTGAGTGAGCCAGCATAATCAGCATCGGTAAACCCAACTAAATTAAAGTTATCACAAGAAGGATACCATAAACCAAGATTTGATGTGTGTACCAAATATCACAGAATTCGTTTTGTGGCTTTTGAATGAGATTCTTTTGGATTAGATTGAAAACGAGCACATAAACAAACAGAAAACATAATATCGGGTCTAGAAGCAAAAAGATAAAGAAGTGAACCGATAATACCGCGATATTTTTTCGGGTCAACAGCAACACCTTTTTCATCTTTGTCAAGCTTGGTTGTTGGACTCATTGGTGTTTTCATCGGTTTTGCATCTTCAACTCCAAATTTCTTCAGTAACTCCATCACATATTTTGTTTGAGAGACAAAGATACCTTTGTTGCTCTGCTTGATTTGAAAGCCAAGAAAATATTTCAGTTCTCCCACCAAGCTCATCTCAAATTTGTCCTGCATCACTTTTTCAAATTTTTCACACAAGACATCATTAGTAGCACCGTATATGATATCATCAACATAGATTTGAACAATCAAAAAATCATCACCGTCATGTGAAAGAAACAGAGTCGTGTCAACACACCCCTTTTTAAAGCCGTTTTCCAAAAGATAAGAACAGAGACAGTCATACCAAGCTCGAGGAGCTTGCTTAAGGCCATACAATGCTTTTTCTAATTTATACACATGGTTTGGAAAATCGTGACTCTCAAAACCAGGGGGTTGTTCAACATAAACCTCTTCTTTTAGTTCTCCATTCAGAAAAGCACTTTTCACATCCATTTGTTTCAGTTTAAATCCTTTAAAACAAGCAAAGCTCAACAATATTCTAATTGCTTCTAACCTAGCAACTGGGGCAAACGTTTCATCAAAGTCAATGCCTTCGATCTGATTGTACCCCTTAGCAACCAACCTAGCTTTGTTTCTAATTACATTTCCAGACTCATCAAGTTTATTTTTAAACACCCATTTGGTTCCAACTACTGGATAGTCTTTTGGCCTAGGTACCAAGTTCCAGGCTTTGTTTCTCTCAAACTGGTTAAGTTCTTCTTGCATAGCTAACAACCAAAATTCATCACTAAGAGCAATATCATAAGAACCTGGTTCTATTTCAGATACAAAAGCATTATGAATACAAAGAGTACAAACATCCTCATTGAAAGAGGAACGTGTACGAACACCAGCTGTTGGGCTTCCAATTACCAAATCTGGAGGATGATTGGGCTTGAATTTCAGTCTTTCAACATTTGCTGCTGCTTCAGTGGCTTTTTCGTTGCTTGTCTCAACATCGTTGTTTTCTTGTTCAACTTCTTGTGCACCACCATCATCTTTATCTTCTTCAGAGATCAAATCCACATCTGTTTCATTGAACTTTACATTGGCAGTTTCCCCAATTGTTCTTGATTGTTTATTGAAGATTCTGTAAGCTTTGCTTCTTGAGGAATAACCCATGAAAATCCCATCAATCGTTTTTGGCTCAAATTTCCCAAGCTGCTCTCCTGTGTTCAAAATATAACAAGGACAACCAAACACTTTAAAGTACGAAATGTTAGGCTTTTTGTCAGACCAAAGTTCATATGACGTTTTATTAAGTATTGGTCTAATCATAACTCTATTCATTACATAGCATGAAGTATTTACTGCCTCAGCCCAGAAGATTTGAGGCAAATTATATTCACATAACATAGATCTAGCCATTTCTTGTAATGTACGATTTTTCCTTTCAACCACCCCATTTTGTTGAGGTGTTCGAGGAGCGGAAAACTCATGTTTAAAACCGTTTTCTTCACAAAGTTTTTCAAAGTCTAAATTTTCAAATTCACCTCCATGATCACTTCTCAAGGTTTTAATTGAAAGCCCTTTTTCATTTTGAACAAGTTTTGAAAATTTTGAAAAATAATCAAAAATTTCAGACTTTTTGGCTAGAAAGTAAACCCATGTAAATCTAGAGTAATCATCAACCAATACATAACAATAACGTTTTCCATTTAAACTAGCAATGTCAGTAGGTCCAAACAAATCCATATGAATCAATTCAAGCACACGTGACGTACTAACAGCATTTTTTGGACGAAAAGATGAGCGACTAAGTTTTCCCATAGTACATGCTTTACACACTTTGTTATTTTTGAATTTCTGATGAGGCAAACCTCTGACAAGTTCGTTTGTTTCCAGTCTTTTAAGAAGACCCATACTTGCATGTGCCAGCCTTCTGTGCCATAGAATTGCCTCCTCTTCCGTTGCTATCAAGCACCTAGAGACAGTTACATCATCGAAGGAGAGTGTGTAGACATTTCCAATTCTTTTCCCTGTAAACACAACCTTTCCAGAGGATATTTCTATGATTTTGCAAACATTACTATCAAACACAACATTCATTCCTTTATCACAGAGTTGACTGATAGAGATAAGATTGTGAAATAGATTATCAACATATAAAACATCGGTTAAGACAAAAATACTGTTACCTACTTTTCCTTTACCAACAATTTTACATTTGCTGTTGTCACCTAGAGTCACATTCCCACCATTATGTTTTTCAAGGCTAAGGAACAGTCTTTTGTTTCCTGTCATATGTCTGGAGCAACCTGAATCCAAATACCATTTCTGTTGCTCCTTAGCCCGCCAACATACCTACACATATAAAGAAGAGGATGACCCAGAGAATCTTCTAGGTCCAAGCATATTAGTAGTAGAAAAATGATAATCATAAGATTCTTTTGGCACCCAGATTTGATTTTTACTTTTATTTGTGCTCCAATTGTTATGATAATTGTGTGCCAAGTATTTAGGAACCCAAACCTTTTTGAACTTTTGAATCTTGTTGCAGTTTTCATGGCTGTGACCAATTTCTCCACATTTTACACATTTGGAAAAGATACCTCTTCCTTTAACATTGTCAATTTTAGTCATTTTTTCTTGTATCTTTCCAAAGCCAAGTCCTTTTCTATTATTTGCAAACAGTTGATTTCCAAGCAACATGTTAAAAGATGTTTGACCAATTGAGAATTTATTCAAGGCAACTTCAAGATCTTGAACTCTTGTTCTTAAGATTGTGTTCTCATTCTCAAGTGAAGTGTAATTCTTTCTTTTAGTGTCATCTTCTTTTAGAGTCAGATTTACTTTTTCAAGATTCTTCATGGTGCACTTGAGTGTTGAGAGTTCTAGGTTCACAGCCTTACAAATTTCACAATCTAGATTGTTGTTTTTTGAAACGTTTTCAAGTTCGTATTTCAATTTCTTATTATTGTGAATAAGATCAAGGTTTTTTGCCTTCAGTTTTTCTGCTTCTGATTCTAATGCGTCAATAATTTCAGAAAGATGTTTACACATTAAAACTAGATCATTATAATGGTATACCTCAGTGGTTTCTTTGTTGGCATCTTCTAGATCTGACTCTGCCATGAAGCACAGATTGCTTTCCTCCTCACTGCTGTCTGAATCTTCTTCTCCTTCCTCATCATCCCAAGTTATAGCAAAAGCTTTCTTCTTCGTCTTGTTTCTTTGAAGAAGTGGACAGGTTGGCTTTATGTGTCCCGGCTTTTGACAGTTATAGCAGAGTGGTTCCTCTTCTGAATTGTTGGTTTTTGGTTTATTTCTACGAGGTTTGAATTTCTTCCACTTCGTGAGTTATCTGACTGCCATGGCAAGTTGTTCAATAGGATCTTCACCATCGCTGGTAACGGTGTTGGACAGATCTATTGATTTCTTCTTCAGATCTGAGTTGTTGCGATCTTCTCTTGCTTTTAGCTCCATTTCATACGTCATGAGGTTCCCGATAAGCTCTTCCATGCTCAGCTTACTCAGATCTTTAGATTCTTGAATGGTTGTGACTTTTGCTTCAAAGTTCATTGGCAGAACACGCAGAATTTTTCTCACAAGTTCTACTTCTGTATAGACCTTTCCAAGAGCTCTAGCATTGTAGACCAGCACAGAGAAGCGACCATACATGTCCTTGATGCTCTCGTCCTTCTGCATGATGAAGTTTTGGTATTCATTGCTGAACATGGCAAGACGGGATTCTTTAACCTGTGAAGTTCCTTCGTGTGTGACTTCCAGAGTATGCCAAATTTCCTGGGCTGTATTACAATGTGAAATTCTGTTATATTCTGTTTTATCAAGAGCACAAATCAGAGCATTCATGGCTTTAGAATCTATAGAGTATAGTTTCTTATCATTTGCATCCCACCTACTTTTTGGTTTAGGTGTTACAGTTCCATTAACAGTTTCAGTAGGAGGTTTATATCCAGTTTCAATGATATCCCAGACATCATAATCAACAGAAACAAGATAGATTTTCATCCTAGCTTTCCAATACGCGTAATCACCACCATTGAACATGGGTGGTCTAGCAATAGATTGACCTTCTGAAAAAGCATTGTTCATTGAAGTCATGATTCTAGGGTTACAACCTGGCTCTGATACCAATTGTAGGATCAATAATAACCCTAGAGGGGGGGTGAATAAGGTTTTTAGAGAATAAATTCAGAAATAATATGCAGAAAGAAAATCATACGCAAAAATACCCAGCTTCGGCAAACTGTGCCTACTGCTGTCTTTCTAAGATTTCTACTAGGAGATACAAACAGATCCTGCTTACAATCCTATGTAAATTTGCAACTTCTGCTCCTGTCTGACCCTATGCTCAAAATCTTAGACTGACCTATGTAACCTAGACCAGTTTTTCCCACACTACAGACCAGTAATGTGTATACCTAGTTTTTAAAAAAAAAACTAAAAAAAATTGTTGTTGTTAAGAAATTACAACAAAGAAAATACTCATGGAATTTAAAAAAAAAAAACAAAGGCAGATCCCCTTTTTAATGACTTGGCTTAGCCAAACCAAGTTAGGCCGGCCCATTTCATTATCTCTTTCACTTTTGCTCCGATCCCTTGAAAAAAATATATGGCGGCCAAAAACTTCTAGGGTTTTCTTCTTAATCTTTGGCCCCAAAACGAAATCGATTGCTGTTTAGATCTCTTATGGCTTTGAAAGCTTGCAGCTTGCTCTTCGTCGACTTGTATTTTGGCAAAGTCTCGATCGAAAATCTCTGTGAGTTCTCTGATTTGAAATTAGGGTTTTGATTTTT
Organism: Allium sativum; assembly: GCA_030737875.1. Classification (NCBI taxonomy): domain Eukaryota; kingdom Viridiplantae; phylum Streptophyta; class Magnoliopsida; order Asparagales; family Amaryllidaceae; genus Allium; species Allium sativum. The sequence continues at coordinate 177,627,679 of CM060909.1, read as the reverse complement.
GTTGTCAAATTGTTGGATGCTTTGTCGATGATGAAGATGTGTGTTTATATAGGGTTTTAGAAACCCTTGCTCTCTGATTTCGATGAATACGACTTGCTCCTGATTTTGTGCGATTTCCCCTTTTCATTCTCGGCTTGAATTTTAATTGATTGAAAAGAATTTTATTACTTCTGTGAAATCATGGATGAGATTATAACTCGAATTTACTTGTTGCCTTCTACAACAGATTTTTCCTTTTGAGAAATACAGACTTTGGAAAGTGATTTTCAATTTGTTGCCGAGTTTGATCTGCCTTGTCATCATGCCATATATGATTTTAATACTTTAATACTGGAAATAAATTCAAAAAGAATTTCAATATATGACATGATCAGATTTGTTGCGAGTTGCTTGATATATCCATTTATTTACTTTCCTGCTTTGCCAAGAAATTGGAAATGATTGAATTATTCTTCCCCATTCTAAAAATGCTTTGATTTCTTGCCTGTTTTGAAAAACATTTTATTTTTGGAATCTTATTTCAATGCCGAGAAACAAATTCTTGGTTGAATGCATTTATTTCTGGAAAATGCCAATTTTGGCTGTCTTAAACATGAAGAGGGAAAACTTTGCCATATATCAGTTTCATGGTGACTGAACTATTTGCTTGCTCCTTGTCAAGCAATATTTTTTGCATAATTTTCCTTGAATCATTATTTGCATGCTTCACTTGCTAAGAACTGATTTTGTGTATGTTAATGTGGTACTTGCTTTGTCCCCTTGCATTACTTGAACTGTTGCTACACCAAAGATTGTGCTGCTCAGACTTGTGCACAGTCTTGTATCGTACTCCATGTTGGTCAGTTTTGTACTACTGCATCATGTCTTGCTTGTGCTCTCACTATTCAATTCGCTGCTTGCATGTATACTTGGTTATGAACATTTTGCACTTGTACATGAGCTTTCTCCACTGTTTGAACCATTTATCATCTTTGATATTTTACTGCTGTGTACACTGCTTACATACATGAACTGCTTTGTATAAGCTTGGTTTCACCTTATAGTTGTACCTAGTCCTGTTCTATGCAAAATGCTCCATACTAATCTATATGTTGCTATGTCCATTTCTTTGCTGTTGCCTGTCATTATGTCACTTGCATCACAGAACCATGCAGCACATGTGTACTTGAAAAACTTGAACCTGCCTTGATCTTTTGCTTGCCTCGACCATTTTTGTTGCATTAAGTTGAGTTGGATGTTGGTCACTGACATTGTTTGTGAAAACATGCTTGCTGTTCATACATGCTTATGCTTTGTATGCTTCATTCACTTTGGTTTGACAGTTCTGAAGTCTTTGAACATGCTGTAGCTCCACTTTGTATTGCTTTGCTTTAATTGTTATTTGAGGTTGCATCACCATCTTGAATCTTTTTGTCTGTTGTGTACACCATGCTGAGATGATTTCACACTGTTTTTTTGAGTTTGCTGATGTATACCTTCTTTTCTCTTTTGATTTTCATCTTGTCTTTTGATCCTGAAACAAAAAGAAAAACAGCAGTCAAACTGTACTGTGTTGAGGCTGGTCAGAAACAGTTGGTTCTGATCAGCAAACCAGTATGGTTATGGCATGGTTGTTCAAGTCTGAAATATGATGAGAAAACCACACAGAAAACTGAGACAAATAGAGAATCAATCAAACAGCAAAATTTTATTTCTCCAGTGTTTATTTTAGTTCTAGCGTACTGTGTATATCTTCTTTTGTGACAGGTTTCAGGATGATGCACTAGGAGCTTGGGATAGTTAGAGTGAGCACAACAAGATTAAACCAGCAAGAACAGATGTATATGTAGTGTAGACATTTGAACTGAATTTATTTGTAATTGAAAAAGGATATGTAGTAAGTGAGAGTATGTAATTGTTTTGTGGAATAAAAATATATTATTGGAAGACAAAAACTCGTGTAAATTTCCTGTATTTAGTGTAAAGCATTATCAACCAATAATACTAATTATTCCACCATCAAACACATCAGTAAAAATCTATTTGTTATCATCAAACAAAAAATCATATATTCAACATATGTATCTATTGAACTTTGCTCGGTTCGAAATTATACTGGGTGTGGATTGGCTTAGGAAGTATGTGGTTGTTGTGGATTGTGAAAAGCTTAAGGTGATAATCGGGAATATGGAAGGACGAACGATAGAGATTGCATGTTTACGGGATGATTAGGTGTGAGTTAGCTTTCTATGTTCTCTTGTGATTCCACAAGAAGGATTTCCATCTGTTCCTATCAGTAGTGAATGCCCAGATGCCATTGAGGAAGCAACAAGGTTGCCACCACAACGAGATATCAAGATTTGAATCAATTTAGTGGATGGAGCCAGACCCATAATTATGCCTTTGTGGTAAATGGCATCAAGGGAGCATAAATAATTGGAGGTATAAGTTAATGACCTATTAAGGAAATGTCTCATTTGGAGAAACGTATCAGAATGGGGTGCATTATGGTAATCGTGACAAAAGCGGATGGCTCTTTGAGGGCTTGTGTGGATTATTGTAAGCCGAATAAGGTGAGTAAGAAGAACAAGTATCCTTTCATATGGCTTAATGACCTATTTAATCAATTGCACGAAGGTAAGATATTTTCTTAGATGGATTTGGCTATGGTATTTCATTAGTTAGGAGTGTGAACGATAATTTGCCAAATACTACTTTTCAGATAGGTTTCTTTGAGTTTTTGGTGATGCATTTTGGATTAACTAATTCACCGACATATTTTTTATATCTTATAGATAAAGTTTTCAAAGGTCGGTTGAATAAGTTCATACTTGGGTTTTTGGGTGATACCTTACTCTACTTTAGGATGGAGGAGGAGTTAAAGTGCACTTAAGAATTTAGCTTGAGGTATTGAGAAAGCTCAAGTTGATGGCTAAGTATTTTAAATGTCACTTCTAGAAGGGAAAAGTGAGATTCTTAGGTCATGTTGTATATGGACAAGGGATAAAATTGGATAATGTGAAGATAATGAAAATCCAAGATTGAAATCGACTTAAGAATGATGCATATGTAGTTTCCTTTGTTCAGTAATGTATTATAACCATTTTATCTAGAATTTCTTCAAGAAAGAAGCACCATTAATCAACTTAACAAAGAAGAATCAAACCTTTGTATGGGTTGTTAGATGTGAGCATGCTTTTGTGATGCTAAAGGAGAGATGGACTTGTGCACCACTATTAGTTATTCCTAGTGGGAGTGATGAGATGAGAATATATACAAATGCTTATAGCATAGGTTTAGGAGTGATAATGATGCAAAGGAAAAGTCATTTCTCATACTAGTCGACTTCTAAAGCCACATAAAAAAAACTACCCTGCTTATGACTTAGAGTAAGCAATGATTTCCTTTTCTTTGAAAATAGGCAGGCGCTACATGTTGGAGGTATGAATTATAGTAATTGAAACACCTTTTCAATCAAAAGGGTCTCAATCTTCGACCGCAGTGGTGGTTTGATTTCTTGGCCTTGTATGATTTTTTTATTCCTTATACTCCAGGAAAAAGCAAAGTTGTGGCATATGCATTAAGTAGGATACATCCAATACTTGGAACCGTGTTTATAGAATGGAAGCAAATAGAGTATTTGGATAGATTTGATTTTAGGCCTCATCGTGAGTTGGATCATGAGATGTTGGAAAGTTTATCCATTAGACCTACTCTTATTAAAAGGACTAGAATTAGCCAAAAGCAAGATGCTAAGTTAGTAGATATTATCGGACATGTTCAAATGGGAGTTAAGTCTAAGTATACGAAGCAATCTGAAATCGACTGAGATGATTGGCTTCATAGGATGATAGATTGTTCGGAATGTCGATGGACATCAAGGAAAGATTTAAAAAAACACCATCATTCTATAGTTATCATTCAATCTAGTGATAATAATATGCATTAGGATATGAAAATGACTTACTGTTAGGAAGTTATAAAGATGGATGTTCGGAAGTTCATATCAAAGTGCATGAACTGCCAACTAGTCAAAGCCATATAGAAGAATCCAAGTGGACTGATTTAATTATTAAAGATCCCTAAATGGGAATGGGAACAAGTATCTATTGATTTTATTAATGTATTACCACAGACTAGATAAGATTATGAAAGTATTTGGTAATACTGGATAGACTGAACAATGGTGCATGATTCATACCTGTTAAGTCTATTGGAACAACATCTAAGTGGGCTGAATTGTATGTTAAATAGGCTAATCAATTCCATAGTGTGTTCGAAGGTAATGTAAGCAAAAAATGACCATTGTTCACTAGTGGGTTCTAGAGTGGTTTGTAAGAGATATTGGGGATTGAGCTCCACTTATGTACATAATATCACTCTCGGATATATAGGGATAATGAAAGAGTGAATATAGTATCAAAAGGTCCCCTAAGAGTTTGCATTTTGGACTTAGGATAATCTTGGGATACCGCATGAATTTGGTAAAGTTTGATTATAACAATTGTTATCAGACAATTATTGGCGTAGCACTATATGAATCACTATATGAAAGATCATGTAATGCACCTTCTTGTTGTTGGAAAGTAGGAGAGAAGGTGATACTTGGACCAAAAATGATTTGAGAGACATCAGATAAGATAGAGGTCATTCACCAAGGAATGAAAGTTGATCATGATCATCATAAGAGCTATGTAGATAAGAGAATAAGATATTTGGAATTATCCATATGGGATACGGTATTAGCGAAGGTTTCTCCTTTTAAGGCGTAGTATGATTTGGTAGAAAATGCAAGTTGGCTCCGAAATTTGTAATGACCTGAAGTTTTACATGTTTTTAACACACAAATAAGAAATATTATTTTCATATTTGGTTGTATCACTCTATTAACTTGAGAGCTATTAGGGGTATTTCTCACTTTTAGAATTTTTCTTAGGTATTTTGTAATCGTTTTACCCTTGATGAAATCTTATTTCATCCATAACTTTTGGCTGGAGTAGAATTTTGATTCAAAACGAGTTCCATTGGATCGAAATAATGATTTTCCTTTCCGTAGAGTGGTTATATGTTGAAAATGCATGAACCATTTGAGAGATATGGCTATTTGTAGGATTTTTAGGACATAAATGATCTATTTTCAGCCATCTTGGCCCATTTTTGAGAAGGCCCAGTTTGGATTTCGGGATTAGGGAGATAAAGGTCTGGAATGAGTTACCGTAACTCATATCTATCATTTCATTTCCCTTAGATTTTTCCTCAGAGCCTCTACCTCCATTACAATATATTTTTCTTCAATTAATACCTAAATTCTCCATAAAACCTAAATTAAAATATAGAGATTGATAGATCCATACTAGAGAGGCATATATGTAATAGCCAGAAGAGGAGATCTATCCAATTTAGTAATTCCATTCAGATTTGACATTTCATAAACATATGTGAGTGATATTAATCTTATTACAGAATTCTTAACTTCCTAATCTGAAAATAACTTTGAAATAACTAATTTTTTCTCTTAACTTATAACTTTAGATTAAAACTATGAATGTAATGGGTTATGAATTAGACCACTATATTTTCCTATGAAATCACTTGTAGGTCTATGCAAATTTATGAATTTTATTTTTAATTTAACTCTATGAAATAGTTGGATTAATTGGTTGTTCTTGTAAGTTATTTTGGATGATTTTTATGCTTGGTTTGTTGTGTTTGAATGTTTGCAAATGCCTACGAATGGCGATCTAAAACTAGAATTTTGTGAAAAGTTCAAAAAATCAAAGCTACTCAGAATCACACCAAATTTAGAGGGGCAAGACGGAAGGTCTCCAAAGGTAGTGTGAGAAATTTGGAGTCATATGGAGTTCGTACAGCAGAGTTATGGCCAGAAGTATTTGGGTCGACCAAAACTTAAAAGTGCCCGTAATTAGATGAAATTTTTATGGGAGCTAGGGGGTCCTAAGGAGGCTACAGTTCAAATTTCAAGTCAATTAAATCAAAAACGAGAAATTTCAAGTCAATTAGATCAAAAACGAAGGAGATCTAAAGGAAACAAATCCGGATTAGCTTAGGTGAATACCGAGCCGGATCGTTAGGTTTTCGGGCCGGTGGATGGCTAGGTCAGAATGGAGCTTCGGATCGAGTCGGTGGACTTCGGGTCAGCCAAATACACTTGGTCGATCTGAATTGCCAAATATACTTGGTCGAGATGAATCGGTGTAACTACACTGACTTGGGTTGGATCAGCCAGGTACCGATCCCAACTGTAGGGATTGGTGCAGATTCGAAAGGGCTAAAGTTTGGGGTCTTGTGGAACTACGTGTGTGATATACTACTTGGCACAACTTCTTCGATAGATGGTGGTTGTTCAATGAAGGCCTACTTTGTAGCGACTTCGACATGAAGACTTCATATTGCCGTAGCTTAAGGATAATTCACCTTAAAGAGTATGACTCCAACAACGACCAGGTGAACTTCTAACAGCAGAGCGATAGATTACGGATCAGACTATGGATCAGGATAGGGAAGCAATCAGAAGGGGCTTAGGTTGTAGAGTAGGATGATATACGTAGTTGTCTAGGTAGTTCTGAGATAACCCCCTAAAGTTTTCACATTTTAATTTTATTTATTTATAATTCACATAAACCAGGGTCATTCCCCTTCAATCATTCAATTCCAGGATCACTTCTTCACCAATATAAAAATATTAGTTTAATTCAAACAAGATTTAACTAGTGTATAAGGAGACATGAAAGTCCAATTTTCTTAATATTAGAGTTTTAATTTGAAAAGCAGAAGTTAATTAATTAGTTTAGATTTAACCAAACATCACACAACAAAACTGAATTCAAGTGATTGTTTTTCTATTATAAATACCAATAAGATTTGCTCATAATTTTTGGTATCACAAACTGTTAGATTCTAAGATGATATATTATTATGACTGTTACTATCGGATGTCGACACCGAAACCAGATCATGGTGAAGGGGTATCGAAGCACAACTGACACAAGTAGTGAGCAAGAAGCCGAAAGCACTTGTTCCGACACTAGAATGTAAAGCCACCAACAGAGAACTGAGGGCGATAGTCAACTTAGGACTAAGCAAGAAACAAGAGATTATCAACAAAGTAGAAGCCCCAATATAGTTGATATCTCTACCAACGGGATTGGTAGTGATATTAAAAGAAATCAACCGACAGTCGCCACCGAAACAAAAACAACAAGTAAAGAGGTCCTAAAGGAAAACGAAACTGGAAGCCAGAAAGACCGATACCGAAAGCAGGAAGGGAAATAACTCAAATTACATGCTATCAGTACCAACATACAAGCTTGATACCGATACCAGAATATGGCAGCGAAGTAGCTTCAACACCAAAAGTGGCCAACCGGGAGTTGGCTCCGAGAACATACATCATAACACCTAAAGAAAACAATGGAAGATAGCCAAAGGCATGCAAACTGATACCGAATCCAAGAGTCATAAAGAAGGAAGCGTGAATCCAAGCTAGGATGAACCGAAAGGGGGATATCGATACTAACTTACTTAGTATCGGTACTGGCACCAGGAAGCTACTTAAAAGGCACTAGAAGAGATCCCGGAATCTTGCTGTCGCAAAGCCGACACCAGATCCAAAGAGGTTGGAGTAAGCGAAAGCTCATGGGAAGATAGGCTATCTACACTAACATGCTTAGTGTCGATACCGGAACTAAAGAGGACGATAAAGCAAAGCTCAGTATTTACTATTGGAATTATGAGATGGTATCAAAGCCGAGAGAAGATAGGAAGACTATCCATACCAATCTACTTGGTCTCGATACATAATCGGAACTAGTAGTTGAATCACGAGTAACTAAGGACCGAGACTAGGTTCCGAAAGAATAACAGACCCAACGATGAAGCTCAAGAGTAAAAGGAGGGCCGAAACTAGGTCTTGACACCGAAAGACACCAAAGCGGCCGATAGCGAAACTCATTGCTGAACCCGAAAGCGGCTTATGCTGGAAGTTATCCTAAGGGGGAGGGGGGACCATTTTGCCTTTAATTAATACCCCAGGGGTTTCACTTTAGGGGACTTTGTTAAGGATTGCGGATCAAGGATCTTAAGGCAAAACTAGCACTCGAGCAGGTGGGTGAATAGTGTTTTAAAGAGATTATGGAAAATTTAAACAATCTTGGATTATATATGAATCACACAATGATTATTACACCAGAAATGATCACAAACATAGAAATAATCACAGTAAAAAATATAAGTAAATATAAAAAGCAGAAAGGGAAAGAACACACAGGATTTTATATTGGTTCGGATTACTCCTAAGTCCAGTCCTACGCAACGCTGGATTGCTCAGAGTTTTATTAATACCAGTATCAATCTTTACAACACCCTTGATTTCACGGCTACAAGGTTCACACTAATTTCACCACCCTTGATTTCACGGCTACAAGGTTCACACTGCTCCCTTTCCCTTATTTACGACTACAAGGAACACATCCTTCCCCAAACAATTCCCAAATGATTACAACAACACTAGAACTCCTCAACAGCACTTCAAGCAGAGATTAGTTGATAGAGATTGAGAAGAGAAGAAGTTTGATATAATTTGAGTAGAAATCGGCAGAGTATAAGTGTAGAAATCAAGAAATTTATGTATAATAATAGTGGTGTAAGATAGGATGATAATGAAGAAGAAGAAGTTATAAAAAATTCGAAATTAACTCCTGTTTATAGAGGTTAAAAAGGTTGCAACGTTTCTGAAACGTTTCAAATATAAAAAGACACTTCCTTTGAAAATTGAAAATCTGACAGTTATATGTCGACATGTCCATGTTGGTATGTCGGCATATACTAGGTATTTGAATTTTAAAACATAATTTAAAGTGTTCAAATTGATATATATATTCTGGAAACTCTTAAATCAAAACTAGTATTTTAAAATGGATTTTCTAAAGTGTAAAAACATAGTAAAATATCATATAAATATATTTATAAAATTATATAATATAAAGCTATAAAACATATATATTAGAAAACTTTATAAACTCTGAATATATATATATATGTATATTTGAAATCATAAGAAAAAGCTTAATAATTTAAAATCATTTAGAAAAGGAGTTTGAAATAATTTTGAAATCAATTTGAAAGGAATTTGAAAATAGAATTTGAAAACAAGATTTGAAAGTGCTAACCCGAAGTTTTACATATATACTAGACTCTATTACTTGACAATCTTGAGCTCTTGAAATCTTGATTATCTTGATACTCATGATCTTGAATTTCTTGATATCTTGAATCTCTAAATCTGTACAGTCTTCAATATTTATATCCTGCACATATATCCTACACACACACACACACATATATATATATATTCTGGAAAAAAGATGTTAGTATATATTTTATAAATAATAGTGTTATTAATTGAATCAAGGTTGTTGTCATCAAAATTCCATTCTCCAACAGTCTCGCCCTTTTTTATGATGACAACCTTGGTTTATAAAATATTAATACCTGATATTAGTTGTTGTTTTGATTCTTTTATTACTCCCCCTTTCAACATGAATTTCTTCTGACTCCCCCTTATACTATGCTTATCTTAACTATATCTTATTTTATAATTTATCCCACTTTGTCATTATCAAAAACTACAAGACTATACTATCTATACCTATAGTGGACTAACCTAGACTAAACTAAGTTATACTCTCCCTAAATCTGTGTTATAAATGGTTCTAATGACTATATAATACTCCCTGAATTGAATAACCTTATATTTCCCTCTAAATCTATGATTCTAAACATAAAATATTATAACTCTCCCTAAAATTATGACTATACTAGTCTAATAAACTAAATAGAGGGATAATAAACTAAGCAATCCAATTAATATTTATAATCAATCCAAACAAGTAAATCAACCCAAATAAGAAAAACAAACAAGCAATTCAAACAATCAATCTAAATCAAATCAACCAAAGCAAAAAAAATATGTCAATTCAAAAACACTTTTTGAAACTTCAACTAATCCTAGAAACTATAAAGCTTCCACTTAATCTAATACTAGAAAAGCTATATGTAATAAAATGTGAAAAAGATAGTTATATTATTTAATACCTATATGTGTATAAGTATATTTAAAGCCTATCAACACACACACACATAAAATCCAACTAGGTTAAACAAGTCAAATAAGCCAATCAAGCCAAACAAGTCAAACAAATCAATCAAGCCAAGCAAGTCAAACAAATTAATCAAGCCAAACAAGCCAATGAAGTCAAAGTAAACATGTTATGTGTTTAATTAATAATCTTATATATTTCTAAGACAATAATTCCCCATATAGTATACTTGTTATGAGAAGTTAAAAGTTAATATGTAATGCATTTTGTGTGGTATGTTGGTTATAATGTAGTATGAAATGTATGTCATACGCAAAACAATACGAAATGATATATTTAAATGAAATGCAACTTATGATGTGAATGATATTAATTTGAAATGCACTGTAATTTATAATAATGATGTATGATACGAAATAAGATGTGTAATGATAATATGCAGAATGATTTGGTGACGATATCTATTCGGTAAAAAGATATTCAAAGTACTATCTAACTATTATGCATATATATATATATATATATTATTTCAATAAACAAAGGTAGTATACATTTATATCTAGACTTAGGTTAATGATACTAATGAAAGAGATTTAAAAAATAGTTAAAGATAAGTGTTTAATTAAAAATATTCATGATAGGTAATAAAATATTCAGAATAATTCTATGAGAAATATGGAGTTAAATAATCTTAGTATGATGCTTCTTTGATAATATAATAAAAAATGAAGATCTTTTTAAAGAGAATATAAAAATTGTATCATATAGAGTAAACTATTTTGATATAAACATATTCATAATTGTATATATAAAAACTAATTTAAAAAGGACTTTAAAATTTAATTTATTATGAGATATACATCAAGTTGTTGATACAAATTAATTTTAATTTAAACTTTATAAATCAACACATATTAATTTGCTAAAAAATCATTTATATGTTAAAACTTTAAAAGAAATCTATAGTTATAAAAAAAAATTGATAATATAAAGTAACCTATAAAGCTATAACTTCTTATATTTAAACTACAAATGTAAACATAAAAATCATACATACATACATATATATACATATATTTCTTTATACCAAAATATTAAGTTAAATATACAAGTTTATTAAAAAAAAAAAATCAAAATTAGTATTAAGGTACAAATAATATTTATCATAATGTATCCAAAAATTGTTATGAAATTATATGTGAAAAATATATAAGTTAAACTATGTATGTTTAAACTACATATAAAAGGTATATAAATTTATATTTTATAACAATATCAAATGTTTGAAAATTTTAAATTATTCAATCGTATTATCATATCTATGTAATATATATACACACACACTTTTAATATATATTTTTGAAATAAAATGAACATAAGTAGATAATCAAAATTGATAATTAGAGTTTGAACTAACATTTTCATATTTGAAAAGATGTCCTTTCAAAACCAAATCAATGAATAGTGAGATTTTAAAATAAGAAGAAATTTTAATTAAATTGGTATATCGTTATGTATACTATGGTGTATTGACATATGAGCCAAAATATCTAGAATTATAAAAGAGATAAATTTCTATACCTAACTATGCGCATAGATGTATATTCCTAAATTCAACGATAATTATGAAATAATTGTAAAGAGAACCTATTTTCGCAATCCTTATTTTTGTTGTTCTTCCATTATTATGAAACACCCAATTACATCTTACATAATTTGATGATGAGATCTTCTCTATTACCACGTGGTCGTTTTTATGATCAGCATGATATATTCATTTGTTGAATTTGAAGACCGTATGAGAAAGATATTGATGGTTTAGTAGTTTAACAATCTTAGCGCCAAAAATTTGAATTTGAAAGAATGGATCCTTCAACTACTATATATAGGCTCAAAAGTCATGTCTTATTCACAAAAGTTTCTCTTCTTCTTCTTCTTCCCGTTTTTCCTCTTACAGTCAATCTTCGAAAGGGCATAACTTATTCATTTCTTAATGGAATTGAATGAAACCAGCGAAAAATCGAAGAGGTAGAAAGGGATATGATTGAATAACAGTTAGGTGAAGAATTGGAGTGGTATTATGGTGCAGCAGGTCGAATCAGTGAGAGGAAAACAGAAAATCCCGTATATAATTTTCTATTTTGAATAGCCAACTTCAAACTACAATATCTCACTCAATTTTGATCGGAATTTGATAATCTACCCATCAAAACGACCGCAAGAACAAAGACTAAAATCTAGAAAAGGAGCTGGATGAAATAATACAAATATCTGGGCGTAATATGAGAAATACCAGGGACAGTTTTGGTTTCTTTTTCCCTTTATGCATCAAAACTTCATTGGATCATAACTTGGCCATTTCTTGACGGATTCGCATGAAACCAGAGGCATTGCGGAGAGTTTGAAGAGAAGTGTAGAATTGAATCACATTGAATAAAAAAAATACTTGTTGTAGAACAAATACTCATTTCATTGTAAATTGCCAATATTCTTCTTTTCTACTTGATTAATAAATGAACAACTTGGTGTCCATTGACCAATAGTCATCAGATATAACTTTTTTTCCTTCAAAACAACACAACTTTTCAAAGAATCAAGTGACATTTCAAAATAACTCATTGTAATTTGAAACAATAACATCATGATGATTATGTGATATATCCATTTAAACTTTTCAAGAAATCATATCATGATAACTTGATTTTTCAATAAAACTGAATGCAGACTCATCAAATACTGATGCAGTGCATGAATTTAAACTAGTTTTATAAATCATTTCAAAATTTACCATTTAATAATTCCAAAATTCAGATGATGAAGTTTTGAAAACCTATGCTCTGATACCAATTGTTATGGGTCATCAACAACCAGTGGCCTAAGCTACCACCATGGCATAATAATGGTACCTCAAAACTGATTTCACGGTTAGCCTCTTGACTCTACCAACCCACACATGGGGACATGTAGGAGTAAGAGTCTCTTGCTCGCCACAAAACAGCCGAGCGAGAAACCCATGTCACATTCTCTAACTAGCTCTGATACCAATTGTTAAGGATTGTGGATTAAGGATCTTAAGGCAAAACCAACACTAGAGGGGGTGAATAGTGTTTTAAAGAGATTATAGGAAATTTTAACAATCTTGAATTACTATATGAATCACACAATGATTATCACACCAGAAATGATCACAAACACAAAAACAATCATAGATATAAGAAAATATAAAATGCAGAAAAGGAGAGAACACACTGGATTTATACTGGTTTGGATTAATCCTACGTCCAGTCCCACACAACGCTGGATTGCGCAGAGTTTTATTAGTACTAGCATCAATCTTTACAATACCCTTGATTTCACGACTACAAGGTTCACATCGATTCCACCACCCTTGATTTCACAGCTACAAGGTTCACACCACTCTCTTTCCTTGATTTACGGGCTACAAGGAACACACCCTCTCCCAAACAATTTCCAAATGATTACAACAACCCTAGAACTCCTCAATAGCACTTCAAACAGATAGTAATTGATAGAGATTGAGAAGAGAAGAAGTTTGATATAATTTGAGTACAAATCGGCAGAGTATAAGTGTAGAAATCAAGAAATTTATGTATAATAATGGTGGTATAAGACAGGATGATAATGGAGAAGAAGATGTGATTAAAAAAATTGAAATTAACTCCTATTTATAGAGGTTGAAAGGTTGCAATGTTTATGAAACGTTTCAAATATGAAAAGTCGCTTCCTTTGAAAATTGAATATCTTACAGTAATATGCCGACATGTCCATATTGGTATGTCGACATATACTAGGTATTTGAATTTTAAAACATATTTTAAAGTGTTCAAATTAATATATATATTATGGAAACTCTTGAATCAAAACTAGCATTTTAAAATGGATTTTCTAAAGGGTAAAACATATAAAAACATAGTAAAATATAATATAAATATATTTATAAAATTATATAATATAAAACTATAAAACATATATATTATAAACATATATATTATAAAACTTTATAAACTATAAATACATATATTTGAAATCATAAGAAAAATCTTAATAATTTGAAATCATTTAGAAAAGGAGTTTGAAATTATTTTGAAATCAATTTGAAAAGGAATTTGAAAACAGAATTTGAAAATAGAATTTGAAAACAAGATTTGAAAGTGCTAACCCGAGCTCTTGAAATCTTGATTATCTTGATACTCATGAGTCTTCAATTTCTTGATATCTTGAATCTCTAAAACTGTACAGTCTTCAATATTTATATCCTGCACATATGTCTTGCATATACATATACATATACATATACATATATATACATATTCTGGACAAAGATGTTAGTATATATTTTATAATTAATAATGTTATTAATTGAAACAAGGTTGTTGCCATCAAATTTACATTCTCCAACAGACTTTTCTCATTCTCTCATCTTGTAATCTTTTCTTATAGAGTAAACCCTAATTTCTAAATCGATTTGAGGATTTTACTTAGAAACTTCCATGTACTCTATAAAGTAATTAATAAAGAGAGAATCAACACTTGAGATGTATATTATGAATTTCTTCACCACTTATGTTACCAATTTTCTTAATGCTTACCCACGACAAGGCTTCATGCATAAGCCAAATTACCCAAAATGCCCTTCTACAAGTCGTTTGCCTTTCTAATTGCATTACACTTAGGGAACCCTCATCCCAAGGTAATTGTTGGTCTTTGAGTCTCGTAAGCATGATACTCACCGTTGGAAGGAAGAGTAACTAATCTTTGGGCTCAAGACCTTGATATCTAGGAAATGGTGAACTAACTCAAGCTTGTAGAAACTAAATAAACCCTTTTGTTCCCCTAGGTCCACATCCTTAAGCCTAATTCCGGTGTTGACAAAAAATATCTTTAGCATTTTAGCGCTAGAAGGAGGGCTTGAACCTCTGACCTTCTGGTTAACCTTACCATATCTCTAGCTGTGTTATTCCATCTTGGTCGAATTAAGCCTTGAAGAGGAAAGATCATAGATAAAGACTCTCGATGAGGATCTTCTAAAATTTGGATGGATATTTCAAGCATCAGTGATCCAAGGACTATTTGACCTTCAACCTCTAACCTTGTTCCATATCCTATCACAACTCGACTCTGAATCGGTCAAAGATGGTTAGACCAAGAAAGAATCAGGCATGAAGTACTAATTCATTACCCATTCTAGAAAATGGAATACATCTGAAATTCAATACAACGAAACTAGAAATTTGAGGATTTCCGATCTCAACAAAAGAAACAAGTAATACCTTGGAAATATTACACTTAGCTATGATGATCGATACCACCAGCAGGGTTATTGAAGTAGAGTTAGCCCAAGGGTCCTCTAGGGTAGAGCCCTGTAAAGTGGAAATGAAAGCAACATCACCACATGACTTTAAGAGCAAAATGAGATTACCGCTAAACCTTTAAGACAATACTGTTTGGCAAAGAAGCATTCATACACCCAAATCAAAAGGAAATAAGTATCTAGTATCATCAGAGGCCCGTAAGTTGCAACGAATCTCCTTCCCCGGAAAGATAGAGATGGATAAAGTTTCGGCTCATATGGAAATGCATCATCTCACGTATGATGGAACTATAGATCCAAAAGATCACCTCATTAGCTTTGAAGATTACATGGATTTTTATAACGTCCCCAGAGCACTTCGATGTGAAGTATTCCTGACAACTCTCCAAAGGAAGCTAGCAAATGGTGCAGACACTATCATGACCCAATCATCACATCTTGAAGACAATTGTCTATGGCATATAGCATGCAATTACATGAACAAAATGACCTGACACTGAGCATTTATGATCTAGCCAGTGTTAAACAAGGACCGAAAGAATCACTCAACGACAATCTAAGAAGATTTAGTACCAAGTCGCTCAGAGTAGAAGGGAAACGGATACAAAGAAGTTAATAGGTGTTCGATTAGGACTATCTATACCATCCCCTTTTTGGAAGGAGCTTGCCTTAAAAAAATGCGAAAGATGGAGCGATTTTTATTCTAGAGCCAACAAATTTATCTGTATGGAGGAAATATTTAACACAAAGGAAAACTTGAGTTAAGATCAGAAGGTGAAAAAGCTTGATTCCGATTCTTCTTCAAAAGCTTCCCAAAACCAAGCAAAGGGAAAGATTACTGTTCTTATCATAAGATACAAGGGTACAAAACCAATTTGTATATCGTGGTCTAATGAAAAAGAAGTTAAGCCAAAAAGTGAAGAAGGCTTATTCTAAAAGATAACCAGTAGAAATCAGCTAGAGAAACTACAATATGAGAGTATATTTAAATGATATGTCTCCTAACTTGAATAAATGCCTTCATTAGAAGTTTAATTTTGCCTCTTTACCTACAATCAAACAGATATTAATGAAAATTACAGTATCGTTACAAGTAAAAGCCAAACACGGAGGAAGGACGAGTCCACTAAAGCTTGAGAAGAAAAGATACATGTTTTCATATTCCCCTAAGCGGGACTAGTACTAATTATAATATTTAAAAATACAATAATTGGAGTACCTCCTAAATAAAGCTAATAATAATAAGTGCATTCTCCCATGTAAAGGGAATAGTGTCATTCTTGAAGATAATCATCATTTACTTGCATATCATCATTCAATTACATAACATTGTTCACTTGCGTATCATCATTCATTTTGCATATCATGGGGTTAGGCATCAGCAACACAACAGATGAATAGCTAAGTAAAATTACCTAGATGAACAAGTGGATGGCTAGATGGCCTAATTACTTTGGTGAACGAGTCAGACAATTTAGGTATTGAATAACTCTCCAAATGGATTACCTTATTAAATGGAACAATATTTACTGGTAAGCAAGATGCTAGGAGAGTTAAGCATCGATCCCCTACCGTTGTAGTTAAAAAAAAGGGTACTCAACGAATAAGGATTTTCATTTCTCCATCTAAGAAGAATAAACTTGGAAGATAAGTATGAATTCTCCAAAATAAATACATAAATATTTCTGTTAATCACCAATGGATAATCAAGTAATGAAGCATGACAAGAAGTATAGGGAGTACTTGGAATACCCTACAATATCTTAAGAGCCCCCAAGTGATTTAACCATTATCTCATACCCAAGGCCTCCCAATGAAAGGAAAATAAATCTAATTGTACCCCAACCTATACCAAAGAAAAGAGTTAGAAGGCAGAAATCGATTACTTCACTAAATAGGAAATAGTGGAGTCACTTTTCGACATAACATCCGAAAAGGGTACTGAAACTTATTATAAAGGATGTTGTCCCTAAGTTTGGAAAAACCATGTCAGATAAAAGAGCACACTTTATAAGTGAGGAGTTCACACGATTTTGTGACAGAAATATAATCATAAAGGGCTTCTCTGCCGTAGCGCATCCAAGAGCAAACGGTGTCGTCAACGCTACAAACTAGGCCCTAAAGAGATGGTTAGATCAAGCTATAGGAAATTGGGCATGCAAATTGCCACTGGTACTTCAAGCATATGGAATCCTCGCCAAGGCGGCAACGAGATACACTTCATATTCACCAACATGTCAACGTGAGGCTATCCTTCCACTCGAGCATGAGATTCCCTTAACACAGAAGAATATCTTATGTATTCAATACAAGTCAATTGTTGAAAAGGAAACTCCTGTGACTTAATCTAAGGATAAAAAGATGAAGCAACCAGTAGAACGAACGAACATCAAAGGAGAGTCGCCAAGTGCTACTGTTTAAAAGTAAAAATGAGAACTTTCCGAAAAGTTGGTTTAGACTTACAAAGGGTAATGGCCAACAACAAGGACCCAACGGACGGTCCGCTTGGCCCAAAATGGGAAGGACCCTTGTTCATTCACCGAGAAGTCATACCCAAAACATATTGATCCTGTAAATCATAAGGTGACCTTATACCCAGAACATGGAGCGTACAACACTTGAGAATATATTTTCCAATGATCAATGAATGAAGGAAAATCTTCTTCAGAATACACCCATGAATAAGGGTATGAAAACCCTCTCCAAAATTGGAATTGTCGAAATAGCCTATAATGGTTGAAAACCCTTGTCACCGCCAAGATGGCCAAGGAAGGCATCTCCTAGAGGGAGGTGGAGTGTAAGCCTTTATTCACATCCAAACCAGAAAAGGCCAGGTTAAAGCATCAAAAGCGTAAGCCTCTGATCCATGCCAGAAATGGTCGGGACGGAGCATCTAAATAAGCATGCCCTGCCTCTGCTCGCATAAGAGTACGCCTTGCTTCCGCTTGAACTAAGAACATCCTACCTCTGCTCGTAGAAGAGCACATCCTACCTCTACTTATGTTCCTTGTTTCTGTAGAAGGAAACGAACAAGAACGCTCTGCCTCTGCTCATAGACGAGCATGCTCTGCCTCTGCTTCGAACCAGCATGTCATGCCTCTGCTCTAGAGATGAGAACGCTCTACCTCTTCTTGTGTCTCTTCCTGTAGAAGGGAATGAAAGCTCTTGAGGAGCATTGTAAACACGTACATCCTCTACTTATACACTATCCTGCAGAAGGGAATGAAAGCACGAAGAACATACAACCTGTGCTTGAAAAACAAGGCTAAAACGACCAATCAAAGTCCTAGGAAGGGGCTCCTCAAACACGAAAGTCCAAAGAAGCGGCTTATCAAATCCAATCAAAGCTCAAAAGGAATGATTTCCAAGTCAATAAAAAGCTAAGGTTCGGCTCACAAGATGGAATGTCAACTTACAACAAAAATTATTGAATACCCAAATCTGGGTTTGATTCGGGACTTCTACGATTTTCAAATATGGATTTCTGGCCTTTCAACAAAAACCCTAATCTGGGTTTGGTTCGGGACTTCTACTATTTTCAGATATGGACTTCTGGCCTTCTAACAAATACCCGAATATGGGTTTGATTTGTGACTTCTACTATTTCCATATATGGATTTCTGGTCTTATATCAAATACTTGAATATGAGTTTGGTTCGAGGCTTATATTGCCACTAGAAATGGATTTCTGGTCTTTTACTAAATACCAAGTCAGGATTGCAATTTGAATCTTTTATCATTTCCAAAAGTGAATTTCCAAACTTCTACCACAAATGCCCAAATATGGGTTCCATAGATTCTATCTACACCTTTAGAGGAGGAATCATGAATATAAACTATGCTATCTCAAATCTCAATCACAACATTATGGCTCTTATTCTCTGAAAAGGCGAAAAGTCTGAACTTACGAACAATTCCGCAGCATGGATTCCAAATATAGGCATTATTCAAACATCTTGATTCAAATAATAACCTTTTCAAACCCATTTCCATGAGAGGGCTTCCTGAACTCCTACTAACATGCCCGAAAAAGAGGTTCAAATTTACCATCCTAGTTCTCAAAGGACATTTCCAAATTGGTATTCGAATCGACGCTTCAAATCTTATATTTGAAACCTTCCAGTAAAGGTCATATACGTCAACAGCTCGTACAGAGAGGTTCTCTAAACCTGCATTATGAATAATTGATATTCAGGGACAATTAATTATATTACTCTACGAATAAATATATATTCTTATATATAGTAAAACTTTTGACAATTCACTTCAATCCAAAATTAATGGCGTCATCTCTCACCTCGAACCAAACAACCCCTTCATCTTCGCTGATACCTCAAGCCCCCTCCAACCCACAACCCCCTATTCCTAGATCCGATTCACCACCAATCCCTACCCCTCCACCACCTGACCAACCACCTTCACATCCATCTCCAGACATAGCGCAACCTAACTCTCCTCTTCCTCAGGTAAGATGGTCGTCTCTTTTTGAGACTAAACCACGAAGCGCAGGTGACTACTTACCACCGAAAATCATCCACAAGTACTCCGGAAAGAGCTTGATACCTACTGTAGATATTGTCCAGGAAAGTGTTGAGATTTGGAGTGATTACCTCACCGGTTTCTTTCTTGACACACCACTGTCCTTCTCTACAGTTGTGACATACCTGAAAAAGCACTAGTAGCCTCGTGGAGCTATTAAGGTGAAATCGAATGGTCATATGTTCTTTTTCTTGCTTTCGAATCCTAATGATAGAAAGCGGATATTACAAACAGATCCCAATGTCATTAGAAATAAGGTTTTCATTATTAAAAAATGGGATGTATCAATGGGGTACACTGATAAAGGAATTAGAAAGGTGACAATTTTGGATTAAATTGGTCGATCTGCCGACGGTAGCATGGTCCAAAATAGGTATTTGCTGGCTCGCAACACATATTGGTAAATTCTTATGCATGGATCGAGCAATAGAGAGCCTTGAATGGTTAGGATATGCGAAGGTAATGATTGAGATTACACTGGAATGTGAGCTACCGAGTACGATATCAGTAGTTCTTGATGATGATACTGAGCACATTATTATTGTTGAATACACCTAGAGACTTGATATTTGTATCAAATGCAAGAGTTTTGGACACGCTGATGATAATTGCCCTAGTATGAAAAGCTCGAGTTTTAGTGATAAGGGCATTCATGTGAGAAGAGAGGAGACTGTGAATTCCCAAGTGAGAGGACATGCTATATCTCAAACCAATAAGCCTTATGTAGCACCTATGAGAAATAATGATAAGGTTAGTTCTTAAATTACTACTAGTCAAAAGATGTGGAAGAAAGTTGATGGTTTTAATGATGGGAAAAGTAAAGATAGAAGAATGCTTACTATATCTACTATACATACTGAGAACTGTTTTCAAACATTGAGTGAATATCTTGAAACTATGAATACCAACCAAGAGACTAAGGAAGGTGAGATAATTGATCATTTTTTAGGTTGTGATGCGATGAACAACAAAGATCAGACTGGTACTGGCATATCCTATAACCTTCTTAGCGCCAAAAATAATGAGAAAAAAGATGATGTCATTGAGAAAGGCAAACAAG
Source organism: Allium sativum (assembly GCA_030737875.1). NCBI lineage: Eukaryota > Viridiplantae > Streptophyta > Magnoliopsida > Asparagales > Amaryllidaceae > Allium > Allium sativum. The sequence continues at coordinate 177,606,651 of CM060909.1, read as the reverse complement.
TGATTTTCAAGTATGTAGAGAACAATAGTTATGAAGTAATGCAAACTTTGAGCAATGAGGAGATTGAGCTTCTGGACGAAGTTTATGCTGGTGCTTATGATGTTAATGTTCCACTAACGTATCCCACTGAGTAGAATAATAGCTTGCAGCAGTTAAACATATATAGTCCTACTAGCATTCAAATGCAAGGTTCGAACCCGATGCAGTAGCTTTTTGAAGACATTTGTTGCTGTGATAAAATGTTGGACACTATTGGTTGCTCTGTGTCACCGATCAGCTCAGTTGTTTATCCAAATGGAGCTAGTTTAGAATCTACATCTACCAAGTAAGATGAATGTAGTAATATAGACAAGGATGAGCTGAGTAATGTAGTTACAACCAATGGAAATGAAATGGTTGTTGTTGATAATTGTGGAGATGAAATTAATCCTTTGGATAAAGTAGGGGTATATGGTAATACTGGTACTGAGAAGCAGAGCAGTGAAGTAGCTGAAGCAGGCGAGGAATTAAACGGAAGTAAGCATGAAGAACACAAGTCTGGAGACATGATAGATAATGAAGAAGTTTGTTCATAAAATTACGGTTGCATTACTTAAGATGGAAAAGGAGAGAAGCCTAGCGAATATACTTGTGATGCCATAAGACCAAACCTATAAGTACCTTAGAGATGTTATCAATGCTTTGAATAAATACATTGAGATCTTCATTGATAAGCTCAATGAAGACTTAGCAAGTATGGGAAAAAGTATACAAGGGAGAACTATTATTCAAATTAAGTTGAATGAATGTATTTCCTTACGCAACGGCTTGAGTGAGTGTAGTTTCAGCAAAGAATTGTTACTTCAATTCACTGCAATGATAAAGAAAGGTTTTAGAGAATATCAAAACCCAAAGCGAACTGTCCAATATCTTACTGAGCAATCTTTTTCCAGTTCACCTAAAGCAACTGTGTCCCCTTGTGCTAACATCGCGTCTCCTCTGGGACACAAAGATAGACCACCAGATGTGCAGTCTGTACTTATTTCTTCGAGCTCTGGCAAGAGGCCGAAAATTCCCATCACTAGAAGTATGAAGAAGGAAATGCTAAAGAATCTCAAAGAAAACGAATAGAACTCTGTTTTTTGCCAATTGCTTGTGTAATGTACTCTCAAAGCCAATAATTTCTCTCATTACAAAGCAGCATGTATTGAAGTCGTATACTCTTAGGAATTTAGGATGCTATTTGTTTAAGTGTTGTACCCTCTTCCCTGTGTGGAAGAACACAACTGATATATATGTTGTATATTACTTGCTCTATCTTGTAATTTAATTGTCATCTAATAAAAGAGTGTTAGGATCACTATAAAAACCGGTTGGCTCAACCAAAAAATATATATTACTCTACTGTAAGCTCATCTATCTATGAAATTATGATGTGAAAGGTGTCTCACTTAGGTTGTGACAGTCACCATATACGTCTTATGCTAATAACATGGAGATGTTATGTACTAAACTTTATGTGACATGATACACTAAAGATCTTAGACCAGGGTATTCAAAACACAAGTAAAGGTTAAACATCAAGTACTATCCCCATAACTTGCAAATATATTCCTAAAGGTCATTCCATAAATAGTCAAATGCAAGGATTAAACTCTTTATGCTACTATTATTTCATTTGTTACGAATGATATGGTAAATAAAATGTCTGGTTTTCCACCCAAAATATTTACACATGGATTTATGTTCCTCTGATAATATTCCTAAAAGTAAACTCCAAAATTTCTATTGCATATGTTTAAACCTTGGTACTAAATCTAGTATCCTGTATTGCCAAGGGTGGATTCTTGATAATAAATACATGGACTAAAATCCCGAGTTGCTTATTCCTAATAAGAAGAAAATCCTAAGTTTACGAGTTTTCATCTTAAAAAACCTAAGTGGGAATGTTATTAATTAATGGAAAATTCGTAATCCCAGGTTTAAAACTATAATACTAAAAAGATTTCATGTTCGTTCTTATATTATTATCTTGGGGTATATAAAGCTAATATTTCCATAGTTGTAGAAGAAAATTGTAGGAGTCACGTTAACACCAAAATGTGCGTTGATTGCTTACGATGAGATAAACACTTTAAAACCCGAAAAGCAGAAGGCTGGAAGAAACAGAACCGAAATAGGACAAGAAAAGCTTGAGGAACATCCATGTCGATACCAAGAGCAAAGAATAAAAGTATGAATCCAATACCGAAATACAAAAGGCCATTAAGAACAACATCAAAGAGGAAGCCCAAAAGGCGTCAAGGACAACAATGATAGCAAGAAATTGAATAAAGATATTTATAGAGGCACCAAGATAACAAGTGGAAAAAGGAACGAAAGACATAGTGTCGATGCCAATGAAAGATGAGCAACAAGCCATTGTCAGTATTGGAACAAAGAAGCAAACATATGAGACTTGCACTAAAAGGAAGGGACATGATACCGAAACTAGACCAATGAAGAAAGAAAAAATAATCTTTTATACCAGAAGCACCTCTTAATCCAGACCATCCAAATAAGTGCGAATCAACGAACCAGATCAGTTCTAAAATACCAAAAGATGGGAGATCAAAGTACACTATGAGAGCAGAATTTTGACTTGGAAAGTCGAAAATACCCCTTCACTAGGGGGCAAACGTTACTATCGGATTTTGACATCGAAACTGGATCAAGGTGAAGGGGTAACGGAACACAATCGACACAAGTAGTGAGCAAGAAGCTGAAAGCACTTATTCCGACACCACAATGCAGAGCCGCCAAAAGAGAACCGAGGGTGATAGTCAACTTAGGAGCAAGTAAGAAACAAGATATTATCAACAAAGTAGAAGCCCCAACAAAGGTGCAGTCGCTACAAATAGGCTTGGTAGCGATACCGAAAGCAATCAACCAATGGTCGCCACCGAAGCAGAAGCAACAAAGTAAAGAGGTCCTAAAGGAAAACGAGACTGAAAGCCAGAAAGACCGATACCGAAAGCAGGAAGGGAAATAACTCAAAATATATGCTATCAGTACCAACATAAAAGCTTGGTACCAATATCAGACGATGGTAGTGAAGTAGTTTCAACACGGAAAGTGGCCAACCAGGAGTTGGCTCCGAGAACATACAACACAACACCTTAAGAAAACAATGGAAGAAAGTCGAAGGCATGCAATCTGATACCAAAACCCAAAGTCATGAAGAAGGAAGCGTAAAGCCAAGCAAGGATGAACCGAAAGGGGGATATCGATACTAACTTACTTAGTATCGATACAGGCACCAGGAAGCTACTTAAAAGTCACTAGAAGAGATCCCGGAATCTTGTTGTCGCAAAGCCGACACCAGATCCAAAGAGGTTGGAGTAAGCGAAAGCTCATGGGAAGATAGGCTATCCACACTAACATGCTTAGTGTCGATACCGGAACTGAAGAGGACGATAAATCAAAGCTCAGTATTTACTGTTGGAACCATGAGAAGGTATCAAAGCCGAGAGCAGATAGGAAGACTATCCATACCATTCGGCTTGGTCTCGATACATAATCGGAAAAAGTAGTTGAATCACAGTAACTAAGGACCGAGACTAGGTTCCGAAAGGAAAACAGACCGAAAGATGAAGCTCAAGAGTAAAAGGAGGGACAAAACCAGGTCTCGGCATCGAAAGCCACCAAGGCGGCCGATAGCGAAATTCATTGTCGAACCTGAAAGCGGCTTCCGTTGGAAGTTATCAAAAAGGTCCCATTTTCCTATAAATAAGATTCCAGAGGTGTCGTTTTGTGGGTCTTTTCTCATTCCCTCATCTTGTAATCTTTTCTTATAGAGTAAACACTAATTTCTGAATCAATTTGGGGATTTTTCTTAGAAACTTCCACGTACTACACAAAGTAATCAATAAAGAGAGAATCGATACTTGAGATGTTTATTATGAATTTCTTCACCACTTATGTTACAAATTTTCTTAACGCTTACCCACGCCAAGGCTTCATGCATAAGCCAAATTACCCAAAATACCCTTCTACATGCCGTTTAGCTTTCTAAGTTGCATTGCGCTTTGGGAACCCTTATCTCAAGGTAACTGTTGGTCTTTGAGTCTCGTAAGCATGATACTTACCTCTGGAAGGAAGAGTAACTAATCTTCGGGCTCAAGACCTTGATATCTAGGAAACGATGAACTAACTCAAGCTTGTAGAAACTAAATAAACCCTTTTGTTCCCCTAGGTCCACAAATTTAGGCCTAATTTAGGTGTTGACGAAAAATATCATTAACAATGACTTTAGCTAGGCTTCCAAACTATTACAAAAGTGTTCCAACCTTTTTCATTATAAAATAAGCATGTTTACTTCCTTGATTAACATGAAATATTAAATTATTATTTTAGGCATACTTGGGTAAATAATATGCCATTTACTTTAAAATGAGTTTGGCTCCTTATTGTATTGTCATGCTAAACAGATGCATATCTATATATTTTATAATTTATCAAAATGGTGAGCATGCTTATAGAAATAATCTTGAAAAACAATATTTTTGCTTTTTTAATCTTTCGGGGAGTATTTAAACATTGATATATGCCTTTATGTGTCTCAGGCATTTAGACATGTAGTGTATACTTGTAAAAAGGCATTTCTCCTTTATATAAACAAGTCTGGTTTTTATTTACAAAACCATGATAAAATTGGTGCCTATATTTAGACATATATCAACATATAGCTCATATCAAAACAATAGACTTCTGGTTTTTGAACCATTATATTTAGAAAAGTTATCACAATTATACATGTTTCAGGGATCTCAGAGTATTCTTCCCTGTGACTTATACTCCATATAACAGCCGATAACGTATTCACATGGATATAACTGTTCCTTATTACATTTGCATAAAAATATGTATGTATAATATGCTTCTGTCCTTGTTAAAATACATGCTTACTCCTCTATATACATATAAAACTGCCTGATCTCTTTTGCCTCTAATTCACAAGCTTTCTTCTTACATATATTTAAGTTATTTTGTCACACATAAATATGGATATTTATATACAACTAAACAAAACTTAAAGGTTCATTTGTACCACTTTACACTTTCTTAAAATCCCAAATCATTTCAAAAATTAATAGCTAAACATTTCAGCATTACAACATTTGCATTTTTAGTTCAAGACAACAAGTAAATTGGATTTCTTAACATCTAGTTGTATTTGACATGAAGATATCAATTAGACCATAAACCATATTTCATTATACAAATAGAATTGTATCTTCAACATAATAACTTGTTACTCAGTTAAAATACAATTTCTCACATTCTAACTAGTCAGGGCTCATCTTATTCAAAACACTTGCTGTGGAAACCAAACCAAATATGAAGCATTTTTATAAGTTTAAGTATTAAAATAGAGTTTGTTTTTTTACTATGTGCACCTATATTATTTATATGAATACTCTTTTCCTAGGCATACCATTTGCATTAGGAGTAAAAGTAGGAATCCAACCATACTTCCTTCAATAATATATATCCTTATATGTATATATATATATATATATATGTGTGTGTGTGTGTGTGTGTGTGTGTGTGTGTGTACATGCAAGTCTATGATATCCTATCGCCTACATAACCTATCCTTTTTATAATAATATTCAGATTAATATAACCTATCTTAAGTGATAGTTTAGCATCTTAATGTACTAAATACTTACATCAGTAAATCATACATATTCTGTTTATCAATATAAACACTTATATAAAATTTTATTGTTGCCTTTCTTCATATATATATATATATATATATATATAATTTTTAAAATATATACATATATATATATATATATAGATCTATCAATTTTTATGACTTGCTGGGTAAGGAAAAATACATGCATATATCATTTATATGCCACACTTTCATCTATATACAACACATGTTATAAATAGATTTAACTACTTCAATCTTTATTCATTTTCATAGCAAACTAAACATGTATATGTGGAATTACGCCAATTACAACAAATTATCCAAACTAGTTTCTATGAAGATAATACAGAAGAATTCGTCATAAATCGATAATCTTAAACAGTGCATTTTAATAAATTTAAAGCTTTTGATTTCTACTTAATCTCGGCAATTTCCCCCTCAAGCAAGCAACATGCATTCTCCCTGTAAACAATCATTGAGCTGCCTCGTCAAGAATGAGACAACTCAAATGATTGCAAGGCAATCAAAAGAGGTCAGACTACTTGTCTAGTGTGAGCAAACCACTTAACACATGACATCAAAGCGTTGTGTTAGCCAATATAATCATTTTCTTATGTAGAGTTTTTCTAATTACTTAAGTGTTCATGTACATGTGTTACTAACATAAGGTGAGGTATATACATGTATCAATATTTCCAACCTTATTCCTTTTAGCATTATGAATCATATATTCAAAGATTTCAAGTAGCTGCTTCGACACATAAATAAGCACAAGCTTCAGTCATAAGCACATGAATTTAATCATCAAACTATATGAAAATTATCACATCATGCCCTTCCTTCTTCCTACTAAGGCAAGCCTATCTTATCATCAGATTAATTTAAGAATTTATTCATTTATCCAGGCCAAAGCTAACCACTTGAATTCCATGTATACATTGTCTGGGCCATCATTGTTACACCCAGCATACTCGGATCCCTGGATCTAAACAGGTCATTTACAAGCATACTATATGGTCCATGCCTAGCTAATCAAGGTTGTTCTTCATAACCGAGTCCTTAGTTGTGTTACTAAGTTCTTCATGTCTCTCTTACTTCACTCATTACTATTTTCCTGAGTGTCATTCTATTCTTGGATACAAACCCATACAAACTGTATGTCACAACCATTCATTCATACACATATGTATCAATAACAAATAATTTATCAAGCATTCATCCATCCTTTAAGAAACATCCAATATAAATTGCATTATACATGGACATAGGTCGGGTTATTCACCTATGTATTTTATCAATCAACTTGCAAATCGCAATATTTAACATGTGTATAAATCAAGTATTTCCCGCATTTTTTTCTTATGAATTTATATTGTTAACATCATGTGGGCATGGATGTTTGTATATGGCACATCCTAAAGCCATTATTTCTAATTACCTATGATTTAAATAGAACTCATTTATTTTATGAGACTAGCTAAATCACAGTATAAATATTAAGGAAAATTCTTGTGTAACTTGGGAGCTCAGCACATGGACACCATTGCACCCCTAGTTACCTCACTTTATTTAAATATAGGACATAAGTTGACAATCTTACACTGCTACCCTATACTTCTCAATACTCAGACCACACATATTAACAATAATGTAAAGCAAGTTATTCATCTTTACTTTTCAAGGGATCATCCCTATAATATATTTTATACAAATTATCTTAAGAATCCTATCAGTAAACTTTATCAAATATGTTAAAGGGCATTTCCATATTGTAACACCCCATAATTCTAAAAGAATATTGTTAACAGTAAACTAAAGGGTACTTAATTAAATATCGGGAAATAAGTAAAACGGACTATACCATTGCGTTCGTCTCGTAATTTTGGTCAAGATAGACTCTGAGTTTGCGTAAAAAAGCATCGTATGTGAAATATATGATGCTTAACGGTTTGTATACGTGTAAGAGACTTATATATATATATAAGTTCAAACCAGAATTCAAAATAATCCAAAAAGTACGAAGAGGGAAAAAGGGGCGAGCGCAGCGGGAAATCGACCCGTTAAGGGTCGACCTATGCTTCGGCTGGGTCGACCTACGGGTCGACCCAATGGTAAGTGGGTCGACCCACGGATCGACCCAGAGGGTGGGTGGGTCGACCCATCTGGGATCTGGCTGGACGCATTTTTCTGAACATGTACGTATTTTTGATTGGGTTTGTTGAGGGTAGGCTATATATAGGACAACATTTCTATTGTTTTTCTTCACCTAAAACAATGGGGATAATGAGATGCTGCCCCAGCTTGGATTGAATTAGCCTATATTCTTCAAACAACAACCAATACACATACAAGAGACTTTTTTACAACATTATCATATTATTCTTTGTTCTTTAGATCCAATCTTTGCGAGTTCATGTTACTTTTAGATATAAAAATTTAACAGTAACCCTGACATGTTTATAAATCTGGATCTAAACCTATGCCTGTTAAGAATCTGATTCATGCCTAAGCAGTTCTACTATTATACATATTCTTTTGTACACCTGATATACTGTTCAGTTCTTACATGCCTATTTCTGCTATCATATGCCCATCTCTGTTATTATGTGCTTATTTCTATTATTACATGCCTATTTCTGTTCTTCTCTCTCTCATTCACTTTTTATTTTTATAGCCTAGGTTACCTTCAAGCCTAGACCCATATCGCTGAAATATGCAAACAAGGGAAATTGAGATAATTTGGGAATGATTGGGAATGATGATAATATAATGAAATTTAGGGGCATATCTTGTACTGTGAAATAGGACTGAATTGTTGTGGCATATATTATACCGTGAATTATGACTAGGAATTTAAGGACATATAAATTTGTAGGCTTAATTTAAGATTAAGCGAAACATGTTAATGGAACTGTAGAGGATTTGTGAAACTTGTTTAATCTGTTGGGGTTAAGTAAACCTATTTAATCTGTTGGGGTTAAATAAACCTGTTTAATCTGTTGAGGTTATGTAAACCTGTTTAATCTGTTGGGGTTAAATAAACCTGTTAACTTGTGAAACTTAACCTGTTAATATGTGGGGTTTAGGTGAACCTATTAATCTGTAGGCTTAACCTGTTAAAAATACTAGTTAATTGGGGGACACAAGTTTAGGCGTTTAACTTGTGTCATCTGTTGTGAGGGACCCATATCAGTAAATAACCCATTCTGGTATTAAACGGGGACCCCACACTAGGTAGGAGTCAGGGCATGCATACTGAACTGATTGTAAGAGGTTCATTTGAAAAGGGGATGTGCACGGGAGCGTTCCAACGAAGTCATAAGCGTGCATGCCTCCGGTCTGCGGGGAAAATAAGCCGATGTAGCATCAGTAACTAGGTGTGTGTCCTTCTGTAGGTTTCCACATTAGGAAATAATACACCCTATTGTGGGGCCAACACAGGGTATTTACAAGTTAGGGAGTCGATCGCTTGGGGGTAGTAATTAGGGTACATCTAGTTCTGTCTGTTTATGTTGAGGTACCTGTTATTTCTGTTAGGGATAGTGTAACACCCCGTATTTTCTGTGAACATAAAGTAACAAAACATGGTATACTTAATTTTTAAAAGAAGTATTAAGGGAAATGGGTTACGCCATTGCGTTCGTCTCGGAATTCTTCTTGAGATAGAGTCTGAGTTTGCGTAAATCGGACTCCGTATGAAGAAGTTATGGCCTTCAGAAGTTTTCAGAAAATTTAAACAGCTCAGCTCGAAATTCAAATTCAAAATTCAAATCACACACCCGGGCTGGGAGGGAAATTTCCCGCCCAGGACCCAGGTCGACCTGGGGGTCGAACTAGGTAGGTAGGTCGACCAAATAGCTTAGGAGCAACGAATCTGATCAGAACGGGCGTCTGAATGCAGAAAAATGGATCTGCCCTCGGATCTGGAAAAGGGGGGAGGTCGACCAGTCGACCAGGGGGTCGACCTCCCCCCTTTTCCAGATCCGAGGGCAGATCCATTTTTCTGCATTTAGACACCCGTTCTGACCAGATTCATTGCTCCTAAGCTATTGAAACACCCCCCAAACCTCACTTTCTCTCCACACAATTTCATTACGACTATACTCTGCTCTGATTCATATTAAAATAAATCAATGGCGTCGCTACTCTGGTGAAACTTAAGCTAGAACTAGTGCTTCTTCTTCTTCCAATCTGAATAGGATTAAAAGACAACAAATCAACGCCTACATCAACGAAAAGCTAAATCAACTCCAGAAAATCAGATCCCAAAATCGTTCATAAACCCCAATTTATGAGTAAAGTTATTTTCAGATATAAAATTTAATTATGATCTTGACATGGTTATAAATATGAAGTGGAGATTATGCATATTCTTGTTTATCAGATCTGTTCTCCTATGTAGATCTATCTTATTCATGTTTATCAGATTTGTTTTTCTGTGTAGATCTATCTTATTATTGTAACTAATTTGTATCTCTTCCTTCCTTCTGTTCTATAGCCAGGCTACCATGAGCCTGAGCGAAATCTCTTAAGAGATTGACGCACGAACGCAAAATTTGAGGAAAATAATGAATCATGCATAATTGGACATGACTGATTTGTGACTGATTTAAGAAAATGGCATATGTTGTGATTTAAAGATCTAAATCTAGGCATACTATATATGACGGTTTATGATTTGGAAGAAGGAGAATTATTGTATGACAGCATATGACTTGTAATTTGGAAACATAATGTATGATCTGATTTTGAGGACATAATATATGTTGTAATTTAAGATCTAGATTTAAGGGCATATTTTATATGATGATCTATGATATGAAAGAAAAAGGATATAAGATTTCGACGTAAAATGTCTATATTGAAATAGGATAACTATTAATTGTGAATACGCCTAAATGGAGATTTTGGATATTTACATACACTGAAATCAAAGGCTATAATTTGGCATAATTCATATTGTATATCATGATTTGGGTTTTTTGGAGAATATTCTGTACTATGTAAATTCAACTAGAAATTTGGAGCATATGTTATATTGTGAATTATGACCATGATTTGAGCATGTAAAATTAGGCTTAATTTTATGATTAAGAGAGGAATGTCGATGAAATTTTAAGGGAAGATTAAATCTGTTAAATTGCCTAATCTGCTAAATCTATTGAAACTAAATGCGGTAATTTTGGGTATGAAAAATTGTAGGCTCGATCTAAAATTAAGCCAAACATGTTAATAGAACTTTGAATAATCTATTATAACTTGTAAAGAAGTTAATTTGTTGAATTGGCATAATTAATCTGGTATTGGCATAATCTGTGAATGAATACTTTAACTAAAACAAGAATGCTGAGACACGAGGTTAGACACTGTTTGCGGTAGAAGTCTGCCCTGACCCAACCGGCTTAACCAGCAACCGCAAACTGTCAGTCTAATGTAAGAGGTCGTAGGCATAAGGATGCTTAGACACGAGGTTAGGTCTGGCTTGTGGCAGAAGTCTGCCTGGAACCGCTCGGCACATCCAGCGGCCACAAGCTACCGACCTAATGTGAGAGGTCTTTGCATTAATATTTAATTAATGCAAGTCTAAGATAAATGTGATACCTAAAACGTGTTGGGTGGATAAGGTTAAATCAACTGGACTGATGAACCTAATAAACCCGTTTGAAAATCTGTAGGCCCAATACAAGTTTAGGTGAAACAATCTGTAAGTCTGTTAATCTATATATCTGATCTGTTAGTCTGGAAACTTGTTAATCTGTACATCTGATCCGTTAATCTGAAAACTTATTAATCTGTATATCTGATCCGTTAGTCTGAAAACTTGTTAATCTGTATATCTGATCCGTTAGTCTGAAAACTTGTTAACATGTATGTCTGATCTGAGAACTAGTTAATCTGGACTTTGTACATCTGAAATCTGTAAGCAAGTTAATCTGAAATCTATTAGTCTGAGGACACAAGGTTAGGAGGGGTAATTACTTGTTTCATCTGTTGTTTGGGACCCATATTAGTCAGTAACCCTTTCTGGTATCAAAACTATGACCCAACACTAGACAGGGGTCGAGGGCACGCTTACTGAACTAATTGTAAGAGGTTCACTCTGATAATGGCGAGGGGTGTTGATGGCGCATTCCAACCGGGTCATGTGCGTGCATTGATCCGGTCTGCTTTGAGGATGTAAGACACCGTGACATTTGTAAATAGGTTTGTGTCTATAGGTTGCCACTTTAGGGAGTGATACACCCTTCTATGGTGCCGGCACAGGGTATTTATGTACTAGGGAGCCGATCCCTTAGGGTAGAATTTAGGGTACACTTAGTTCTGTCTATTTCTGTTAGGGTACCGTCTGTTTCTGCTAGGGTGGTAACACTTGTCTGTTTCTGTGTGGTACCGTCTGTTGGGGTGGTAAAGGCCCATTACTAATGTACATCTAATTCTAATATTCTGTTTCCGTAGGGAATATTCTGATTCCATTTCTGTTTCTATACCGTCTGTCTCTGTTCGGGTGGTAAAGGCCTATTACTAGCATTCTGTTTCTGTACCGTCTGTCTCTGTTCGGGTGGTAAAGGCCCATTACTAGCATCCTGTTTCTGTAACCGGCTGTCTCTGTTTGGGTGGTAAAGGCCCATTACTAGCATTTTGTTTCTGTAACCTTCTGTCTCTGTTTGGGTGGTAAAGGCCCATTACTAGCATTCTGTTTTCGTACATCTGTCTCTATTAGGGTAGTAAAGGCCCATTACTAGCATCGTGCTTCTGAAGAGATCATTTTGTTTTCTGTTTAGATATTAGGACAACACATAATTCTGTTATACTAGTATTAGTGTAGAGAAGTGAAAACCAAGTAAGAAGCTTAGTTTAGCCTATATCATTCTGTCTCTTCTGTTAATCTGCTACTCCTGTTATGGTTATCTCTCATCCGGTTTTATTTATATGTCATGATATTGTTATCTGTATATATGCTGAAAGTTACTGGACTCACCAGACTTACGTCGGACCTAGTTTGTTTCGCCTCTTTTCTTCCGTCCCCCCCCCCCCCCAGGTTCTCAGGGTGGAAACATAGGAGCTTGATTCAGGTTCCATCTGCTTGAAGTGCTAGAAGTGCTTGAAATATTTCTTGGCTTTGATTCTACCTATTTATGGCATTCTCTGTTGGGGATTATGGCTTTAAAATTATGCATTCCAAGGATTTTGTATAAGACTGATATTTGTGGGTTTTGGTATTGTGATGTAACCAAACTTATTTTTGTTTCTACTGTAATAAAGTTATAAAATTTTCAAGTACTACTTTATATATCTGTCTTGTAAATTTCTGTTCTGTTCACTTATAACATTCCACCGAAGTAAAGGCATTCCCTTTGTGAGTGACCTTAACGGAAGTGGGGTGCTAATTTTGGTATCAGAGCTGAAGGTTACCAGATTTGATAAAAAGTTTTTGGAAAATATTTTCAAAAAGGGTTTTAAAATGAAGTATTTTCAAAAGGAAAGTTATTTTGAAAAACATAATCCTGAAAGCCACATATCTATCTTCTGATTTTTTGTTTAATCCTTGTTTCCTTCTTTTCTGAATCTCTGGGGCTCCTGGCTTTCTGGGAGGTAACCTCATCGCGACCTGCTTCCGTAGGCATGATGAAACTACGGCGTTGTCGAAGGGCAAAGAAGTACCTAACTTCCATCTGTAGTCGCAGTAATTTCACCTACGGCTAATCCTCTTTCGAGCTTCATAGGATTTTTCGCGCGATGGGGGCAACTTTAGAGAAAGACTTGTTAACATGTAAGAAGACTAGTTGTTTTCAGTGCGGTGAGATATGACATCTGATCTTGGATTGCCCCAGAAGGCAAGGGCAAAGGGTAGAATCTTCTGGAGGATAGGTGGATTCTCTCGTAGTTGGTGGACATGATAGAGGTGGAAATTTTTTCCGTAGAAAGTTTAATTTCCTTATCTGATCATTCTGGCATTTTGATTTTGTAGTTGAGTCTCTACTAGTCTTGTTTTTGATCCCACTATGGTCTCAAACCCCATAAGGGTTACAACTCATCTGTTTGTGATAGGTTGGGGTTTGAGGGTACCTTGGTTGGGCATTAAGTTGACTACGATGCATACATTCTGAGTTTTGTGGGATATGATGGGATTTTATCATGTGCTTAGTTTCCTAAGAATCATTTGATAATCTGATCTGTACCAATAGTCTGTAAGTATCTGAATATTTCTGAAAAGGATAGGGGTTTTTGCTCGAAGCACGAAGTAGATTTTCAGTTTTGACATTGTTTAATGGGAGTAATTCTCAGAGTGCCAATCTGATGTTGATTTCAGTCTTCGGGGTTGATACTTAGGGATTTATTTTCTTAACTGATGTCTAATGGGAACAGAACTTTTGTTTTAATTGTACTTGCTTCTATCACTTGGCTGTATCCTATCGATCGAGTCTTCGACCTTTAGGTAGAAACTAATGGGTGTAAACATGTGTTTGAGACATGTTATGATTGATGGTTGCAAGTGGATGCAAGTGGTTGCTCGTCGATGCATATACACACACTAGGCACTAGATCGGCTCGAGAAAACTCTCATACTGCATATGGATGTGTGTGCATTTTTCAATTTTTGTGGATGCAAAATGATTGACTCATTACATGGATGTTGCATTTGGATGAATGGATATGCACTCATATAGAAATGATGTGCATCAAATAGGATTTCTTGCATACATAATTGGACTCATGGCACTAACATAATTCGCATCGAGGAGGTCAACTGAATCAGTAGACCGCCTGATCTTTGCATTAGATAAGGGACATATACACACACTTTTTCATATGTTCATACAATATTAGAAGTTTTCTAAGGACAATGGATGCTTGTGGATGATGGTTGAGTAGATGGGTGATTGGATGGTAGGACACATTCTTCTTAACTTGAAGATTTTGGGGACGAAATCCTTTAAGGAGGGAAGAATGTAACACCCCGTATTTTCTGTGAACATAAAGTAACAAAACATGGTATACTTAATTTTTAAAAGAAGAATTAAGGGAAACGGGTTACACCATTGCGTTCGTCTCGGAATTCTTCTTGAGATAGAGTCCGAGTTTGCGTAATTCGGACTCCGTATGAAGAAGTTTTGGCCTTCAGAAGTTTTTAGAAAAATTAAACAGCTCAGCACGAAATTCAAATTCGAAATTCAAATCACACACCCAGGCTGGGTGGGAAATTTCCTACCCAGGACCCAGGTCGACCTAGGTAGGTAGGTCAACCTCCCCCCCCCCTTTTCCAGATCCGAGGGCAGATCCATTTTTCTGCATTTAGACGCCCGTCCTGACTAGATTCGTTGCTCCTAAGCAATTTAAACACCACCCAAACCTCACTTTCTCTCCACACAATTTCATTACGCCTATACTCTGCTCTGATTCATATTAAAATAAATCAATGGCGTTGCTACTCTGTTGAAACCTAAGCTAGAACTAGTGCTTCTTCTTCTTCCAATCTGAATAGGATTAAAAGATAACAAATCAACGCCTACATCAACGGAAAGCTAAATCAACTCCAGAAAATCAGATCCCAGAATCGTTCTTAAACTCCAATTTGTGAGTACAGTTATTTTCAGATATGAAATTTAATTATGATCTTGACATGGTTATAAATCTGAATTGGAGATTATGCATATTCTTGTTTATCAGATTTGTTCTCCTGTGTAGATCTATCTTATTCCTGTTTATCAGATCTGTTTTTCTATGTAGATTTATCTTATTGATGTAACTATTATATATCTCTTCCTTCCTTCTGTTCTATAGCCAAGCTACCATGAGCATGAGCCAAATCTCTTAAGAGATTGATGCACGAACGCTAAATTTGGGGAAAATAATGAATGATGCATAATTGGACATGACTGATTTGTGACTAATTTAAGAAAAGGGCATATGTTGTAATTTATAGATCTAGATCTAGGCATACTATATATGATGGTTTATGGTTTGGAAGAAGAGAATTATTGTATGACAACATATGACTTGTAATTTGGGAACATAATGCATGATCTGATTTTGAGGACATAATATATGTTGTAATTTAAGATCTAGATATGGGGGCATATTTTATATGACAATCTATGACCTGAAAGAAAAAGGATATATGATTTAGGCGTAAAAGGTCTATATTAAAATAGGATAACTATTAATTGTGAATACACCTAAATAGTAATTTTGGATATTTACATACGCTGAAATCAAAGGCTATAATTTGGCATAATTCATATTGTATATCATGATTTGGGGTTTTTGGAGAATATTCTGTACTATGTAAATTTAACTAGAAATTTGCAGCATATGTTATATTGTGAATTATGACCATGTTTTGAGCATGTAAAATTAGGCTTAATTTTATGATTAAGCGAGGAATGTTGATGAAATTTTAAGGGAAGATTAAATCTGTTAAATTTCCTAATATGCTAAATCTATTGAAACTAAATGCGGTAATTTTGGGTATGAAAAACTGTAGGCTCGATCTAAAATTAAGCAAAACATGTTAATAGAACTTTGAATAATCTGTTGTAACTTGTAAAGAAGATAATTTGTTGAATTGGCATAATTAATCTGATATTGGCATAATCTGTGAATGAATACTTTAGCTAAAATAAGAATGCTGAGACATGAGGTTAGACTCTGTTTGCGGTAGAAGCCTGCCCGGACCCAACCGGCTTAACCAGCAACAACAAACTGTCAGTCTAATGTGAGAGGTCGTAGGCATAAGGATGCTTAGACACGAGGTTAGGTCTGACTTGTGGCAGAAGTCTGCCTGGAACCGCCTGGCACATTCAGCGGCCACAAGCTACCGACCTAATGTGAGAGGTCTTTGCATTAATATATAATTAATGCAAGTCTAAGATAAATGTGATACCTAAAACGTGTTGGGTGGATAAGGTTAAATCAACTGGACTAATGAACCTAATAAACCCGTTTGAAAATCTGTAGGCCCAATACAATGTTAGGTGAAACAATTTGTAAGTCTGTTAATCTGTATATCTGATCCGTTAGTCTGGAAACTTGTTAACCTGTATATCTGATCCGTTACTCTGAAACTTATTAATTTGTATATCTGATCCGTTAGTCTGAAAACTTGTTAATCTGTATATCTGATCCGTTAGTTTGAAAACTTGTTAACCTATAAGTCTGATCTGAGAACTAGTTAATCTGGACTTTGTACATCTGAAATCTGTAAGCAAGTTAATCTGAAATCTATTAGTCTGAGGACACAAGGTTAGGAGGGGTAATTACTTGTGTCATCTGTTGTTTGGGACCCATATTAGTCAGTAACCCTTTATGGTATCAAAACTATGACCCAACACTAGACAGGGGTCGAGGGCACGCTTACTGAACTAATTGTAAGAGGTTCACTCTGATAATGGCGAGGGGTGTTGATGGCGCATTCCAACCGGGTCATGTGCGTGCATTGATCCGGTCTGCTGTGAGGATGTAAGACACCGTGACATTTGTAAATAGGTCTGTGTCTATAGGTTGCCACTTTTGTGAGTGATACACCCTTCTGTGGGGACGACACATGCTATTTATGTATTAGGGAGCCGATCGCTTGGGGTAGAATTTATGGTACACTTAGTTCTGTCTGTTTCTGTTTGGGTACCGTCTGTTTCTGTTGGGGTGGTAACACCTGTCTGTTTCTGTATGGTACCGTCTGTTGGGGGTAGTAAAGGCCCATTACTAGTGTACACCTAATTCTAATATTCTGTTTCCGTCTCTAATTTCGTTTTTGCTTCTATTTCCATACCGTATGTCTCTGTTCGGGTGGTAGAGGCCCATTACTAGCATTCTGTTTCTGTACCGTCTGTCTCTGTTCGGGTGGTAAAGGCCCATTACTAGCATCTTGTTTCTGTAACCGTCTGTCTCTGTTTAGGTGGTAAAGGCCCATTACTAGCATTCTGTTTATGTACATCTGTCTCTATTAGGGTGGCAAGGGCCCATTACTAGCATTCTGTTTCTGTAACCATCTGTCTCTGTTTGGGTGGTAAAGGCCATTACTAGCATTCTGTTTCTGTACATCTGTCTCTGTTAGGGTGGTAAAGGCCCATTACTAGCATTGTGCTTCTGAAGAGATCGTTCTGTTTAGATATTAGGACAACACCTAATTCTGTTATACTAGTTTTAGTGCAGAGAAGTGAAAACCAAGTAAGAAGCTTAGTTTAGCCTATATCATTCTGTCTCTTCTGTTAACCTGCTACTCCTGTTATGGTTATCTCTCTCATCCGGTTTTATTTACATGTCATGATACTGTTATCTATTTATATGCTGAAAGTCACTGGACTCACCAGACTTACGTCTGACCTAGTTTGTTTCGCCTCTTTTCTTCCGTTCCCCCCCTAGGTTCTCAGGGCGGAAACATAGGAGCTTTATTCAGGTTCCATCTGCTTAAACTGCTAGAAATGCTTGAATATTTCTTGTCTTTGATTCTACCTATTTATGGCATTCTCTGTTGGGTATTATGGCTTTAAAATTATGCATTCCAAAGGATTTTGTATAAGACTGATATTTGTGTACTTGGGTTTTGGTATTGTGATGTAACCAAACTTATTTCTGTTTCTGCTGTAATAAAGTTATAAATTTTTCAAGTACTACTTTACATATCTGTCTTGTAAATTTCTGTTCTGTTCACTTAGATCATTCCACCGAAGTTAAGGCATTCCCTTTGTGAGTGACCTTAACGGAAGTGGGGTGTTACAGATAGCACCCGTTATTTCCGTTAAGGTGCCTGTTTATTTTTGTTTGGGTAAAAACCGTTACTAGAGTAAACCTAATCCTACCATTATATTTATGTGGGGATTATTCTGTTTTTGTTAAGAAATTTTAGGGGATAACTGATCCTGTCACATATCTGTTATACTAGTATTGGTGCAAAGAAAAGTATTTGAGAAGCATAATCCACTCTGTTTGTTCTGCTTATTATGTTCCGTCTGCTTATACTTGTTATATCATATTGTTATCTCTCATCCAGTTTATATGCTTGTCATGATATTTCTATTTCTTTATATGCTAAATGTCACTGGACTTACCAGACTTTATGTCTAACTCGTTTTGTTTCCTTTTCTCTCTTTCCTTCCCCCCAGGTTCTCAGGGTAGGATCATTCAGGCTTGGTTAGGATTCTCTCTTCTGTTTCTGCTTGGATTTGGATATGCTTTGATGCATCGCTTCGACTACCTGTCTACTTTGTTATGGCTATTTTTGGGGATTACGATTTTACATTTTTGTACTCTAATGGACTTTAGCGCAAGACAAACAGTTTGGTTTTTGATGTATTTGGTTTCATTATTTTAGCCTGATGTTGTAACTGGTTTTGAGACTACGATGTTTTCTGTTGAAAAATAAAGTTTTACATTTTCGCTGCTATTTTTATATCTGTCTTATGAAATTATGTTTTTGTTTACCTATAACGCTTCACGGAACTTAATGCATTCTGATAAAGAGTGACATTAACGAACATGGGGTGTCACATTTGGTATCAAGCTGAAGATCGGATAAAAAGGTTTTGAAATTGTTTTCAAGAGGTTTCAAAAAGAATGTATTTTTAAGGAAAAGTTTGTTTTTGAAAATCGTATTCCCTAAAGCCATATAAAATATCTTTCGATTCTCTATTTGAATCCCTTTTTCCTTTTCTTTTCAGCATTTTTAAGGAACCGAATCTTCCCAAGGGCGTTCAGATATCGGCCTGGTTCCGTCGGTATCTTGAGGCTATGGCGCCTGCCGGAGGCCAAGGAGACGCCCTTCCCCCAACTGCATCCATTGTTCCTCCTTATTTAAGATATGCAAAGATTTATGTGCTATGGGAGGAAAGCCATTCCGAGGAACTAAGAACTTTATGGAAGTTTGGAATTGGCTAAAAGAGACAGAGATTTTTTTGGGTTTTTTGAGATTGATGACCGCAGGAAGATATAGTTGGTTGTATGGTAGCTTAAGGACGAGGCTTCGTTCTGGTAGGAAATGACGCAGGCAGGGTGTAATAACCCTGAAAATCAGAACCAATTTAAAATTTTCATTTTGGCAATTTTAATGAATTTTGAATATTTAAAATGATTTATTTTAAATAATTACGACGAGAAATTTGTTTTGAATAGAATTTGAACGTATAAATTTATTTAAAGCGAAGTTAGAATATAAATATTTATTTTAATTATAAAAGGAATTAGAAATGGCGCGGTAGTTCGGAAATTCGATTTCAAATTTCAATTGAATGTACATGATTCAAAATAAAATGGATTTTAGCGAAACCAAAAATATTAGAATCTATTTGAAAATATCTTTCCAACGAATCCGAAAAATTGAAATTTCATAGCGGGAATAAAAAGTTATGCCCAGTTGAAAATTCAAATAGTCGTCATGGAATTTTAGCCCTTAAAAATAGAAATTTTGCAAACGACCTCCGTTTTCGACAAAACCACTTTTGTTGGATCCAATATGTCAAGTTATTGCTAGATTCTAATTTTCATAATTTTTGGAATCAATATGTGAGTGTGGAAAAAGAAAACGTGTTTCGACAGTTTTAGTCAATTTGGATCGACCAGAAAAGGGCTATTTTTCCAACGGTCTCCAAATTTGACGAAATTAGCTTTGTTAGGACCATATCGACAATACGAAGCTAGAAATAATTTTTCGGGAATTTTTAGAGTTAGCATGTGGCCCTGGTAAATTAAAATGTGCGTTCAAATTCAATATATAGATTTATATTTTGATTTTGATGGAAACTGATCGAAACAGTCGAATTGGCTTACCGGACATATCCCATTGTGTTCAGAATGGGGGTAATTAGCTAGGGGCTACAGTCGTTGGGTCTCGATTGGGGTTCGAACGAAAAGTCAACTTTATGGAAATTAAATTAAATTAATTAAATATAAAATTTTACAACCCCCCACCCGGTTTTCTCTTTCCCCGATTCACTTTCAAATGAAATTAAAAAAAAAACTAACCTAACTACCCCATCGCCACCCGGCGATCAGCATCCGCCGCCGCCTGGCCTAGCGCAGCCCCCTTCCATCGATGTTGCTCTGCCGTCACCCCCTCCTCCACGTCGACGTGAAGCCCCCCCCCTCAACGACGATCGACGCGCCGCCCCTCACGATCACCACCACCACCGGCCAGTCTCTGTCGCGAAGCACCCCTCCTCCTACTTGAACGCGAGCAGCAAATCCCACGTAGTGAGATTTTTTTTTGAATTCTCTTTTTTTTTTAGTTCATAATGTTAGGATTTTCAAAACTGAAAATATATGATCTTTAAATATGAAAAGATAATATTTTCAACTATGAAAAGATAATATTTTTAACTATGAAAAGATAATATTTTTTGACTATGAAAAGATAATATTTTTTGACTATGAAAAGATAATATTTTTGAAAATAGAAAAGGTTAAATTTTTATATATGAAATAGCGAAGTAAAAATTTGATTTTTATATATTTGAACATCAATTAAAAATCTGATTTTGATATATTTGAACAACGATTAAAAATATGATTTTTATATTATAAAGATAATGAAAATATAATTTTTATGTTGAAAAGGTACGATTTTAAATATATAAAAATTCGATTTTTATATATGAAGTGGCGATGTAAAAGTTGGATTTTTATTATGAAGTTAGTGAAATAAAAATATGATTTTCATTGTTTGAAAGGCGATGTAATAATATAATTTTTATTATATATAAAGCGCTATAAAAATATAATTTTTATAATGTGGTAGCGAAATAAAGAATTTGATTTTTATATACATGTAGCGAAATAAAAATATAATCTTTTCTATACGTGTAGCGTCATAAAAATGTGATTTTTATATATATAGTAGCATTGTTAAAAATATGATTTTTAATATAAACCACGTGAAACAGATGGCGATGAAACTGATTGGAAGCAAAACGGAATCCAAACCGATCAAAAATAAAGAATGGAGGAGTGGAACCCATGGTGAGAACTTCTCACTTTAATTTATTTTTTAGTTAGAAATATATACTAAGATGCAGACGGTGCTTAGTAACACCCGTCGTCCACAAACCATGGACGACTAGTTTGATTTGATTATGTTGTGAAAATTGATTGTGTGATGTGGAATGGAATAAAATATTTTATATTTAAAAAAATAATTTTTAACGTGTATATGAATAAAATAAATATTCATAAACAAATCGGACGATTTGTTTATGTACACACATTTGACTAATATTGATTGGGACGATAAATTTTACACATCGCCCAACTGCACAAATAAAATTCATTATTTTTTGATTGAAACCCCACATGGGTATTGGGATGATATTGGACATACACTAATCCCAATATTTAGTTGTATGTCAATCAATTGGTTAACAAGCTGTGTAAGCATTGAATATTTATATTTAATGCTTATGCAGTGTAGAATGCACTTTGGATGATGGTTGAATGCATTTGATTGTTGTTGTGTACGTTTATTGTATGAAATCCATATAAATCAAATTATATGGTAATTGACTGTGTCTGATTCCAGTTTAGAAAGAATGAATATTTTAAAATAACGAATATTTTAAAATAATGAATATTTTAAAATAATATTTGGTAAAAGATCAATATTTGATTTTGATGCCCGATTTGGGATGGACACGAATATATTTAAATATATAAAGTCGTGTTGATTAGATTAACGCCATTTTGACGTGAACGATATTTATATCGATTTTATTCATTTTTATAATGAATATCGAAAAGGAAGTGATTTCAAAATCTAATGATTTGGAAAATACTATCATTTATATATCGATGATATGGAATATTCAATTTTGATTAGAAATTGAATATGAAGTTGAAATCGTTTTGAAAACGATTCATAAAATACGTTTTAAATGGAAATCGACGAAATATATAATATATATATTATACATATATAATAGCCTGAATAGAACGCACCGCGCTACGGTAGTTCGCGAATTTCGACCATTGACTTCGAATGAACATTACGGGAGATCCGACCGTCGGATTCTCCTTAAACTAGAACCGTTGGGTTTGTATCGAAAAGAGCTTTGCAACGAATATTAGAGATTTGAAATCTAACGCTTGGATTTGGAATTATGTCCAAATCAAATTTGAAAAAGGTCGATGTAAGTGCAGTTCGATGACCGTTTATGGAAATCGACTGTACGGGCCTTGATAAAATTATTAAAAATATCAATAATTTGTGTAAAATCATAATAAATGATTTGGAAAGAATTGGGATGGAAAATTCCATATTTGAAAAGATAAAAATATATTTTATCGAAATGAACTAGTTGTGAACTAGAATTATAATCCAATATTTTTAAATAAATAAATTGGATTTGAAATGGTTTTGAAAATAACTGGAATTTTCAATATATGAATTGGAATGGATTTGAATTGAAGTTATCTTCGGGATATTTCGATATTGGTTTCCGTGATTATATGGACATTGTGGAGGAATTTGGAAGATATATATATCGTTATTTCAATACGATATTTGTTGATTTCAGAATTTGATATTGAATATGAGCCGATATATTTTCTATTCAAAGCCTTATATTTAATATCAAACGGGATTTGGGTTTGTCGTGAATGGTGTCTTCATTAACACTGTTCTGAAACCCAGTTGGGAAAAGATTAAATCTGTAACACCCCACCTCCGTTAAGGTCACTCACAAAGGGAATGCATTAACTTCGGTGGAGCGCTATAGGTAAAAGATGCAGATAAATTACAAGACAGACAAATAAAACAGCGGAAAATAAATAAAACTTTACTTTTTTGATAAAGAAGCATAAAATGACAATGATATTCCCCAATAAAGCATGAGCCATAGCAGTGGAGAAGAGAGTCTGAAGCAATAAGTCGACTATCTTCGAGCTTGGAAAGAGAAACGGTCCAAACTAAGCTGAGTTATTCCCTCCCTGACTACCTGGGGGGAACGTGTGAAAACCCGCAACTTCCCCGGTGAAGAAAGCGGCGGATAGTTCGAGAACAAACCACAACAGAACGTAGACGGAAGAACATTTCATTGTATATTACAACAATGCACCAGAATACAAGAATATACAGAGTATAAATGAATATTACACAGAAATATCAGAGATTTAAATTACATTTAAATACATCGCAGCGGAAAATAATACAATGCACAACTGAAGGAGATATACGGATACAAAGCTTTCCGGATATCTTCCAGCTGTAAACCAGGATCCTGTGAATATAAATCTGCAAAACCAAAACTACTAGCTTCCCGTGTCGAAAATAGGGGCACCCAGAGTTTAGGTTAAAACAATAAACTCCAGGTCAGTCATGTGACTGGTGTGAGAACTAAAACAGTTATTAATCTTTATTTTAAAGTTAGGTAAATCAAGGGACTACGCCGTATAACACGGAACGGGTTTCCTCCCAAGAATACCAGTGCATATAAGTAAACAACGCAATGCTTTTCTAAAAATGAAGCTATTATAAGACCCAGGTCCCATCACACAATGCAAAGCAGCCGGAGGATAGGGTTTTCCCTTATAATAGCCAAACATGCTTGGTACGTTTTAAAAATCAAATCATTTGATACTATAATAAGTGTATAGTGTCAAAACAATTTCAATCATAAATATCAATCATAGACGGCATGGGTACCATATATCATGTCGCCATACTAGTTCTACAATTAAAACCGCAATACACATATTGGAAATTGGATTTCCATCATGGTGGCTCCTGATTCGAAAGATCGATCGCGTAATGCAATTCACCACGGCTTACGTCCCAACAAGATAAAACACCGTCTGCACATCCGCACATTTGGGACCAGAGTATCACCGCAGCTTACGTCCCAGCGAGAGAAAACACCGCTTACTCTATATATCCCTGAGCACTAAGCTCATCTCGGTCGACCGAATCCACGACACCACTAAGGTGCCCATCCTCTAAAAAGCATACTGATCAAACCACCAGTTTACCACCATACCGGGGTGTGAGGCTCGCGAATCAACGCTATACACAAAGCCATGTTATTTTAAAGCTGTGCTTTCATCATCATCCACCAAACTTTGCTTTTCAACAAAAGTCTGGATCACTGCATCTCAGCATGCCACACTATCAATCCATATCGCACCACTGATTTCTGCCAATATATAACCTCTAAGCTCGTATGTCTCAGAGAAGGGCGTTAAGCAGGAGAATAAATTCTCCGCCGCCAAACAGATATATATTTAGCAGAGATCAACGAATACAATATAAAGGAATACAATGTCAGACACACCATCCATTTACAAGTTCGTTCTGGGTCTGAACGAAATCGGAGGCACTTTCGTCGCATATCCATCCATCTCCAAGTACGTCTGGACGAACACCAACTATTTCCATCCTCTTGGGTGTACAGCCCAATCAGGATCGTCAGTAATTATCCAAACGATGTGAAGACTTCCGGTCTTCAACCACCATCTTCATCTTCGACATATCGTCGAATCGGTTATTCAGAATGGGTATAACCCCGGCCTTTCCGAACAACCCGCATATATTAAAAATAAATGTTACACAAACACAACATACGCCTCGTTCCAATTCATTAGTTACTAACCGTAAACCAGTAAGAGAGCAATTCCCTAAATATTAACCCCGAAGGATGAAACCAACATCAGATCAATATCCAGGAAACCATTATTCTTAACTAACCTTCAACTAGTTTCTAAATTTCAATTCTTAGGGAAAGGTTCCCATTAATTTTATCCAAGATAAATTCTTTAAAATTTATCCTTTAATCTTCCTTTGGATGTCATTTCAAACCAAATTATGGTTTTCCAAACTAGCCGAGATTAGCGAACCATACCGAAGTAATTATTTAATTTATTTCCCAATCCCAACCTATTCATCCCATGAAGCAAAACTGGTAATACTCCATATTTAACACCACAGTGTTATCGGTAAAATTAATTACCATTTCACGTTCAAATCTGATTAAAGATTTAACTATCGCTTTGGAGCAAAACTGGTGATACTCCATTCTCGCTCATTTTCTAAAGTTGATAATTTAAATTATCAATCCACATTTCAATTTAATTGAAGATTCATTAAAACTCTTTTTACTGGGTTAAAGAACTAGTGTCATTTAAAACACAGTTCACGATAAACCCAAATCACATTCTATTTATTATCGGGTTAAAGAACTTGTGTTATTTAAAACACAGTTCACGATAAACCTATGAATCAATTCTATTTAAACCCATTTCAAATCCAATTTATTTATTTAAAAATAATTGGGTTTTAATTTCAGTTCAAAACTAGTTCATTTTGATAAAAATCTATTTTTATCTTATCAAATATGGAGTTTTTCATCCCAATTTTTCCCAAATCATTTCTTATGATTTTACACTAATTATTACTATTTTTAACAATTTTATCAAGGCCCGTACAGTCGATTTCCATCAACGGCCATCGAACTACACTTACAGCGACCTTTTCCAAATTTGATTTGGACGTATCTCCAAATCCAACCGTTAGAATTCAAATTTCTAATATTCGTTAGAAAGCTTTTTCGATACGAACCCAACGGTTTCGGTTTTAGGAGAATCCGACGGTCGAATCTCCCGTAATGTCCGTTCGAAATCAATGGTCGAAATTCGCGAACTACCGTGGCGCGGCGCGTTCTGTTCAGGCCATTATATTATATATAATATATATTTTGTCGATTACTATTTAAAACGAATTTTATAAATAGTTTCGAATTTGTTTCAAAAACATTTCAACTTCCATTTCAAATTCAAATCAAAATTGAATTTTCTATTATAAATCCTTTACTTTCATTTCTATTTGATTTCAATTCAAATCAAATTCGTTATATATTCAATTGAAATCAAATTCGTTTTATATTCAATTGAAATCAAATTCGTTTTATATTCAATTCGAATTCAATTCGTTTTCTATTCAATTCAAATTGGATTTCTATTCGATTCAATTCAAATTGGTTTTCTATTCGATTCAATTCAAATTTAAAAATGAATATAATTGATATAAAAATCGTTCGCGTCAAAATAGCGCATCTCTAATCAATACGGCTTTATATATTTCAATAATTCCTTTATTCTATTCAACAAATGAATATTTATTTTTGTCAACACACGACTAATCTCAACGAATGAGTACTGTCCACGTGTGACTATTTTTGTTAAAATATTTCGTTCAACACATGACTAATCTCAACGGATGAGTACAGTCAACACATGAACCTTTATTTTATAATATTCTTTATTTTCTAAATTGGAATGAGGCCCAATCAATTACCATATAAAGTTAATTATATGGATTCCATACAACGCATGTATATAATATCAACGATAGATAATCAACCATCAACCAAAATGCACTACACTGTATAAGCATCAAATATAGATATCTAACGCTTATAACAGTCTGTCAATCAATCGATCGACATACAACTAATTATTGGGATTAGTGTATGTCGTATTTTATCCCAATACCCGTGTGGGGTTTCAAATAATCAAACGCAGATTTTATTTGTGCAGTTGGGCGATGTGTAAAATTTATCGACCCAATCAATATCAGTCAAATCAGTGTATATAAACAAATCGGCCGATTTGTTTATAGATATTTATTTATTCACATTCACGTTAAAAATTATATTTTTAACGATAAAATATTCTTAACTATATAAATATTTTATTTTCTTTCAACACATTAATTTTTAGTTCATTTACCCAATAAAATGATATTTTTATTTTTCTAACTTATTTTAGAAAATTTCGGCGGTATAACGGCACGATACTAGAAACGGGACGAGGCCTAGCCTTATCCCCGGTCTAGTGAAGGCCCACGCCATTCACACATCAATCAAATCCATTCAATTCACCAAACAATTTAATTCAAACCAAATAATCTAACCAACTACACAACCAAACAAACAAGTCCATGGTCTATGGATGATTGTGTCGGGTGCTACTAAGCACCGTCTGCATCCTAGATTATATATATAACTAGAAAAGAAATTGAAGAGTGAGAAATTCTCACCTTTGGTTTCCACTCCGTCATTCTTTATTGTCTGAACGGTTTGGATTTGCCCGACATTCCAACTCAACCATTTCACGCTGTTCATAATAAAAATTACATTTTTATTTCAATGCTATAAGGATAAAAACCACATTTTCTTTTCAAAACCATATGTGTAAAAATTATATTTTTATTTCAAAAGTATACATATTTGCATACTTGCTATATACAAATAAAAACCCATATTTTTACACCGCTAAGTATATAAAAATTATATTTTTATAATGTTAAAAATCATAGCTTTATAATATTAAAAATCAAATCTTTTTCTTTATAAAAATATTGTCCTTATATTTAAAAAAACCAAATCTTTATATAAATGAAAATCTTATCTTTTCATAAGTAAAAATATAATCTTTCATGTATAAAAATCTAATTTTTATATTGCTCTTTCTATTTTAAAACAATTCTAATTTTTCTATTTTAAAACAATTCTAAGTTTTCTATTTTATATTTTCAAAATCAAATCTATTTTATATTTTCAAAACACTGTATATATTTATTTTTGTTTTCAGAACATTGTTTCATATAAAAAAATTCTAACATTTTTATTTAAGCTAATTAAAATAAATAGAAAGAAGGAGCTCACAGTCTGTTTTCATCATTCAGCAACTTCCCGAACTGCTCCAGGTTGACATGGGATAAGGCTCGACATTTAGGGTTCGAAGCAGTCGCTGCCACGCTTGACCGGAGGAGGATCAATTGATGGCACGAGGTGCGCCTTGGAGTGCGCCACCTGCGCCTGGAGTGGGCCCCAATTCGACGGCCTCCTTTGGCCTGGAAATCATCATGATGCCGGCGCCTTTGGTGAATGAAATCGGCCCCGCCAGTCCACGATAACCCATCACAGCTGTATCACCTTCGAGATCTCCCCAAGGTCGTCGATTTCGCTTCAGGGACTAGGTCGAAATGATGCAGGATGGGGGAGATCGTTGGTGACCAATTTCGAAGGACGAGGGACGTCGGTTTTGGGGGTGGAGGCGTGTTTGACATGGTTGACTGCGGGTTTGAAAAGTGAAAGGGAATTAGGTTAGAATAGTATACATATATTATTTTAATTTTCCAAAAATATATGTTTTATCGTTATGAACTCCAAATCAAGTTCAACGACTGTCGTCTCCAGCTAATTACCCTCATTCCGAACACAATGGGATATGTATCGTAAACCAATTCCATCATTTCGATCAGTTTTCATTTAAATTAACATTTAAATCGCTATATTGAATTTTAAACGTACATTTCAATTTACTGGGGCCACATGCGGATCCTAAAAATTCCAAAAAAATTATTCCTAGCTTCGTATTGACGATACGGTCCTAACAAAACTAATTTCGTCAAATTCTGAGATCGTTTGAAAAATGGCCATTTTCCAGTCGATTAAAATCAACTGAAACTGGTCAAACGCGTTTTCCTTTTCCACGCTCACATATTGATTCGGAAAATTATGGAATTTGGAATCTAGCAATAATTTGACACTGCGGATCCAACAAAAGTGGTTTCGTCGAAATCCGAGGTCATTTGCAAAAATTCCATTTTTAAGGGCCTGAATTCCATAGCGACTATTCAGAATTTTCAACTGGACGTATCTTTTGATTCCCACTATGAAAATTTGATTTTTCGGATTCTTTGGAAAGATATTCTCAATTAGATCCCATTATTTTTGGTTTCACTAAAATCCGGTTTATTTTGCACCCGGTACATTCAATTGAAGTTTGGAATCGAATTATCGAACTACCGCGCCATTTTCAATTCCTTTTATAATTATATATAAATTTTTATATTCTAACGTCGATCAATATAACTATATACGATTGAATTTCATTCAAAAGAAATTTTCTCGTCGATATTATTTAAAATAATTCATTTTAAATAATCAAAATTCGCTAAAATTGCCAAAATAAAAATTTTAAACTGGCCCAGATTTTCGGGTTGTTACAATCTCCCCCACTTAAAACTTTTCGTCCCCGAAATGGAACAAAGTCGAAAGTGGTTTGATTAATCAACTCTACGTTCGATCTTGCTTCCATTCTCCAAATTTTCAGTTTCTGAGAATTTTCAAATTTTTCAAAAATTTGGCTAACACCCGGAATTTTCGAAAAAATTCGCCATAACCTCCCCTGCACCGGGAGCCACGGGAAAATCCCGAAATTGCCATATAGGCCTTCTGATCTCAAAAAGAAAAAGAAAAAGCCAAGCGGCTAGCCAATAGGCTCATAAAATCATCATCACCCAAACAAAACAGTAAATTATGTTAAACATGTACCTATTTGTCGGGCAAACAAAATTTATTCTCTGCTCTAGCCTCCTTGCTATGACATGTTCAATGTAAGTACATGTATATGCAAGCAAATGCGACCAATTTTCAATACAATTCAATATTTGTTTCAATTAGGCTAAATGGTTCAAAATTATCAAACAAATAAACAAACAACACAACCATAAATCAATTAGTGAATTAACGTTTCAAATTCGTAACTCTGATATATATTTTAAAAATCAGATTTTTGATGCAAAATCACAACAATAAGCCCTACCTAATTTTGGTTCTCACACCAGTCAATAGGAAATATATAGAAATCACACCTTCGAAGCATGAACATAAATATTGATGATGCCATGGTCATTATCAACATCATCTCCGGGCGACTAGAGTGTGATTCTATATCTATCCAGTATATTAAAATTTCAAACACACGTGGATCAGACGTATACGCAAAATCTTTATATACTGAACTGTCCAACTCAATATATATAGATAATCAAATACGAATAATTGTTTTAAATTTTCAAAACAAAAATTGTTTTCGTTTGAAAAATATATTCTTCACACTCGTTCTAGGATACTACTGATCCTATCTCTAACGAGTCATTCTAATTGGATATTACTAATCCAATATCTGATGAATTCTTTCATATGGTTCTAATGTGTCTTGTTCTCTGAGCTTTGTAAACCAAAGCTCTGATACCAACTGTGAAAACCCGCAACTTCCCCGGTGAGGAAAGCGGCAGATAGTTCGAGAACAAACCACAACAGAACGTAGACGGAAGAACATTTCATTGTATATTACAACAATGCACCATAATACAAGAATATACGGAGTATAAATGAATATTACACAGAAATATCAGAGATTTAAATTACATTTAAAAACATTGCAGCGGAAAATAATACAATGCACAACTGAAGGAGATATACGTATACAAAGCTTTCCGGATATCTTCCAGCTGTAAACCAGGATCCTGTGAATATAAATCTGCAAAACCAAAACTACTAGCTGCCCGTGTCGAAAATAGGGGCACCCAGAGTTTAGGTTAAAACAATAAACTCCAGGTCAGTCATGTGACTGGTGTGAGAACTAAAACAGTTATTAATCTTTATTTTAAAGTTAGGTAAATCAAGGGACTACGCTGTATAACACGGAACGGGTTTCCTCCCAAGAATACCAGTGCATATAAGTAAACAACGCAATGCTTTTCTAAAAATGAAGCTATTATAAGACCTAGGTCCCATCACACAATGCAACGCAGCCGGAGGATAGGGTTTTCCCTTATAATAGCCAAACATGCTTGGTACGTTTTAAAAATCAAATCATTTGATACTATAATAAGTGTATAGTGTCAAAACAATTTCAATCATAAATATCAATCATAGACGGCATGGGTACCATATATCATGTCGCCATACTAGTTCTACAATTAAAACCGCAATACACATATTGGAAATTGGATTTCCATCATGGTGGCTCCTGATTCGAAAGATCGATCGCGTAATGCAATTCACCACGGCTTACGTCCCAACAAGATAAAACACCGTCTGCACATCCGCACATTTGGGACCAGAGTATCACCG
The DNA here is from genome assembly GCA_030737875.1 of Allium sativum. Taxonomy (NCBI): domain Eukaryota; kingdom Viridiplantae; phylum Streptophyta; class Magnoliopsida; order Asparagales; family Amaryllidaceae; genus Allium; species Allium sativum. The sequence goes on along the minus strand of CM060909.1, from coordinate 177,575,061 downwards.
CGGCTTACGTCCCAGCGAGAGAAAACACCGCTTACTCAATATATCCCTGAGCACTAAGCTCATCTCGGTCGACCGAATCCACGACACCACTAAGGTGCCCATCCTCTAAAAAGCATACTGATCAAACCACCAGTTTACCACCATACCGGGGTGTGAGGCTCGTGAATCAACGCTATACACAAAGCCATGTTATTTTAAAGCTGCGCTTTCATCATCATCCACCAAACTTTGCTTTTCAACAAAAGTCTGGATCACTGCATCTCAGCATGCCACACTATCAATCCATATCGTACCACTGATTTCTGCCAATATATAACCTCTGAGATCGTATGTCTCAGAGAAGGGCGTTAAGCAAGAGAATAAATTCTCCGCCGCTAAACAGATATATATTTAGCAGAGATCAACGAATACAATATAAAGGAATACAATGGCAGACACACCATCCATTTACAAGTTCGTTCTGGGTCTGAACGAAATCGGAGGCACTTTCCTCGCATATCCATCCATCTCCAAGTACGTCTGGACGACCACCAACTATTTCCATCCTCTTGGGTGTACAGCCCAATCAGGATCGTCAGTAATTATCCAAACGATGTGAAGACTTCCGGTCTTCAACCACCGTCTTCATCTTCGACATATCGTCGAATCGGTTATTCAGAATGGGTATAACCCCGGCCTTTCCGAACAACCCGCGTATATTAAAAATAAATGTTACACAAACACAACATACGCCTCATTCCAATTCATTAGTTACTAACCGTAAATCAGTAAGAGAGCAATTCCCTAAATATTAACCCCGAAGGCCGAAACCAACATCAGATCAATATCCAGGAAACCATTCTTCTTATCTAACCTTCAGCTAGTTTCTAAATTTCAATTCTTAGGGAAAGGTTCCCATTAATTTTATCCAAGATAAATTCTTTAAAATTTATCCTTTAATCTTCCTTTGGATGTCATTTCAAACCAAATTATGGTTTTCCAAACTAGTCGAGATTAGCGAACGATACCGAAGTAATTATTTAATTTATTTCCCAATCCCAACCTATTCATCCCATGAAGCAAAACTGGTAATACTCCATATTTAACACCACAGTGTTATCGGTAAAATTAATTACCATTTCACGTTCAAATCTGATTAAAGATTTAACTATCGCTTTGGAGCAAAACTGGTGATACTCCATTCTCGCTCATTTTCTAAAGTTGATAATTTAAATTATCAATCCACATTTCAATTTAATTGAAGATTCATTAAAACTCTTTTTACTGGGTTAAAGAACTAGTGTCATTTAAAACACAGTTCACGATAAACCCAAATCACATTCTATTTATTATCGGGTTAAAGAACTAGTGTTATTTAAAACACAGTTCACGATAAACCCATGAATCAATTCTATTTAAACCCATTTCAAATCCAATTTATTTATTTAAAAATAAATGGGTTTTAATTTCAGTTCAAAACTAGTTCATTTCGATAAAAATCTATTTTTATCTTTTCAAATATGGAGTTTTTCATCCCAATTTTTCCCAAATCATTTCTTATGATTTTACACTAATTATTACTATTTTTAATAATTTTATCAAGGCCCGTACAGTCGATTTCCATCAACGTCCATCGAACTGCACTTACAGCGACCTTTTCCAAATTTGATTTGGACGTATCTCCAAATCCAACCGTTAGATTTCAAATTTCTAATATTCGTTAGAAAGCTCTTTTCGATACGAACCCAACGGTTCCGGTTTTAGGAGAATCCGACGGTCGAATCTCCCATAATGTCCGTTCGAAATCAATGGTCGAAATTCGCGAACTACCGCGGCGCGGCGCGTTCTATTCAGGCCATTATATTATATATAATATATATTTCGTCGATTACTATTTAAAACGAATTTTATAAATAGTTTCGAATTTGTTTCAAAAACATTTCAACTTCCATTTCAAATTCAAATCAAAATTAAATTTTCTATTATAAATCCTTTACTTTCATTTCTATTTGATTTCAATTCAAATCAAATTCGTTATATATTCAATTGAAATCAAATTCGTTTTATATTCAATTGAAACCAAATTCGTTTTATATTCAATTCGAATTCAATTCGAATTCAATTCGTTTTCTATTCAATTCAAATTGGATTTCTATTCGATTCAATTCAAATTGGTTTTCTATTCGATTCAATTCAAATTTAAAAATGAATATAATTGATATAAAAATCGTTCGCGTCAAAATAGCGCATCTCTAATCAATACGGCTTTATATATTTCAATAATTCCTTTATTCTATTCAACAAATGAATATTTACTTTTGTCAACACACGACTAATCTCAACGAATGAGTACTGTCCACGTGTGACTATTTTTGTTAAAATATTTCGTTCAACACATGACTAATCTCAACGGATGAGTACAGTCAACACATGAACCTTTATTTTATAATATTCTTTATTTTCTAAATTGGAATGAGGCCCAATCAATTACCATATAAAGTTAATTATATGGATTCCATACAACGCATGTATATAATATCAACGATAGATAATCAACCATCAACCAAAGTGCACTACACTGTATAAGCATCAAATATAGATATCTAATGCTTATAACAGCCTGTCAATCAATCGATCGACATACAACTAATTATTGGGATTAGTGTATGCCGTATTTTATCCCAATACCCATGTGGGGTTTCAAACAATCAAACACAGATTTTATTTGTGTAGTTGGGCGATGTGTAAAATTTATCGACCCAATCAATATCAGTCAAATCAGTGTATATAAACAAATCGGCCGATTTGTTTATGGATATTTATTTATTCACATTCACGTTAAAAAATTTATTTTTAACGATAAAATATTCTTAACTATATAAATATTTTATTTTCTTTCAACACATTAATTTTTAGTTCATTTACCCAATAAAATTATATTTTTATTTTTCTAACTTATTTTAGAAAATTTCGGCGGCATAACGACACGATACTAGAAACGGGACGAGGCCTAGCCTTATCCCCGGTCTAGTGAAGGCCCACACCATTCACACATCAATCAAATCCATTCAATTCACCAAACAATTTAATTCAAACCAAATAATCTAACCAACTACACAACCAAACAAGCAAGTCCATGGTATGTGGACGATTGTGTCGGGTGCTACTAAGCACCGTCTGCATCCTAGTATATATATATAACTAGAAAAGAAATTGAAGAGTGAGAAATTCTCACCTTTGGTTTCCACTCCGTCATTCTTTATTGTCTGAACGGTTTGGATTTGCCCGACATTCCAACTCAACCATTTCACGCTGTTCATAATAAAAATTACATTTTTATTTCAATGCTATAAGGATAAAAACCACATTTTCTTTTCAAAACAATATGTGTAAAAATTATATTTTTATTTCAAAAGTATACATATTTGCATACTTGCTATATACAAATAAAAACCCATATTTTTACATCGCTAAGTATATAAAAATTATATTTTTATAATCTTAAAAATCATAGCTTTATAATATTAAAAATCAAATCTTTTTCTTTATAAAAATATTGTCCTTATATTTAAAAAACCAAATCTTTATATAAATGAAAATCTTATCTTTTCATAAGTAAAAATATAATCTTTCATGTATAAAAATCTAATTTTTATATTGCTCTTTCTATTTTAAAACAATTCTAATTTTTCTATTTTAAAACAATTCTAAGTTTTCTATTTTATATTTTCAAAATCAAATCTATTTTATATTTTCAAAACACTGTATATATTTATTTTTGTTTTCAGAACATTGTTTCATAAAAAAAAAATCTAACATTTTTATTTAAGCTAATTAAAATAAATAGAAAGAAGGAGCTCACAGTCTGTTTTCATCATTCTGCAACTTCCCGAACTGCTCCAGGTTGACATGGGATAAGGCTCGACATTTAGGGTTCGAAGCAGCCGCTGCCACGCTTGACCGGAGGAGGATCAATTGATGGCACGAGGTGCGCCTTGGAGTGCACCACCTGCGGCTGGAGTGGGCCCCAATTCGACGGCCTCCTTTGGCCTGGAAATCATCATGATGCCGGCGCCTTTGGTGAATGAAATCGGCCCCGCCAGTCCACGATAACCCATCACAGCTGTATCACCTTCGAGATCTCCCCAAGGTCGTCGATTTCGCTTCAGGGACCAGGTCGAAATGATGCAGGATGGGGGAGATCGCTGGCGACCAATTTCGAAGGACGAGGGACGTCGGTTTTGGGGGTGGAGGCGTGTTTGACCTGGTTGACTGCGGGTTTGAAAAGTGAAAGGGAATTAGGTTAGAATGGTATACATATATTATTTTAATTTTCCAAAAATATATGTTTTATCGTTATGAACTCCAAATCAAGTTCAACGACTGTCATCCCTAGCTAATTACCCTCATTCCGAACACAATGGGATATGTATCGTAAGCCAATTCCATCATTTCAATCAGTTTTCATTTAAATTAACATTTAAATCACTATATTGAATTTTAAACGTACATTTCAATTTACTGGGGCCACATGCGGATCCTAAAAATTCCAGAAAAAATATTCCTAGCTTCGTATTGACGATACAGTCCTAACAAAACTAATTTCGTCAAATTCTGAGATCGTTTTGAAATATGGCCATTTTCCAGTCGATTAAAATCAACTGAAACTAGTCAAACGCGTTTTCCTTTGCCACGCTCACATATTGATTCAGAAAATTATGAAATTTGGAATCTAGCAATAATTTGACACTGCGGATCCAACAAAAGTGGTTTCGTCAAAATCCGAGGTCGTTTGCAAAAATTCCATTTTTAAAGGCCTGAATTCCATAGCGACTGTTCAGAATTTTCAACTGGACGTATCTTATGATTCCCACTATGAAATTTTGATTTTTCGGATTCGTTGGAAAGATATTCTCAATTAGATCCCATTATTTTTGGTTTCACTAAAATCCGGTTTATTTTGCACCCGGTACATTCAATAGAAGTTTGGAATCGAATTATCGAACTACCGCGCCATTTTCAATTCCTTTTATAATTATATATAAATTTTTATATTCTAACGTCGATCAATATAACTATATACCATTGAATTTCATTCAAAAGAAATTTTCTCGTCGATATTATTTAAAATAATTCATTTTAAATAATCAAAATTCTCTAAAATTGCCAAAATAAAATTTTTAAACTGGCCCAGATTTTCGGGTTGTTACAGAACGGAAGAAAAGAGGCTAAACAAAACTAGGTCTGACATAAGTCTGGTAAGTCCAGTGATTTTTCAGCATGTAAACAAGATAAAGAATCATGACATAAATAAACTGAAAATAGGACAATATCATAAAACAAGATAACTTAAGAGAAAATAAGGCAAGGTAAACTGAATGCACTTCTACTCTTTCTCTGCTTCGCTACTACCCAGTTATTCCGATTTCTATATTTCTGCACCACCTAACTAGTGTCCCAACTAGAAATTTGTATAAAATGATAATATTACAATGTGATCCCAATCCCCGCAATTGTGGTAGCCTTCAGGTGTACATCTAGTATGAGGATCTTACCTCAGTCGGCCTAATTGCCATGAAGATGTTAGATGTACCCTTACTACCCTATCGATCGGCTCCCTACTTGTATTAATGTTCCATGTGTCTGTGTCAATCGGCCCTCTCTTGCATGTAGATACCCTGTGCTGGTCCCACCATAAGGTGTATCAATCCTTATGATAGCAACCCGACACGATTCAAGATGCACAGTGTGTAACTATTGGTACCCAGTGTCTTCTTTTTCCCACTTCGGAGTACGTGCACGCCCGTAAAACGTCGGAACCTACACTGACGTACTCCCTGCCGCTATTTTGACCGCTTATAATCAGCCCTGTAATCGTTCCCCACCCTATCTAGTTCAGGGTACCATGATACATCTATGTGGGTTGCTGCTGAAATGGGTCCCCATTACTATGGTTTCCTACTGGTTAAGTTTGTGGGCCTATATATACAAATATTACCCACCTACACGAGATGTACTTAACCCTTCCATCGATTCAAGCATGTTTATTTAACGGTTAAGTTTGCGGGCCTATATATACAAATATTACCCACCTTCATGAGAAGTACTTAATCCTCCCACTGATCAAGTCAATACGTATTATTGGTTAAGCTTGTCTTAACCCTATCCGCTTCGTTCATGTAATATTGGTTAAGTGTTGTCCATTCATGTTAACTTAACCCATCCACACATCATGTTGTATTGGTTAAGTGTTTCCTATTAACTTGACCCTGTTCATTCATCATGTTATATTGGTTAAGTGTTTCTTATTAACTTAACCCTACGCATTCATCATGTTATATTAGTTAAGTGTCATCAATCAATTCAAGTTAACTTAACCCAGCCACTTGTCATGTTACGTTGGTTAAGTGTTGCCTTCTTGTGTTACTTAACCCTACCACATATCATGTTATGTTGGTTAACTTAACCCTGCTCACTTGTCTAATTAACATGTTATAACGGTTAAGTGTTCTAAATTTACTTAACCCCACCTTCTTGTCTAATTAACATGTTATAACGGTTAAGTGTTCTAAATTTACTTAACCCCGCCTTCTTGTCTAATTAACATGTTAAAACGGTTAAGTGTTCTAAATTTACTTAACCCCACCTTCTTGTCTAATTAACATGTTATAACGGTTAAGTGTTATAAATTTACTTAACCCTGCCTTCTTGTCTAATTAACATGTTATAACGGTTAAGTGTTCTAAATTTACTTGACCCCACCTTCTTGTCTAATTAACATGTTATAACGGTAAAGTGTTCTAAATTTACTTAACCCCACCTTCTTGTCTTACCTTTTATTCATTCATTAAAGCACCAACCACTCACATTAGACATGTATTGTTGCGGTCGCTGGATGTGTCGGTTCGTTCCGGGCAGTCTTACACCGCAACTCAGTCTAACCTCGGGTTCTTTTGGGCTTAATGCGCTAACCTCTCACATTAGATCTATATTATTACGGTTGCTGGATGTGCCGGGCGGTTCCGGGCAGTCTTATACCGTAACTCAATCTAACCTCGGGTTAGGCATATTTGTCTTTTGCTCAATTTACATATTTACCCATTTTGTTTATATGTAAATTATTCACAAATTTGTCATTCAAGTCATGCCTCATTTACCTTCTTAATCATGTTCATAATTTTTAGGTATATATATCATACCATTCATGCTACCAAACTATGCCAATAATATGTAAATTTATAATTTTCCCAACGTTAACCCTGTTATACGTTCGCATAAATCACATAGAATGTTAGGCTTCACAATTTAGCCTAACTCATAAACAAAAGGGAAAAGGAAGGAACATGTAACATTCCAACAAGCATAATATGGATCCAACTAAACATATGTCATATGAATTTGGCATAGAACAATATACATTTAATTATGAACTTGCATTCTAGATCCTCTCAACATGAATCATAAGCATATACATAAGAGTTTACATAGAACTACACAAACTTAATTAGGCATGTAGACGTGAACTTGCATTTGGGTTGAATCAAATTAACATAGATCTAACATAGAGGCATGTGGATCCAAACATTTAGGCATATATGACATGACTTAGCGTATAAATTTGCATGTAACATAACACGATAGAATCACCAAACTTAAATACAACATGATAGTTTCATTCCCAAATTACTGTACAACATAATAGGTTCATTCACCAAATTCTATACAACATGATAGGTTCAATAAACCGCAATAGTCTCATAGGCATATATGATAGAATTGTCACAAGAATAAACATGAATCAGCATCACTATTATCATACAACTAGGCACAGTTCTAGTTTTCACTTTATTACAAATTATGACTTTAATTTGTTCACATCTAAAAGATAACTGAACTTACAAACAAAAGAACAGTCTTGTTTTCTGAGATCTGTTTATATAGAAGTTTAAGCTAATGTAAGCCGTTAGATCAACCTAGGAGAAATCAGAACCATCCAAGCCAATTAGAGTTATCCAGAAACCACCACTTATGCCCTAGTGACTTAGCAAGGAGTCAGAATTCATCACTGGAACAAGATCTCGGAAGGGGTTTAACCCCCTTAAGGGGGGTCGACACCTATGTCAACCCCCCTTAAGGGGGGCCGACACCATTTAAGCGGATTTTTCCCGCGCCCTCATCTTTGACTTATTTTTTTTTATGGAGATGATTTTGTATATGTATATACTTCCTTGTGCGTATACAAACTTCTACGGCTTATAACTTCTTCATACGTTGCCCGATTTACGCAAACTCGGACTCTATCCCAAGCAGAATTCCGAGATGAACACAATGGCGTAACCTGTTTCCCTAATTTCCACTTTTAAAATTAAGTATTCTTTAATTCGTTACTTTAATATTCACAGGAAATACGAGGTGTTACAAAATCTTTTTATTTAGATATAATGAAGTTTACCAATTAATTAATATTTAATTGGAATTGAATTGGAATTGATTTTTGGGTTTATTGTGAATGGTGTTTTAAATAACACTTGTTCTTTAACCCGATTAACAATGGAATGTGATTTTGGGTTTGTTGTGAATGGTGTCTTAAATAACACTGTTCTTAAACCCTGTTTGAATAGAATAAATCTTTTAATCAAAACTTAAAGAAGAATTACCAATTAATTAACATTTAATTGGAACTGAAAGTGGAATGTGAATTGGGTTTATTGTGAACTGAGTTTTTAATGACATTCGTTCTTTAACCCGATTTACAGTGAAATGTGATTTGGAATTTACAGATCTTTTTATTAAGATTTAACGGGAATTTTCCAAAGTAAAGTTTTCTAATTTAATATATTAAATTAGAATTGAATGTAATTCGATTGATAATAATCGAAGTGAACTTCTGTGGAGGAAGACTGTTAATACATATGGAATTTAAAAGGCTTTGCCGTTATTCCATTTATATTATTGGTCGGATACGTAAATTGATCGATTATATATTTATTTATTTTTCTGTGAAGATTCCATAATTAATGGAATGTGATTTGGGTTTATCGTGAACTGTGTTTTAAATGACATTAGTTCTTTAACCCAGTTAAAGACAGGATTACATGTCTGTCATTGTATTTCGAACTGTATGGTTGATCTCTGCTAAATATATATCTGTTGGGTGGCGGAGAATTTATTCTCTTGCTTAACACCCTTCTCTAAGATGTACGAGGTTAGAGGTTATATATCGGTAGAAATCAATAGTACGGTGTAGATTGTCGATGCGGCGTGTTTGTGTTTCCAAAGTTAAATAATCATTAATATTGTTTTTTGGGAAGATTAAAACTAAGTGGAGTTTTAATGAATCTTTAATTAGATTGAAATGTGAATGGATAATTTAAATTATCAAATTTAGGAAATGATTGAGAGTGGAGTATCACCAATTTTGCTCCAAGCGATAGTTAAATCTTTAATTAGATTTGAACGGGAAATGGTTATTAAATTTACCGATAACACCGTGGTGTTAGTTATGGGGTAATACCCGTTTTTCTCCATGGGATGATTAGGTTAGGACTGGGAAATAAAATAAATGATTACTTCGATGTGGTTCGCTAATCCCGACTAGTTTGGAAAACCTTAATATGGTTTGAATTGATATTCAAAGGAAGATTAAAGAATAAATTTAAAAGAATTTATCTTTAATAAAATTAATGGGAAAATATCCCTAAGAATGTGAATATTTAAATAAAGGAATATTCAGAATTGGAATGAGGCGTATGTTTTGTTTTTATAACACTTGTTTATTATATACGCGAGTTATTCAGAAAGGTCGGGTTTATACCCATTCTGAATAACTGATTCAACTATAAGTCGACGATGAAGACGGTGGTTGAAGACCGGAGGTCTTCACATCGTTTGGATGATTACTAATGTCTTGATTGGGTTGTACACCCAAGATGAGGTAATAAGTAGTGATCGTCCAGACGTACTTGGAGATCGACCGAATATGCGAGGACCTCTCTCCTGTATTGGACATATGGGACGAGGAATAAGGCGCCTCCAGTTTCGTTCAGACCCAGAATGAACTTGTAAATGGATGTGTGTCTGACATCGAATTTTATTCTATGTTGATTGATTTCTGTTAAATATATATCTGTTTGGCAGTAGAGAATTTAATCTCTTGCTTAACGCCCTTTTCTGAGACGTACAGGCTCAGGGGTTATATATCGATAGATATTAGTTGCATGGCGTGAATTGCCTGTGTGGCATGCTGAGATGCAGATGATCACGGCTTCTGTTGAAAAAGAAGAGTCTTGTGGTTGATGATCAAAGCACATCTTTAATACAGCCTAGCTTTGTATATTGCATTAATTCACGGGCCTCACACCTCGGTATGAGTCAAAAACGGGATAAGGGACCCAAGGAGGACATGACGTTTCTTTCAAGCTATGGGTGGTGTCAGCGTTTTACTAGCCCTGACATTGTTGTTATTTTACCTATGTGGTTGTTGGATTGTGAGGCGCCTCTGATATATCGGCTACTGCGGGAGCCGATGGATATAGGTTATATAGGACTGGGAAATTTGAGTTCAGGAATTGCCAATCCACTAACGTAAATGTGGACCGGCCTTGGAGGATCCAAGGGTCTACTGCAGGAGATCCTGACGCGTTTGCTAGAGTCTCTCGAATCTGCGAGGAATACATCCCTTGTCTCCACTCATGATGAAAATCCAATTTCCAATACGCCACTTTTGTTTTAGTTGTAATCCTATATATGGCGACATAGTGGGATGGGGCGCTCATGCCGCCTATGATTGATACATTTATATTTGAAGTTGATTTCTTCACTTATAGTAATAATAAAATATTAAATTTTGCGTATCAAGCATTATTTGGCTATTATAAGGTAAAACCCTATCCTCCAGCTTGTGTTGCATTGTGTGATGGGACCTGGGTCTTATAATAGCTTCATTGTTCTTTATTTAGCATTGCTGTAACGACCCAGGATTTTAGGGCCAATTTAAAATTTTTATTTTAATGAATTTAAAGTATTTTAAATGATTGATTTATTTTAAATGAGTCAAGGCAAGGGGCAAGCTCCTCTCCGATTCGAGACACTCTAGCAAATGTCTCAGGACTACACACTCTGGGTAACCCCTGGGATCCTCCAAGACTGGTCCTCCCTTACGTTTGAGGATTAATTATTCCTGAACACACGTTTCCAGGCCCTATAGGACCTATAATCGAGGCGCCTCGCATCCAACAACCACATAGATGAAAAGTATATAAATGTCAGGGCTGGTAGGTCACTGACACCACCATAGCTAGAAAGAAACGTCGTGCACTCCTTGGGTCCTCATCCCGTTTTTGACTCATACCGAGGTGTGAGGCTCGCGAATTCACGCTATACACAAAGCTATGCCACGTAGGTCGTGCTTTGATCATCAACCACAAGACTCTGCTTTTAAAAAAAGCCTTGATCATTGCATCTCAGCGTGCCACACAGGCAATTCATGCTATGCGACTGATATCTATCGATATATAACCTCTGAGCTCGTACGTCTCAGAGAAGGGCGTTAAGCAAGAGAATAAATTCTCCGCCGCCAAACAGATATATATTTAACAGAAATCAATCAACACAGAATAAAATCCAATGTCAGACACACAATCCATTTACACGTCCGTTCTGGGTCTGAACGAAACCGGAGGCACTTTCCTCGCATATCCATTGATCTCCAAGTACGTCTGGACGATCACCAACTATTTCCATCCTCTTGGGTGTATAGCCCAATCAGGATTATCAATAATTATCCAAACGATGTGAAGACTTCCGGTCTTCAACCACCATCTTCATCTTCGACTTATCGTCGAATCGGTTATTCAGAATGGGTATAAACCCGGCCTTTCTAAATAACCCGCGTATATACTAAACAAGTGTTAGAAAATACAACATACGCCTCATTCCAATCATGAATATTCTTTTATTTAAATATTCACACCTTTTGGGATAGGTTCCCATTAATTTTATCAAAGATAAATTCCTTAAAATTTATTCTTTAATCTTCCTTTGGATGTCATATCAAACCAAATTATGGTTTTCCAAACTAGTCGAGATTAGCGAACTATACCGAAGTAATTATTTATTTTATTTCCCAATCCCAACCTATTCATCCCATGGAGCAAAACAGTTATTACCCCATAACTAAAACCACGGTGTTATCGGTAAATTTATTTACCATTTCACGTTCAAATCTAATTAAAGATTTAACTATCGCTCGGAGCAAAACTGGCGATACTCCATTCTCGATCCTTTCCCTTATTTGATAATTTATATTTTCAATTCCCATTTCAATCTAATTAAAGATTCACTAAAACTCCTCTTAGTTTTAACCTTTAACTGGGTTAAAGAACCAATGTCATTTAAAACATGGTTCATGATAAACCCACATCACATTCCATTCTATTATTCTCTAACCTTAAATTAGTAAGATAATAGTTCCCTAAATATTAACCCCGAAGGCCGAAACCAACATCAGATTAATATCCAAGAAACCATTAGACTTAACTGATCCCCAGTTAGTTCCTAATTTTCTTAACTCCATTTGGGTTTAAGAACAGTATTATTAAAGATACCATTCACGACAAACCAAAATCCCATTTGATATTAAATACAAGGCTCTGAATAGAAAATATATCGGCTTATATTCAATATCAAATTCTGAAACCAACAAATATCGCTTTGGAAATAACGATATAAAATATATCTTCCAAATTTCCATATCAATATTTTATAATCCCGAATCCAATCATCGAAATATTCCGAAGATAATTTCGATCCAAATCCATTCCAATTCATATATTGGAAATTCTGGTTATTTTTAAAACCATTTCAAATCCAATTTATTTATTTTAAAAATATATAAATTATTATTCTAGTTCAAAATTAGTTCATTTTGATAAAAATACATTTTTATCTTTTCAAATATGGGATTTTTCATCCCGATTTTTTCCAAATCATATATTATAATTTTACACAAATTATTGATATTTTTAATAATTTTATCAAGGCACGTACAGTCGATTTCCATCAGCGGCCATCGAACTGCACTTACAACAAACTTTTCCAAATTTGATTTGGACGTATCTCCAAATCCAACCGTTAGATTTCAAATATCTAATATTCGTTGGAAAGCTCTTTTCGATACGAACCCAACGGTTCCGGCTTTAGGAGAATCCGACGGTCTGATCTCCCGTAACGTCCGTCCGAAGTCAATGGTCGAAATTTTTGAACTGCCGCAGCGCGGCGCGTTCTATTCAGGCCATTATATTATATATATTATATATTTCGTCGATTTCTATTTAAAATGAATTTTATAAATCGTTTTAAATTCGTTTCAAAAGCAGTTTCAACTTCCATTTCAATTTTTAAATCAAAAGTGAATTTTTTCCTTATAAATTCGTTTTGAATTCATTTCAAATTGATTTTAATTCAAATCGATTTCAATTCAATTTCAGTTCGTTTTAAATTCCATTTCAAAACGATTTACATTCGTTTTAAATTCAATTTCAATTCAATTCAATTTGAATTTATTTCTATTCAATTCGAATTCAAATTTACTTTCTACTTAATTCAAATCGAATACATTTTCTGTTGGATTCGAATTCATTTCAATTTTATTTAACTCGAATTCAAATTCGTTTCAATTCAATTTCAATTTGAATTCTATTTCAATCCATTTTAATTCGAATTTATTTTATATTCAATTCGAATTCATTTTCTATATATTCGATTTTTAAATCTCTTTTCAATATTCATTATAAAACGAATAAAATCGATATAAATATCGTTCGCGTCAAAATGGCGCATCACTAATCAACACGGCTTTATATATTTCAATCACTTCATTATTCTATTCAACAAATGAATATTTATTCTATTCAACATATGAATCTATATTTCTTTCAACACTTGACTAATCTCAACAAATGAGTACTGTCAACACATAACTATTTTTGTTATTTAATATATTTTATAAAATTATGATTTCTATCGTTAAATTTTTAATCAGGCTCCAACCGTAAATTAGTAAGAGAACTATTCCCTAAGCATTAACCCAGAAGGCCGAAACCAACATCAGATCAATACCCAGGAAACCACTCATCTTATCTATTTTCCAGTTAGTTTCTAATTTTATATATGATAAAGATGTAAATTTTATTATTAAAATATTTCGTTCAACACATGACTAATCTCAACGAATGAGTACGGTCAACACATGAACCTCTATTTTATAATATTCTTTATTTTCCCAATTGGAATGAGGCCCAATCAATTACCATATAATGTTAATTATATGGATTCCATACAACACATGTATATAATAGCAACGAAAATAATCAATCATCATCCAAAGTGCACCACACAACTGCATAAGCATTAAATATAAATAATTAACGCTTACACAGTCTGTCAATCAATCGATCGACATACAACTAATTATTGGGATTAGTGTATGTCGTATATTATCCCAATACCCGTGTGGGGTTTCAAATCAACAAACACAGATTTTATTTGTGAAGTTGGGCGATGTGTAAAATTTATCGTCCCAATCAATATTAGTCAAATGTGTGTATATAAACAAATCGTCCGATTTGTTTATATTTATTTCATTTTAAATACACGTTAAAAATTCTATTTTCAACTTTAAAATATGATTAACTATATAAATATTTTATTTCATTTCACATCACATCACACAATCAACTACACATCAAAATCAAACAAACAAGCATACAAGCCGTCCATGGTCTGTGGACGACGGATGTCGGGTGCTACTAAACACCGTCTGCATCCTAGTATATATTTCAAAACTAGAAATAAAGAAAATCAAAGGTGAGAAGTTCTCACAGAGGTTTCCACTCCTCCAGTTTTCTGAATTTCTGATCGATCTGGATTCTGTTCTGCTCTCGGTGAATTCCATCGCACTCTTATTCAAACTGTTCACGATAAAAGTAAAGTTCATATTTTTATTTCACTTCTCATATAATAAAAATCATATTTTTATCTTCACTTCGTATATATAAAAATCGAATTTTTTAACTTCACTTCATATATATAAAAATCGTATTTTTAATCTGCTGCTTATAGAAAAATTATATTTTTATATAATTAAAAATCACTTCTTTGCTATATTAAAAATCAAATCTCTTTCTTATTAAAAATCCAATCTTTCTACTTTATAAATTTTTTTATCTTGCTACATCAAAAATCATATTTTTACTTTGCCAAAATATATATAACAATCATATTTTTAATCTTCACACCTAATAAAAATCATATTTTTATTATCATACTAGTATATAAAAAAATTCCTTATCTAAACTAATCTAATTACATCGTAGAAGAAGAAAAAGAAATAAATAAGTAATTAAATAAAAATCGTACCTTTCTTTGAATTGAAAAGGAGAGAGGTGTTGCGTCAGGTTTAAAGGGGATAGAAGAGAGAGGAAAGGGCGCGGAGGAGGAAGAAGAAGTTTAGAGGGGGGCACAGCGTTCTCGGTGGGTTTGGGTCTTAAGGGGCTTAGTTTTTTTTTTGATGGAGCAGATGAGCGAGTGGGGGGATAGTCGATGGGGAGGTGGCGCGGTCGGAGGCTGGCGGAGTGGAGGAGAAAGCGACGGTGGAAGGCTTGGGGTATGGTTTGGGAAATCGGGGCATGGGGTTCCTCTGTCGCGTGAGGAGTAGGGAGGAGAGATGAAAGAAGAGGGGGGGATCGCCAGGTCACGGCGGAGCACCGCCTGGAGGGGCGACGGCGGTGGGGTGCTATGGCAGGCGCGTTTCGATTTTTTTTTTATCTTTTCTGAATGGATCGGGTTCGAAATCAAAGGGGGGTAGCAGAGAGATAAAGGTTATATTTTCTTATTAATTAATTTATTTAATTTCAAAAAGCAACTTTTATTTTCGAACTCGAAATCGAACCCACCGCCTGTCGTCCATAGCTAATTACCCCCATTCCGAACACAATGGGATATGTATCATAAGCTGATTCGATCGTTTCGATCGGTTTCCGTCAAAATCAACATATAACTCTATATATTGAATTTGAACACGCATTTCAATTTACTGGGGTCAAATACTAACTCGAAAAGTTCCCGAAAAATATTTTCTAGCTTCGTATTGACGATACGGTCCTAACAAAACTAGTTTCGTCGAATTCTGAGACCATTTGAAAAATGGCCATTTTCCAGTCGATTAAAATCAACTAAAACTGGTCAAACGCGTTTCCCTTTGCCACGCTCGCATATCGATTCTAAAAATTACGAAAATTGGAATCTAGCAATAACTTGGCATCCCGGATCCAACATAAGTGGTTTCGTCGAAATCCGAGGTCGTTTGCAAAATGGCTATTTTTAAGGGCCAGAATTCCATAGCGACTATTCTGAAAATTCATTTGGACATATCTTTTGATTCCCGCTATGAAATTTTGATTTTTTGGATTCGTTGGAAAGATATTCTCAAATAGATTCTAATATTTTTGGTTTCACTAAATTCCGGTTTATTTTGCACCCGGTACATTCATTTGAAGTTTGAAATCGAATTATCGAACTACCGCGCCATTTCCAATTCCTTTTATAATTTAAAATAAATATTTATATTCTAAAGACGATCTATATAAATATATTCATTCGAATTATATTCAAAATAAATTTTCCGTCGTTTTTTTAAAATAATCTATTTTAAATATTTAAAATTCATTAAAATTGTCAAAATAAAAAATTTAAACTGGCCCAGATTTTCGGGTTGTTACAAGCAGCTGGCACTTAAATAAATAAAACACTACACCAAATGAAGGAATCTGAAATGCACGGTATTATTTAGTTTGAAATGGATATCCAACGTACCTAGACCCGCAACAATTTCATGGCGTTTTAGATTGCTTAATTCGTTGCTTAATTTTATTGATTTTGATTATTAAATTAAATTGAACGCAATAATCTACCTATAATGCAACTTTTCAAACCTTTCTTTCTCAGAATTTTAGGCTGCTTAACCGTTCCCGTCCTTCGCCTCTCTCTCGTCCGCCCTAATTTGTTATTCCAAAAAAGAGGAAAAGGGCGAGGAACCAACTCTACTTCGATCAATTTGAGCTTCATCGATTTACGAATCAAACCACCTTTTCCTTATCCACCAATCTAGATCGAAGTAGCTTCTGCTTCCGTGAGTAGGGTAGAGATTCAATTTCAAAAGTGCATCGATAGGACTATGATTCGACTTCTATCTTCAGGTATTTTCGAACCAATTTAAGATTTCAAATCGTTATCTATCATATGTAGTAAGTTAACATAATCCTTTAGTCATTTTGTTTACTTGTTGATAATTCAATTTTTCAAAGTTGACTGTGTTTTCAGAGGTTGTCTTCATTCGAGTTTGGTTGGACTTGCCTTCTCAACTTTTTGGTTCTCTCATGGCAGCTTGCTTAATAACCTTCATGTCTTTTTGTCCAGCCTGCCCGAATATAACATGATATAAAGGCAGAATAATATTTTTTCCATAAAGTACATCTTGTAAATATGAATTGCTTTGTAGTTTGGATCAAGGTGAATATGGATTGTTAAATCAAATCTCAATTCGTGCTTTAACAAATTATCATCTGTAAGAAGCATACACCAAGTCCTTCACAAAATAGCTCATGCGCATTATTTGTTGCTATGGCTTGATATGTTTGGCTTGCTAACCAATCAAAAAAAGAGAAGGAAAAAAGAAGAGGAGCGTATTAGTCATGTTTGAAGGAGGATATAACCAACAAAAACCATAATCAGCAGACTGAAATTAAGTCCCCCTGTGCTTTAAGTAGTAGATGTTTGAAACTGTGGAGAATATCAATTAATCTGCTTAGAGTTACAGAGTGAATGACCATATATCTTTTTGATGTTCAGAAACAATGCAAGGGCTGTGTATTGCTTGAGGAACTAAATCGTGGTTTACCAAAAAAGGGTATTGGTTGAACAAAAGGTCAAAGTATAAAAAAAAGCATGGATCATCAAGAAATACGAACAAAGGGGCAAAATCTTCAAATGCTGATTCTTTGGGAAGCAAGCAATGCGGAAGCCTTGATTTCTAAGGTAAATTTCTCACCTGTAGATTATATTGAAAGTTTGAATATATATCAATGCACTGAAGAGCATAATCAAATTTAACACTTTTTGTGTATCTGAAATTTATTTGCAAATTCATCAGAAATATTAATTTTGCATATTTTTCTCCACATGGTATTTGACTCCGTAGCATTACATTTTTCAGAGCATCAGGAGAGGCGGACTATTGTTAAGTTCCAAGGTTCTTTTGAACTGTAAAGTTCCAAGGTTCTTTCTCCACATGGTTTTTGAGATGCTAGCTTGCACTGTCATTCCAGAATAAAACTTGCCATTTTATTTGGCAATCCAAACATTATGGGACCTGTTAGTATTGATTGTGCTGCAATTCAACTAGTATCCAACTAATACAAAGGTCAGTATCAGTCATGGTTCTACAAGGGATTTACATAGAATTACAGAAATTTTTGGTGCTATTTTGTTGCTTCATTTGACAATGCATGCTTACCTCTTTTTTTCTTTTCTTTTTTTGATAATTAGATTGTTTTTCTCCTAGATGCATTTATTCCCTAGTTGCCATTGTATATCATTTAAGGTTGAGCACATAGATAGGTTTTCTGCTGCATATAAACCAACAGGTTTACTTGACGGAGGAAAAGTGTGAAATAGCTTTTCAAAAATTTGTTAGAAAAAAAAGGAGCATAAATGAAAGTGGAAACTGGATTTGGGACTGAGCCGGTACAAGAATGGATACACAAGCCAATCTGGGAAGGACAGCCATTTAAAACAGTGTATGTTTGAAAATGAAATAAGAATATGTTTTGATGAAATTATATTCACTTGTCATCATGTAAAATTCATATATGAAAATGGAAGAACGTGTTTTAATAAAACTTTTTTGTTAATTTTGGCAAGATCATTAAATATATAAATATTTTGATATTTATTTGAATTCAATGTGTTAGTGGTTTTTCAGACAGTAGACTGGTTATTCAAGCATATATTATTTCATACATCCGTTTGGGTCAGTTGAGTGCAAGATTTCTCTGGTGTGCAACGTGTGCAAAAACTATGCACTAAATCGCTGGCCTAAGTACTGTCCTTGATGTATGTGCTAACCACGTGATGCAGGAGAAAATCAGAAAACACATAATACCGAGCTTGCTAACTCAAATTTTTATTATCTTCTTAGTTGTTATATTAGGATTCATAATAGTTATATACCATGCACACTAACTTTGTGATTGCACATACTTATTTATTTCCCCTTATTGGGCTCTACTGAGTAATAGAAGAAGAACTATGTTGGGTTTTATTTTGTAATGTATACGTAGGCAAGGTCTACTTTCAATTTATGTTTTGTGTATATGTATATTACAACTTTACAAAACATGTGAATATTGAACAGAAAATTGGAAAAGAATGGCAGCTATGAGTATCACTTGTGATTTTATATATTTCATAATGGCAGCTAAGAATGTTAAGATTTTAAGTGGATTATCACTTTGGTTTTGAATTGTTCCTCCATTGGACTTGCGGTATGATCAGAAAGGAGAATAAGAAATGACTTGCGGTATGATCACAAAGGAGAATAAGAAATGAAGTTTGGTGCGTATATATATGCGAAGAAACCGTGGCATCCAAGTTTTAGGGTCTTAGAACTGTAGCTTATAGGTCTGCAATCTCATCGAAAAAATAAACATATTTCAATAAACAAAAATGATAAACGAACCAAAATAGGATCGATCAAAATCTGCACCAGTAACATGAATTTCGAAGGACCCACTACAAAATGGCATTTTCCTTGAATATTCAAATGCCAGTAATCCTTAATAAATAAACGGAGTTGTAATGACAGTGTAAATTTACTATTTCTTTAATCTATCAGTTATGCAATGTGGAGAAAAATTTAGGTCCAATCAACAAACATTGTATATGATTCTATCAGTTTCGAGTATTAAATTTACATTAAACAACTCCACTAGAAATTATTTTTTAATTGCAATGATTATGCCTGCTAATGGCTAACACAGTTATACAAACATGTAAAATGCCTTAAAATATAAGAAGCGGTGCTACACAGAATTAAACAGATAACAAGTGCCAGTGGGCTTCATGCATCACTATCAAAGTTTTAGTGATCAAAGTTTCAGTGTAAATCGAATAACTAAAAATTGATTAGCAAACGACTATCAGAATTGTTTTATTGTTTATAGTAGTAATAATATTCAAGGTTGTCCTCTCTACTCAATGGACAAGAGAAATATCCTTGAACAACTCATACCTTGTTTATTAATATATTATCAATCAAAACAAACAAGCAAAGAACTCCAGAAATATTTTATTAATAGATGCAAAAACCATAGCTAAATAGCTTGAAAATATCTCAAGGAGAAAAAAAATATTAGAACAAGAACAATTTGATGCAGTAAAAGAGAGTTGGCCGGAATTCGACGGACAAATAAACATTGAAGAGAAATCAATAAGTGTATCACTACTCGTAAATAATTGTTTTATGGTTTTAGGAAAGATTTGACTTGGTGTCTATTTCAGGTTTAGGTAATTTTTTTAGGTTTGTTGATTTCAGCCCTTATAGTTTATCATCTTTTATTTTGGGTGAGTAATTGTTTTGAGTTGGCAAAAAACTTCCAGAGGTTATAGTGCCTTATGAGTTTAGTATAAGGTCTGTTGTTTTGACATCCAAAAGGGAGATGCAATTTATAATTACAAATACTACATGTTGATTATGGTTTGCGTTTCTACGATTAAAATTCGGTTTGGGATCTAGCATCCCGAATTCATGTGTGCGGATGATCATATGCCTAAATTCCTAATACATGAATTCAATTATATCTATGGTTTGTTTTTGGTACTTGGCACTTAGGCTATTGTAACAAGTGATGGTGTTCAAAATCATTTAGATTCAGTGGTAGATGAAGTTGAGTTTGCAACTACAACGTACAGATATCAATAATGGTGAATCCATGATAAGTACAGATCTAGCTTCCTCCACAATTCAATATTTCATATCTAGATGGAACACAACCTGCGATCGTCATTGCTTTCCAACTATTTTTTGCAAATCTGTTTTGTTCGGTATTCCTACAACACAATGTTCTATTGCAATACAAAGAACTCATGCCAAGCCTCACATTCACAGCATTTTATAGCCGTCGATGATAGCGTTAGCTTAGAAGGAGGGGCATGGAGTTTGGTGTGCTAATGGAAGATGGTAGTATGTTATCAATGGGATTCCTGGGACATAAGTTGATTATACAGTCCTAGAGATTGCATTGTCGAGTCTGAGGTAAGGTTTAATCTCTCTATTTGGTTAATGCTATTGATTTTACTAGCATGGTGCAGATTGCACAAATAATTCTAGGGTTGATGATGATTTTATAAGCTTGTTCGACGTGCATTTATGTTCTTTATCTGAAATGTATGCATCAACATTATAGAGAGGCCACGGTAGGAGACAAATAAACTTGGTTTAGAAGACTGTTGTATATACTATGACTTGGATTCATATGGTTTTATGACCAAGGGTAATACCATCATCATGAAATGATCTTCCATCAGAGTGTTTTACGGTAACGGTATTGCTATGGGTTAGAAAAACTGGAGACATTAGTTTATACACTGCCACTCCACATTATACAAGTCCACTATAAAGGTCGTTAAGTTTGCAGTTGTTACAAATTAGCGTGGAATGCCTTCACTATTGATAATGAAAGGGAATATAATTGGAGGTTAATCAACGTCTAGGATTGGATTATGTTGATTTTAAAATGTTTGTTTTTTACCGTGATTGGGTAAAAGGATTGTAATAACCCGGAAATCTGAGCTAATTTAAAAAATTTATTTTGGAAATTTTAGTGAATTTTGAATATTTAAAATGAATTATTTTAAATAAAATCGACGGAAATTTTATTTTGAATATAATTCGAATGTATATATTTATATAGATCGTCGATAGAATATAAATATTTATTTTAAATTATAAAAGGAATTGAAAATGGCGCGGTAGTTCGATAATTCGATTTCAAACTTCAAATGAACGTACGGGATTCAAAATAAACCGGATTTTAGCGAAACCAAAAATAATAGAATCTATTTGAGGATATCTTTCCAACGAATCCGGAAAATCAAAATTTCATAGAGGGGATCAAAAGATATGTCCAGTTGAAATTTCAGAATAGTCGCTATGGAATTCTGGCCCTTAAAAATGGGAATTTTGCAAACGACCTCGGATTTCGACAAAACCACTTTTGTTGGATCCGTGATGTCAAGTTATTGCTAGATTCCAATTTTCATAATTTTTCGAATTAATATGTGAGCGTGGTAAAGGAAAACGCGTTTGACCAGTTTTAGTTGATTTTAATCGACTGGAAAATGACCATTTTTCAAACGGTCTCAGAATTGGATGAAACTAATTTTATTAGGACCATATCGTCAATACGAAGCTAGAAAATATTTTTCTGGAATTTTTCGAGTTAGTATGTGACCCCAGTAAATTGAAATACGCGTTCAAATTCAATATATAGAGTTATATGTTGATTTTGACGAAAACTGATTGAAACGATCGAATCAGCTTACGATACATATCCCATTGTGTTCGGAATGGGGGTAATTAGCTATGGACGACAGGCGGTGGGTCTCGTTTCGAGTTTGAATGAAAAAGTTACTTTTTAGAATTTTGAAATAAAATAAAATATATATATATATATATTTATAAGAGGCGTTGACCCCCTTTCTCTCCTTACTCTCTCCCCCCGATCAGAATTAAAGAAAAGAAAAAAAAACCCAATCGTGCCCCGTTCAGCCTCCCCCACCGCTGCTGCCGATCGACGACGCTCCCCCCTCCTCCTCTCGCCGGCCCTCTCTCCTTCCCCCCTTCCTCCTCGCCCGCCTTGAGAACCCGCACCCCCTTCTAAAACCTCGGCGCCATCCAAACCCTAACCGCCTGCGCCCCTAGCCCAACGTGCCACCACCCCCTCAAACCCCCTTCTACTCCTCCTCCAACCGCCACTTGCCGCCCTCCTCCGCTGCAATGACCGACGTGAACCCCCCTTCGACGGTGAAAGGTAATTTTAAATATATATGTACAATCAGTTTTTGATTAGTAAATTCAGTATATAAAATTAGTTTTTGATCTATATAAATTAGAGAATAAAAATTTGATCTTTATAGTGTGAATGGTTATAAAAAGGTTTGATTTTTAATAGATAAAAAGTTATTATTTTTATTGAATTAAAGAAATAATTTTTATAATGTTTTCATAGAGAAAAAGGTTTGATTTTTATATGTAGAGGTTCTATATAGAAAAGTTAGATTTAAAAAAAAAATAGAAAGACGATATTTTTATTCGTAGAAAGGCGAAATTTTTATATGATGTAAGTATTAAAAATATGATTTTTATATTTTAGAAAGAATACAAATTCGATTTTTAATTTATAGAAGGTATAAAAATATGATTTTTATATTGTAGAGATAATAAAAATACGATTTTTATATTATATAGGTAGTAAAAATATGATTTTTTATATATGTAACGAAATAAAAATCTGATCTTTATTGTATATATATTGAAATAAAAATGTAATTTTTATAGTGATAATATAAAAATTCGATCTTTATACATGAAGTAG
Source organism: Allium sativum (assembly GCA_030737875.1). NCBI lineage: Eukaryota > Viridiplantae > Streptophyta > Magnoliopsida > Asparagales > Amaryllidaceae > Allium > Allium sativum. The sequence goes on along the minus strand of CM060909.1, from coordinate 177,551,371 downwards.
AAATATAAAAATATTATTTTTTATTTGAACAGCGTGAAAAGAACTGCATTGGTATTTCAAGCAAATCCAGACGGTTCAGCAGTTCAACAACAAAGCACGGCGGAGTGGAACCCTCTGTGAGAACTTCTCACCTTAAATTTTATTTTTCTAGTTAATAATATATACTAGGATGCTGACGGTGTTTAGTAGCACCCGACACCCGTCGTCCACAGACCATGGACGGCTTGCATGCTTGTTTGTTTGTTTAATTTTGATGTGTAGTTGATTGTGTGATGTGAAATGAAATAAAATATTTATATAGTTAAAAATATTTTATAGTTAAAAATAGAATTCTTAACGTGTATATAAAATGAAATAAATATTTATAAACAAATCAGACGATTTGTTTATATACACACATTTGACTGATATTGATTGGGACAATTAATTTTACACATCGCCCAACTTCACAAATAAAATCTGTGTTTGTTGATTTGAAACCCCACATGGGTATTGGGATAATATACGACATACACTAATCCCAATAATTAGTTGTATGTCGATCGTTTGGTTGACAGACTGTGTAAGCGTTAATTATTTATATTTAATGCTTATGTAGTTGTGTGGTGCACTTTGGATGATGATTGATTATTTATCGTTGCTGTTATATACATGTGTTGTATGGAAATCCATATAATTAACATTATATGGTAATTGATTGGGCCTCATTCCAATTGGGAAAATAAAGAATAATATAAAATAAAGATTCACGGGTGACAGTACTCATTCGTTGAGATTAGTCATGTGTTGAACGAAATATTTTAACAATAAAATTTACATCTTTATCATACATAAAATTAGAAACTAACTGGAAATTAGATAAGATGAGTGATCTCTTGGATATTGATCTGATGTTGGTTTCGGCCTTCGGGGTTAATATTTAGGGAAACGTTCTCTTACTAATTACGGTTGGAGCCAGATTAAAAATTAAACGATAGAAATCATAATTTTATAAAATATATTAAATAACAAAAATAGTCATGTGTTGACAGGACTCATTTGTTGAGATTAGTCATGTGTGAAAGAAAGAAATATAGATTCATGTGTTGAATGGAATGAATATTCATTTGTTGAATAGAATAAAGAAGTTTTTGAAAAATATAAAGCCGTGTTGATTAGAGACGCGTTATTTTGACGCGATCGATATTTTTATCGATTTTATTCGTTTTATAATGAATATTGAAAAGTGATATCAAAATCGAATATTTTGAAATGAAATTCGAATTAAATTAAATTGAAATTGAAATTGGAGTTGAAATTGAAATTGAATAGAATTGAATTCGAATTGAAATTTAAATTGAAAACGAATTAGAATTGAATTAAAATCGATTTGAATTGAAATCAATTTGAAATGAATTTAAAACGAATTTATAAGCGAATATTCAATTTTGATATAAGATTGAAATGGAAGTTGAAACTGTTTTTGAAACGAATTTAAATCTATTTATAAATTCATTTTAAATAGAAATCGACGATATATATATATATATATTATATATAGTATGTATATAATATAATGGCCTGAATAGAACGCACCGCGCTGCGGCAGTTCGTGAATTTCGACCATTGACTTCGAACGAACATTACGGGAGATCCGACCGTCGGATTCTCCTAAAACCAGAACCGTTGGGTTCGTATCGAAAAGAGCTTTCTAACGAATATTAGAAATTAGAAATCTAATGGTTGGGTTTGGAATTATTTCCAAATCAAATTTGGAAAAGGTCGCTGTAAGTGCAGATCGATGGCCATTGATGGAAATCGACTGTACGGGCCTTGATAAAATTATTAAAAATATTAATAATTAATGTAAAATCATAAGAAATGATTTGTGAAGAATTGGGATGAAAAACTCCATATTTGAAAAGATAAAAATAGATTTTTATCGAAATGAACTAGTTTTGAACTAGAATAATAATTTATTTATTTTTAAATAAATAAATTGGTTTTGAAATGGTTTTAAAAGAAACCAGAATTTCCAATAACCGAATTGGAATGGATTTGAATCGAAATTGTCTTTGGAATATTTCGATGTTGAATTTCGTGATTATACAGATACTGTTATGGAAATTTGAAAGATATATTTATATCGTTATTTCCAATACGATATTTGTTGGTAATAGAATTTGATATTGAATATAAGCCGATATATTTTCTATTCAGAGCCTTGTATTTAATATCAAATGGGATTTGGGTTTGTCGTGAATGGTGTCTTCATTAACACTGTTCTTAAACCCATTTGAGGAAAAGATTAAATATATTTATTTAGATTTAATGAAGTGTACCAATTAAATGATATTTAATTGGAATTGAATTGGAATTGATTTTTGGGTTTATTGTGAACGGTGTTTTAAATAACATTTTTTCTTTAACCCGACAATTAATGGAATGTGATTTTGGGTTGTCGTGAACGATATCTTTAATAATACTGTTCTTAGACCCAATGGAGTTAAGAAAATCAAAAATTAACTAAAGATTAGTTAAGTTGAATGGTTTCTTGGGTATTGATCTGATGTTGGTTTCGGCCTTCGGGGTTAATATTTAGGGAATTGTTCACTCGCTAATTTATGGTTAAAGGCTGGTGGAAATGAGATGAGATTTTGGGTTTATCGTGAACCGTGTTTTAAATGACATCGGTTCTTTAACCCAGTTAAAGATTAAAACTAAGTGGAGTTTTAATAAATCTTTAAATAGATTGAAAAGTGAATTTGATAATTAAAATTATCAAATTCAAGGAATAATCGAGAATGGAGTACCACCAGTTTTACTCCAGACGATAGTTAAATCTTTAATTAGATTTGAACGTGAAATGGTAATTAAATTTACCGATAACACTGTGGTGTTAGATGTGAAGTATTACCAGTTTTACTTCATGGGATGAATAGGTTAGGGTTGGGAAATTTAACAATTGATTACTTCGGTAAGGTTCGTTAATCCCGACTAGTTTGGATAAACCATAATTTGGTTTGAATTGATATTCAAAAGAAGATTAAAGAATAAATTTTAAATAATTTATCTTTGATAAAATTAATGGGAACCATTCCTTAAGAATGTGAAATTTAGAAACTAACTGTAGGTTGGTTAAGATGAATGGTTTCCTGGGTATTGATCTGATGTTGGTTTCGGCCTTCGGGGTTGATATTTGGGGAATTGTTCTCTTACTAATTTATGGTTAGTGACTGATGAATTGGAATGAGGCGTATGTTGTGTTTGTGTAACACTTTTATATTATATACGCGAGTTATTCAGAAAGACCGGGTTTATCCCATTCTGAATAACCGAATCGACGATAAGTCGAAGATGAAGACGGTTGTCGAAGACCGGAAGTCTTCACATCGTTTGGGTGATTACTGATGATCTTGATTGGGTTGTACACCCAAGATGAGGGAATCAGTTGGTGATCGTCCAGACGTACTTGGAGATCGATGGATATGCGAGGAAAGTGCCTTCGGTTTCGTTCAGACCCAGAACGAACTTGTAAATGGACTGTGTGTCTGACATTGAATTTCATTCTGTGTGACTGATATCGGTTGCATAGAGTGGTTTGCCTGTGTAGCATGCTAAGATGCAAATGATCAAGGCTTCTGTTGAAAAGCAGAGTCTTGTGGTGGATGATCAAAGCACGGCCTTTGTGGAGTAGCTTTGTGTAGCGTTAATTCGCGAGCCTCACACCCCGGTTGTGAACCAGAAACGGGAGAGGACTTCAGGTAGGGCATGCGTTTCCTTTTAGCTAGGGTGGTATCAGTGACCTACCAGCCCTGACATTTATATACTTTTCACCTTTGTGGTTGTTGCTGTTGTGAGGCGCCTCGATTATATCGGTCGATCCGGGACCGATGGAGTCATTCGTTGGCTCATTTACGCCCCCAAAGGGCGGGGAAACGTATTGTTCAGGCACTATAATCCACTCCGTGTGGACCGGCCCTGTCGCTCCAAGGGGCAGTTGCGGCTGTTCCGGAGACATGGGCTAGATTATCTCGAAGCCGGTGAGGACAATCCTTAGCCTCGGTTCATAGAAGGAAATCCAATTTCAAATATGAGTTTTGCGGTTGTAATTGTAAACCTATATATGGCGACATAGTGGTATGGGGCATTCATGCCGCCTATGATTGATACTTATGATTGAAATTGTTTTTGACACTTATAGTACTATCAAAATAATCTGTTTTAAACATATCAAGCATTCTTTGGCTATTATAAGGTAAAAACCCTATCCTCCGGCTTGCGTTGCATTGTGTGATGGGACCTGGGTCTTATAATAGCTTCATTGTTTTTTTATTTAGCATTGCGCTGTTGTTTTATGCACTAGTACTCTTGGGAGGAAACCCATTCCGTGTTATACGGCGTGGTCCCTTGATTTACCTAACTTTAAAATAAAGATTAATAATTGTTTTAGTTCTCACACCAGTCACATGACTGACCTGGAGTTTATTGTTTTAACCTAAAATCTGGGTGCCCTTATTTTCGACACGGGCAGCTAGTAGTTTTGGTTTTGCAGATTTATCTTCCCAGGATCCTGGTTTACAGCTGGAACGATATCCGGAAAGCTTTGTATCCGTATATCTCCTTCAGTTGTGTTTTGTATTATTTTCCGCTGCTATGTAATTTATTATAATCTCTAACATTTATCGAATGTAGAATATTCATTCATACTCTGTATATTCTGTATTCTGATGAATTGTTGTAATAGCAATGAAATGTTCTTCCGTTTGTGTTATGATGTGGTTTGTTCTCAATTCAATCCGGCCTTTCCTTACCGGGGAAGTTCGGGTCGTTTCATTTTTGTATCAGAGCTTTGGTTTACAAAGCTCAGAGAACAAGACACATTAGAACCATACGAAAGAATTCATCAGAGATTGGATTAGTAATATCCAATGGGAATGACTCGTTAGAGATGGGATCACTAGTATCCTAGAACGAGTGTGAAGAGTATATTTTTAAAATGAGAACAATTTTTGTTTTGAAAATTTAAATCAATTATACGTATTTGATTATTTATTTTATATTGATTTGGACAATCCAGTATATATAAATTTTGCATATACGTCTGATCCGCGTGTATTCAAAGTTTTAATATATTGGGTAGATATAGAATCACACTCTAGTCGTCCGGAGATGAAACTATTGATGACTATATAGCATCAGTAGTCTGTGTTCGAGTTTCGAAGGTGTGATATTTATATATTTCCAATTGACTGGTGTGAGAACCAAAATTAGATAGGGCCTATTGTTGTGATGTGGCACCAAAAATGTGATTTTTGACTATATATCAAAGTTATGAATTTGAAATGATAATTAACTAATTGATTGATGGTTGTGTTGTTTGATTATTGTTTGATTAATTAAATGTTGAACCTTTAGCCAAATTGAACCAAAGAGTGAGGTGTATTGAAAAATGATTACAATTGCATGCATATACATGGATATATGTGAACAGGTCATTGCAAGGAGGCTAAAGAAGAGGAATAAAATTGTTTGTCTGACAAATAGGTACATGTTTATTGTATTACTTGAGTTTTGGGTGATTTTATGAGCCGATTGGCTAGCCGCTTGGCTTTTTCTTTTTCTTTTGGATTGAAGAAGGTCATGGGAGGCTATATGAAATATCCCGAAGTCCCCGGTGCAGGGGAGGTTATGGCGAAATTTTTCGAAAATTTAGGGTGTTAGTCAAATTTTTGAAAAATTTGAAAAGTTCTTAGAAACTGAAAAGTTGAAGAACTTAAGCCGTAATGAAAATAATGAAAGTTGAGTTGGTTTGTAAAACAACTTTCGGCTTCGTTCCTTTTCGGGGACGAAAAGTTTTAAGTGGGGGAGATTGTAATAACCCGGAAATCTGAGCAAATATAAAAATTTTATTTTGGCAATTTTAGTGAATTTTGAATATTTAAAATGAATTATTTTAAATAATATCGACGGAAAATTTATTTTGAATATAATTCGAACGTATATATTTATATATATCGTCGATAGAATATAAACATTTATTTTAAATTATAAAAGGAATTGAAAATGGCGCGGTAGTTCGATAATTCGATTTCAAACTTCAACTGAACGCACGGGATTCAAAATAAACCGAATTTTAGCGAAACCAAAAATAATAGAATCTATTTGAGGATATCTTTCCAACGAATCCGAAAAATCAAAATTTCATAGCGAGAATCAAAAGATATGTCCAGTTGAAATTTCAGAATGGTCGCGATGGAATTCTGGCCCTTAAAAATAGGAATTTTGCAAACGACCTCGGATTTCGACGAAACCACTTTTTTTGGATCCTTGATGTCAAGTTATTGCTAGATTCCAATTTTCATAATTTTTCGAATCAATATGTGAGCATGGTAAAGGAAAACGCGTTTGACCAGTTTTAGTTGATTTTAATCGACTGGAAAATGACCATTTTTCAAACGGTCTCAGAAATGGACGAAACTAGTTTTGTTAGGACCGTATCGTTAATACGAAGCTAGAAAATATTTTTTTGGAATTTTTCGAGTTAGTATGTGACCCCAGTAAATTGAAATACGCGTTCAAATTCAATATATAGAGTTATATGTTGATTTTGACGAAAACTGATCGAAACGATCGAATCAGCTTACGATACATATCCCATTGTGTTCGGAATGGGGGTATTTAGCTATGGACGACAGGCGGTGGGTCTTGTTTCGAGTTCGAATGAAAAAGTTACTTTTTAGAATTTTAAAATAAAATAAAAATATATATATATTTATAAGAGGCGTTGACCCCCTTTCTCTCCTCACTCTCTCTCCCCGATCAGAATTAAAGAAATGAAAAAAAGCCAATCGCGCCCCGTTCAGCCTCTTCCACCGCCGTTGCCGATCGACGATGCTCCCCTCCTCCTCTCGTCGACCCTCTCTCCTTCCCCCCTTCCTCCTCGCCCGCCTCGAGAACCCGCACCCCCTTCTGAAACCTCGCCGCCATCCAAACCCTAATCGCCTGCGCCCCTAGCCCGACGCGCCACCACCCCCTCAAACCCCCCTCTGCTCCTCCTCCAGCCGCCACTTGCTGCCCTCCTCCGCTGCAATGACCGACGTGAACCCCCACTACGACGGTGAAAGGCAATTTTAGATATATATATATAATCAGTTTTTGATCAGTAAATTCAATATATAAAATCAGTTTTTGATCTATATAAATTAGAGAATAAAAATTTGATCTTTATAATGTGAATGGTTATAAAAAGGTTTGATTTTTAATAGATAAAAAGTTATTATTTTTATTGAATTAAAGATATAATTTTTATAATGTTTTCATAGAGAAAAAGGTTCGATTTTTATATGTAGAGGTTCTATTTAGAAAAGTTAGATTTTTAAAAAAAATAGAAAGATGATATTTTCATTCGTAGAAAGATAAAATTTTTATATGATGCAATTATTAAAAATATGATTTTTATATTTTAGAAAGAATAAAAATTCGATTTTTAATTTATAGAAGGTATAAAAATATGATTTTTATATTGTAGAGATAATAAAAATACGATTTTTATATTATATAGATAGTAAAAATCTGATTTTTTATATATGTAACGAAATAAAAATCTGATCTTTATTGTATACATATTGAAGTAAAAATGTGATTTTTATAGTGATAATATAAAAATTCGATCTTTATACATGAAGTAGAAATATAAAAATATTATTTTTTATTTGAACAGCGTGAAAGAACTGCATTGGTATTTCAAGCAAATCTAGACGGTTCAGCAGTTCAACAGCAAAGCACGGCGGAGTGGAACCCTCTGTGAGAACTTCTCACCTTAAATTTTATTTTTCTAGTTAATAATATATACTAGGATGCTGACGGTGTTTAGTAGCACCCGACACCCGTCGTCCACAGACCATGGATGGCTTGCATGCTTGTTTGTTTGTTTAATTTTGATGTGTAGTTGATTGTGTGATGTGATGTGAAATGAAATAAAATATTTATATAGTTAAAAATATTTTATAGTTAAAAATAGAATTCTTAACGTGTATATAAAATGAAATAAATATTTATAAACAAATCAGACGATTTGTTTATATACACACATTTGACTGATATTGATTGGGACGATAAATTTTACACATCGCCCAACTTCACAAGTAAAATCTGTGTTTGTTGATTTGAAACCCCACACGGGTATTGGGATAACATACGACATACACTAATCCCAATAATTAGTTGTATGTCAAACGTTTGGTTGACAGACTGTGTAAGCGTTAATTATTTATATTTAATGCTTATGCAGTTGTGTGGTGCACTTTGGATGATGATTGATTATTTATCGTTGCTATTATATACATGTGTTGTATGGAAATCCATATAATTAACATTATATGGTAATTGATTGGGCCTCATTCCAATTGGGAAAATAGAGAATATTATAAAATAAAGATTCACGGGTGACAGTACTCATTCGTTGAGATTAGTCATGTGTTGAACGAAACATTTTAACAATAAAATTTACATCTTTATCATACATAAAATTAGAAACTAACTGGAAAATAGATAAGATGAATGATCTCTTGAATATTGATCTGATGTTGGTTTTGGCCTTCGGGGTTAATATTTAGGGAATCGTTCTCTTACTAATTTACGGTTGGAGCCAGATTAAAAATTAAACGATAGAAATCATAATTTTATAAAATATATTAAATAACAAAAATAGTCATGTGTTGACAGTACTCATTTGTTGAGATTAGTCGTGTGTGAAAGAAATATAGATTCATGTGTTGAATAGAATGAATATTCATTTGTTGAATAGAATAAAGAAGTTTTTGAAAAATATAAAACCGTGCTGATTAGAGATGCGTTATTTTGACGCGATCGATATTTTTATCGATTTTATTCGTTTTATAATGAATATTGAAAAGTGATTTCAAAATCGAATATTTTGAAATGAAATTCGAATTAAATTAAATTGAAATTGAAATTGGAGTTGAAATTGAAATTGAATAGAATTGAATTCGAATTGAAATTTAAATTGAAAACGAATTAGAATTGAATTAAAATCGATTTGAATTGAAATCAATTTGAAATGAATTTAAAACGAATTTATAAGCGAATATTCAATTTTGATATAAGATTGAAATGGAAGTTGAAACTGTTTTTGAAACGAATTTAAAGCTATTTATAAATTCATTTTGAATAGAAATCAACGATATATATATTATATATAGTATATATATAATATAATGGCCTGAATAGAACGCGTCGCGCTGCGGTAGTTCGTGAATTTCGACCATTGACTTCGAACGAACATTACGGGAGATCCGACCGTCGGATTCTCCTAAAACCGGAACCGTTGGGTTCGTATCGAAAAGAGCTTTCTAACGAATATTAAAAATTATAAATCTAACGGTTGGATTTGGAATTATGTCCAAATCAAATTTGTAAAAGGTAGCTGTAAGTGCAGTTCGATGGCCATTGATGGAAATCGACTGTACGGGCCTTGATAAAATTATTAAATATATTAATAATTAATGTAAAATCATAAGAAATGATTTGAGAAGAATTGGGATGAAAAACTCCATATTTGAAAAGATAAAAATAGATTTTTATCGAAATGAACTAGTTTTGAACTAGAATAATAATTTATTTATTTTTAAATAAATAAATTGGTTTTGAAATGGTTTTAAAAGAAACCAGAATTTCCAATAATTGAATTGGAATGGATTTGAATCGAAATTGTCTTTGGAATATTTCGATGTTGGATTTCGTGATTATACAGATATTGTTATGGAAATTTGAACAATATATTTATATTGTTATTTCCAATACGATATTTGTTGCGTAGAATTTGATATTGAATATAAGCCGATATATTTTCTATTCAGAGCCTTGTATTTAATATCAAATGGGATTTGGGTTTGTCGTGAATGGTGTCTTCGTTAACACTGTTCTTAAACCCAGTTGAGGAAAAGATTAAATCTTTTTATTTATATTTAATGAAGTGTACCAATTAAATGATATTTAATTGGATTTGAATTGGAATTTATTTTTGGGTTTATCGTGAGCAGTGTTTTAAATAACATTTGTTCTTTAACCCGGCAATTAATAGAATGTGATTTTGGGTTGTCGTGAACGGTATCTTTAATAATACTGTTCTTAGACCCAATGGAGTTAAGAAAATCATATGTATCAAAAATAACTTAACATGCGCCATCATGAAGTTAGATTTTGAGAAGGCTTTTGACTCAGTTGATTGGGATTTTATCTGTGAGCTTTGTCTCGCTAGGGGTTTTAGTGTCCGTTGGACAAATTGGATTATGTTACTTCTTAAGTCGGGTTGTTCTAGTATAGTGGTTAACGGAGTAATTGGTAAAAAGATTCAGTCTAAGAGAGGTCTCAGACAAGGTGATCCTCTCTCGCCTTTTTTATTTAATTTAGCGGTTGATGTTTTCTCAAGAATTATTAAGAGAGCTGGGAATTTAGGTGTTTTAGGTCACGTGGGGAATGAGGAATTTCATAATGAATTGTCTATTCTTCAATTTGCATATGATACTCTTTTATTTTCGTCTCATCTTCCTAAGCATGTTATTACTCTCAAGTTTATATTGTATTGTTTTGAGATGGTGTCCGGACTTCGAATTAATTTTGATAAGAGTGCAGTCATGGTCCTTAATGATAGGTGTAATTTTGAGCCCTTAGTTGCTAACACTTTAAATTGTTCTACTATGAAATTTCCGTTTGAGTATTTAGGGTTTAAAATCAGACCTTCTAAGCTTAAAAAGGTTGACTGGATATTTATTATTGATAAAATTAGTAATAGGTTATCTAGATGGAACAATAGATTTCTTTCTAGAGCGGGGAGATTAGTCTAAATTAATTCGGTCTTATCAGCCATTCCCACTTATTGGATGACTGTTCATCGTTTTCCTAAGTGGCTTATTAAGAAAATTGATAGTATTAGAAGGAATTTTCTATGGAATGGAGATCTCAATTGTAATAGTTATAAGTGTTTAGTTAATTGGGAATTGTGTTGCAAGTCTAAGAGAGACGGGGGTTTGGGGATTATTAATCTTGTAAATTTTAATTCTTCCTTACTTACTAAATGGTTTTGGAAGTTTAGGAGTCCTGATACAATGGCTATTTGGAAGAATTTAGTTTTAAATCTTATTACTCTAGGGGGGTGATTCTAGGGAGGTCGGGGTTTAGTAGGGCTAATAGATTATCTCATTTCTGGAAGGAAGTATTAAACTGTTTGGACTTTTTTAAGTTAGGATGCAAGATGTTAGTGCATTCTGGTAATTCTACCTTTTTTTGGCATGATGCTTGGATTTCTTGTATTCCTCTTAAAATAGAATTTGCTGATCTTTTTAATGTTTGTGACTTCAAGAATTCATTAATTGCGGATGTTTATAGAGGGAATTTAGAACCCCCATGGGTGTTTTCTTTCGTTAATATTTTAGATGGTGATTTATTAAGACAATTGGCCCTATTGAAAGCAAAATTGGCCTTATACCATTTGGATGAGTACAGGGATACAATTAGTTGGGGTTTGGATAAGAGTTTAATCTATTCAGTTAAGTCAATGTACAATCTTATCAATTTCTCTGGTATGTCATTGCTTCCTTTTAAGTTTATATGGAAATCAAATTCTCCTCCTAAAGCTAAGTTTCTTATGTGGTTGATTATTCATAAGAAGCTCAATACAATTGAGCTGTTAAAGAAGAAGAATGTTGTGTTGGATGTGAAATGTTGTTTTTGTAGTCATTCAGAGGAAGATGTTGACCATATTTTCTTTTTTTGTAAATTGTCAAATTATATTTTAACTATGGTGCTTAGTATTTTGTTATGCCTTCTATGAACATACTAAATAATTGTGAGAATTATTGGAATCACTGTAGATTTACTTATAAATCTAAACAGAGATATGTAATGGATTCGTTAATTAATATCATTAGTTGGTTCATTTGGATGGAAAGAAATAAAAGATTTTTTCATTTTATTTCAGTATCCCCTGATAATTTAATCATTAAGATTGTTTATTTCTGCTTGGATTGGATGACCTCCCCAGGTTATAAGTATTTTAGTGAGTTGTTTTCTGGGAACTTGTTGCAAAAAGTCAGGTCTAATTTGGAGTTATTTAAGAGTATCATTAGATATTTTGGAAATAATAGGTTTCGTATTAGTGTTTAGTTTTTAAATTTTATTTTTGGAAAAATTTGTTTTTTCTTTTCTCAAATATATGTAAGGACAAAATATACCAAAAATATATGTGTGGTAACTAATGTCGGTTGTTGTAGTTTTTATCCAGGATCTCGGGTGGAAGGACTTTTGAAGAAATGTATGATTGCTTCAAAGTTATTTGTGGAAGTGCTTATTGGAGGAACACATGGATTGCTATATGGCTTTGATGCTTGGTTATTTTGGTGGAGCTTTATGGTGTTTATTCTTTGAGAGTTATAGTGGGTTGTACATATTATTAGTATACCTGGACGGTTTTGGTTATAGTATTGGAATAGATATACTTCTATATCGGGTGGTGGCCTTGCCGGAATTCGATATAGGAGTAGATGGGCGGTGGTTTATCCGGAGCTCGTCCATCTATTACCAATACTTTTCTAGAGTTGTGTTGTCATTCGGAGTGTTGTTGGTTGTTTTTACTCCTTGGGAGCTTTGTTGGGACTCTGTATTTTTATGATTATATGATATATATGTGTGTGCTCTCTTCTTTTTGGAAGATCACACATTTTTGGTTTTTCAAAAAAACTAAAGATTAGTTAAGTTGAATGGTTTCTTGGGTATTGATCTGATGTTGGTTTCGGCCTTCGGTGTTAATATTTAGGGAATTGTTCACTTGCTAATTTATGGTTAAAGGCTAGTGGAAATGAGATGAGATTTTGGGTTTATCGTGAACCGTGTTTTAAATGACATCGGTTCTTTAACCCAGTTAAAGATTAAAACTAAGTGGAGTTTTAATAAATCTTTAAATAGATTGAAAAGTGAATTTGATAATTAAAATTATCAAATTCAAGGAATAATCGAGAATGGAGTACCACCAGTTTTACTCCAGACGATAGTTAAATCTTTAATTAGATTTGAACGTGAAATGGTAATTAAATTTACCGATAACACTGTGGTGTTAGATATGAAGTATTACCAGTTTTACTTCATGGGATGAATAGGTTAGGGTTGGGAAATTTAACAATTGATTACTTCGGTAAGGTTCGTTAATCCCGACTAGTTTGGATAAACCATAATTTGGTTTGAATTGATATTCAAAAGAAGATTAAAGAATAAATTTTAAATAATTTATCTTTGATAAAATTAATGGGAACCTTTCCTTAAGAATGTGAAATTTAGAAACTAACTGTAGGTTGGTTAAGATGAATGGTTTCCTGGGTATTGATCTGATGTTGGTTTCGGCCTTCGGGGTTGATATTTGGGGAATTGTTCTCTTACTAATTTATGGTTAGTGACTGATGAATTGGAATGAGGCGTATGTTGTGTTTGTGTAACACTTTTATATTATATACGCGAGTTATTCAGAAAGACCGGGTTTATCCCATTCTGAATAACCGAATCGACGATAAGTCGAAGATGAAGACGGTTGTCGAAGACCGGAAGTCTTCACATCGTTTGAGTGATTACTGATGATCTTGATTGGGTTGTACACCCAAAATGAGGGAATCAGTTGGTGATCGTCCAGACGTACTTGGAGATCGATTGATATGCGAGGAAAGTGCCTCCGGTTTCGTTCAGACCCAAAACGAACTTGTAAATGGACTGTGTGTCTGACATTGAATTTCATTCTGTGTGACTGATATCGGTTGCATAGAGTGGTTTGCCTATGTGTCATGCTAATATGCAAATGATCAAGGCTTCTGTTGAAAAGCAGAGTCTTGTGGTGGATGATCAAAGCACGACCTTTGTGGCGTAGCTTTGTGTAGCGTTAATTCGCGAGCCTCACACCCCGGTTGTGAACCAGAAACGGGAGAGGACTTCAGGGAGGGAATGCGTTTCCTTCTAGCAAGGGTGGTGTCAGTGACCTACCAGCCCTGACATTTATATACTTTTCACCTGTGTGGTTGTTGCTGTTGCGAGACGCCTCGGTTATATCGGTCGATCCGGGACCGATGGAGTTATCCGTTGGCTCATTTACGCCCCAAAGGGCGTGGAAACGTATTGTTCAGGCACTATAATCCATTCAATATGGACCGGCCCTGTCGCTCCAAGGGGCAGTTGCGGCTGTTCCGGAGACATGGGCTAGATTGTCTCGAAGCAGGTGAGGACTATCCTTAGCCTCGGTTCATAGAAGTAAATCCAGTTTCCAATATGAGTTTTGCGGTTTTAGTTGTAAACCTATATATGGCGACATAGTGGTATGGGGCATTCATGCCGCCTATGATTGATACTTATGATTGAAATTATTTTTGACACTATACACTTATAGTACTATCAAAATAATATGTTTTAAACGTATCAAGCATTCTTTGGCTATTATAAGGTAAAAACCCTATCCTCCGGCTTGCGTTGCATTGTGTGATGGAACTTGGTCTTATAATAGCTTCATTGTTCTTTATTTAGCATTGCGCTGTTGTTTTATGCACTGGTATTCTTGGAAGGAAACCCGTTCCGTGTTATACGGCGTGGTCCCTTGATTTACCTAACTTTAAAATAAAGATTAATAATTGTTTTAGTTCTCACACCAGTCACATGACTGACCTGGAGTTTATTGTTTTAACCTAAACTCTGGGTGCCCTTATTTTCGACACGGGCAGCTAGTAGTTTTGGTTTTGCAGATTTATCTTCCCAGGATCCTGGTTTACAGCTGGAACGATATCCGGAAAACTTTGTATCTGTATATCTCCTTCAGTTGTGTTTTGTATTATTTTCCGCTGCTATGTAATTTATTGTAATCTCTGACATTTATCGAATGTTGAATATTCATTTATACTCTGTATATTCTGTATTCTGATGAATTGTTGTAATAGCAATGAAATGTTCTTCCGTTTGTGTTATGATGTGGTTTGTTCTCAATTCAATTCGGCCTTTCCTTACCGGGGAAGTTCGGGTCGTTTCAAGGTTGAAAATGTTTGTTCATTTTTATTGTTACTACAGATTTGGGGACCTATGATGCAATACTTTTTTCAGCAGTTCAAAACAATAATCTCAAAATAAGTCAGGTACATTACAATTACTATATTCTTAACCCTTTGTGTTTCTTAACCCTTTGTGTTTCCTTCTGTGTATGGTTATATTGGCTTCTTAAATCCTGCAGATGAGAATCATGCAATAATTCTTCTCTGTTGATGCGCTTATTTTGCTATTATCTCGTTTCTAACTTTTGATTTATACATGTACCAAACAATGTGAGAGAACTACCAGATTTCATGTTTTGAATAACAACATATGAAAATGTGTGCCTATTTCTGTCCGTATAAGCAGGTTTGCCCTTGAATTGAGCGAAATGTAGAGAGCGTGAGCTTAACATTTTAAAAAGAAACAGCTGTATGTAGAGCATGAGCTTAACATTTTAGCCTACAACATGTGGTTGAGACGAAGGTAGGTCGTTAGAAGATACAGAGCGTGAGCTTAACCCCGCAATTTAAAAAGAAACCGACAGTTTATTTTATTTGTGTATTTATGAACATATTTGATGGTCATCTCTAACTTTTTCCCCCCTTTTCCCCCTTTTTCCCTTAGACGTTCACATTACATGTTAATTTTATCTGATTCTGACGGATTTTGTATTTCCATATAGACCACAGACACAACGTTTGAAATTTAGAAATAAAGATCATGGGTGATTATCATGTATGATTTTGTGTGGGAAGTTTTAATGTTTGTTCTGTATACAATTTTCGGGCCTTGATTTTTTTGAATTTCCTTTTTGTTTTTTGAAAAATAAGAGAACGGTAACATAAATTTCACAAGAGTCAAACGGCCAATTTGGCCATTGAAGTATATTTTTCTTTTGACATGTTCAAGTTATCAAAACACGCACCGACTGTTATGTGCTTGAGTTTGTTCCTAGTTCACTAGTTGGGATAAACATGGAGATCAGGCAATGTTTGGTATGAAAATTGAGTTCTGTGCTTCCAGCTCGTATCATTTGAATGTCCAGTAAGAAGGCGGTGAGAACAGGTGAAATTGAAAAATTGACGGTTTGGCTCAGGTCTTTGATATGTTTTAAAATACAAAAAACTCTTTATTTAAAAACTTTATAAATTAGGTCTTTTTTGGAAATCATCAAAAAGTACTTGAAAAACAATGAAAAAATTTCGGAAATTCAAAATTAATTTAACACATAATCATCATCGTATTCATGCATTATACCATTTCGGTAATTTTTGGTTTGTTAAATATCTTGGTTTTGTGGTCAATAATAATGAAATGTTTGAACTGCTCTTTGTGTATAGTTTATTTTATATTATTTATGCTTATGAAATGTGTCAGCTGTAGTCTCAAAAATGACAGCTGCCCCATTGGTGGCTGCTTTGCGAGGAAAATCAAGGATGAATGGTTTGGGTCTCTGTGGAGAGGAAACACTACTAATGACAACTTATAAAGTGCTTATATTTTATAACTATTTAACTTCTAACGAGAAGAGGTATTTAAATGGAAGCTGGCAAGTCATAAGCAACAAGTAAACCATAAATAATTTTGAACCTAGTTTTATTAAAATTGCTCTCTTGTATTTTCTGTTTGGGTTGTGTATTGTGTTTCTGCTATCATGGTTGACATGCTATTGATATAGACTTTAATGGGTATGCAAGATATCTATGTATAAGATATTCTGAGTTTATGTACAGTTAATTGTATTGCCAATACACATATGCATGCCTGTATAATTTCTGGAAGAAACAAAAGTGTGTAATTACTTGCTTCAAAAGACTGGTGTTTCAGTTCATGTTGAGTTGTGTTACAGTTTGACAATTGTGACATTGTTTTGATTGTTTTCCTCAATTCTTTCTTGCTCGACCCTTCACTTTAATTTGAAAAATGATAACCTCAACTTTTTCCATCTTCAATCGCTGAACTTTTCCTTTGATTTCAAGGACTACTTCAAGGGACTCTTCAATATCCAGAAAGACAAAAATGGTTACTGGAAATGGTTTGCTAAATATTGGTTCGGGTGGTGATGCACATGCCTCGTCCCTTTTCTCTGTTTACTCCTTAGACTATGCACCTACCTGCTTGGCTAACGATGCCAAGGCTGCAAAGGGCGGAGGTAATAGGAAATTCAATGGTCATATTGATGTGTACTTCAAGATGCTGAAGACTGATGGCATTGCTGGATTATACCATGGATTTAACATTTCATGTGTCAGTATTATTGTGTACCTTAGTCTCTACTTTGGTATGTGCGATTCATTAAAACCACTTCTTCCCGGCAAGATGCAGGTATGTCTGTCATCTTTAGGACAGTGCTTTGTTAGTTTTCTTTATTTTAAAACATTGACTGTTTTATGTTTTTTTTGTATTCTCTTTAGGCTTGGTTACATTACCATTAATTGTTTCTATTAAGGATAGATGCTATGTGAAATCTTAATTTAAAAAAAAAGATTAAATGGTCTTCTAAATTTTGTACACTATGTGGAAGAATGAACATTCCTTGCCTAGTGTGTATCTGTTTTACTCGTCAGCTTATATTAAAGTGTAAGGTTGCTTTAAACTTAATTACGGTGCTTCATCATTAGTAATGTACTATGTGGTAGTTGGAAAGAAGAATGTGTTTTAACACAGTGAATTCATTTCTTTTAACATATGTATTTAGTATTGTAGTCTTGGAAAATTTTGTACTAATTTAGTAAATTATCATTAGCTAACAACATTTGTAATTTTGGACAAATGCAGGATAGTTTCTTTGCTAGCTTTTCGCTCGGATGAATCATCACCAGTGGTGCAGAACTTGCATCCTACCCAATTGACACGGTCCGAAGAAGAACGATGATGACATTACGAGAGGCAATTAAGTAGAAGATCACTCTGGATGCCTTCCAACAAATCCTAAAAAATGAAGGCCCTAAGTCTCTCTTTAAGGAAGCTGGTGCCAACATACTGTGTGCTGTTACTGGTGCTGGTGTGGTTTTTGGTTAGGAAAAGCTTCGGTTACTTCTCTTTGGAAAGAAGTTCGGAACAGGCGGAGCTTAAGATGGTGATGATAAGTTGGATGTTTTATTTATTGTTGAGTTTTTTATTTTTTATTTTGCATCGAATTTTTTTTATATATCGATCATAAGTTATCAACAATTCCTTGTTGTTTCAGATTGGGTGATTTTCAGTGTTTTTCTATGGAGAAAATAGGAATGTTCATGTAGAAATTATCAAGTTTTATAGTTCTATTAGCACTAGTTGCCTTTTTAATTGGGAAGTTTATGCGCCTACAGGAAATTGGTACTCTTTTTTAAGTTATATAATATTAGATTTTTATTTTGGCAGGGACTTGGTCGATTAACTTTTGCTGCATCATCAACTGCACAACCTGCTGCTAATATAGTTCAAGCTGGCATTAAAGAGTTGATGTCCAAGGTCTTTTTGCTTAGTCTTTCCGCTGTTGCTTTTGGAAAATAATCAAGTAAAACCGCACTTTCTTTTTGTTAAATCTAAAGCAAAATTTGAACTAAAACCTGTGTAGGAAAAGGTACAAACTTCTAGCTAGTAGATTATACATGACAGCATACAAGCCCGCAATCCTTTACCTTTGAGATGCACTTTGAAATAACTCATACAAAATTATGTGCCTTATCACTTAACGTTTGGACTAAACCAAATTTATACATTGTATTTGTATGTTTTGTATCAGGATTAGCCTCAAGAACAAACACTAAGTATTTGTTTTTCAGGTTACAATTAACTAGTTCAGTCCCGGAGTGCTGACTAGAATAGTTATGTTTCATTCTGTTATAATAATACTCAGTTTCTTTGCTATAGTTTTCCTCTCCCTCTCGGTTATTTTCCTAACTATATGAACAAGCATAAGTCTCGTTTTTGCTGTTGCCTGAACATCTGTCTTGTATAAAATCGGTAGCCTTTAGTTATCCTACTGTTTACTATTTACATTGGCGAGAACATATATTCTATAATAAATTGCTTACTATTTACATTTCTGTTTTACAGTGATTTGGAATACAAACGTTGAGGATTTCCGTTTTATAGTTGTTTGGAATTCAGACATGGAGGAAGACTGGTTGCCTACTATTTTATCAGTTTTTTTTTAGAGATATTAAATGGAAGAAAAATTGGTAGCTTTTAGTTATCCTACTGTTTTAACTAGTTCAGGTTAGTAGATTTCAAAGTTTCACATTTTTAGTTCAAATAATTTGCATGTGATTTAGTGAATGCGTTATTTTCATTATGTACTCCAGATATGTTTTTTCTTTCAGATAATATTTTAGTTCAGCAAATGGCAATAGGTTTGTCTTTTATAGTTAATGCGTCATTTTCATTGTGTACTCCAATTATGTTCGTCTTCCATATGCTATTTTTAGTTCAACAAAGGAAATATGTTTGTCTTTTATAGTTAATGTGTTATTTTCATTATGTAAATTTATGGTTATGGTTATTGGTTATTGAAAGTATCAATTCATGTTTATGGTTGAAATGCTCATTGAGTATTATAGATTATGAACTTGAAACACTCGTTGAGTGTTGCAGATTATGAACTTGAAACACTCATCGAGTGTTGCAGATTATCGAACTGAAACACTGGCTGAGTGTCACAGATTATCCAACCGCAACACTCGTCGAGTGTTGCAGATTTTTGAACTGAAACACTCGTCGAGTGTTGCAGATTATCAAACTGAAACATTCACCAAGTGTTGCAGATTATCAATTTGAAACACTTGTTGAGTGTTGCAGATTATCATCTTGAAACACTCACCGAGTGTTGCAGATTATCAAACTGAAACACGTGTTAAGTGTTTCGAAAATCCGCAACATACTAATCTGCAACCCCTAAAAAGTGTTTCTACAAATTTTAGCAACATTTTATACTGTTTCAAAATGACCATTTTGGTGTTGTGAAAGGTTGAACCATACACCTTAGTGGAAATTGATATATATATATATATATGTGTGTGTGTGTGTGTGTGTGTGTGTGTGTTTCAGGTTCCACATACATCATCATTTCAATTTCCTGATGTAAAAAGCAATGACTACTAAATACCAAAGGGTATGTTTTAAGTTATTCCATGCCAAACAAAGCATATATGACCACCGCATTACATGGGAACTGTGTATTGATTAATGCACCTGAATGTATACAAGTCAACTAGGCATACATATGTTTGAACATAAACACATACCTGCACATAACACGCACTTGTTTACAAGCACATACATATATATATACTCAAACATAGGTAGGTATCAATATTTCTGTAGATCAATTAGGTGCAGTTAATTCTTATTAACAATTTCATTTATTTGGGTTCTAAAATCTCATCTTTTTGCAGGTTGAGAGAATATTACTGCGTTTCAAACAGCTTTGGAACTGACACTTAGAAAATCATTTTAATATAGAGGAAAATGATATATATAATTTCAATGTAGCAACATTATGACAGAACTGTTAATACAGTAAATACGGAAATGCAAGCACACCTAAAACTTTACAAGATTTCAGTTAAATTTGTTTGCTAACAGAACTAAAGCAGCAAATTGTTTTTTTTTTTTTGCAAGGATTTATATATTTCCAATTTTGAAATCTATCCAGAAACAGTTTAAGGTATCATATTATTTACAGAAATTCCTGAAATCATTGTTCTGTTTACAACATGTATTCAGTCACTCATTCATGGCTTCAAATCAAAGAAACAATCACGAAATCACAGGATTCACACACAAATAAGGCCAACCCGTGAGTGTGATCCGAAAATTCAGCAAAACCCACACAAAATCCAATCAATTAACACAATTCTAGTTCTAGCAAAGATAAATCACTTGAATAAAGTTTAAATCGTGAGTTTCAAAAGAAACTCACCTTTTATCAGTGAACGAAGAGCAGAAGGTTTGAGCTTTCTGTTTGAATTGATGGAGAAAATCAATGAACTCGACTTGAGACGACCTTCGATCCGTGGCTCTGGAACTTGGAGCTTCGATGGCTTTTGGACCTTCTATTGGCAGCCGCGGCTTCGAGGGGAAGGAGATGAGGCAGTGCTCGACTTTGATGTTGGGACGTCACGATTTTCATCGGCCATTAAAACGAGGAAAGAGGGATAGATTTTTGACCGAGGAAAAGGGAACAATGTTTTAACCTTTCATTACCATTAATATACAAAGAGAAGCTCTGATTTTTGTTGGGGAAATTTAGGAATTAGGGTTTTATTTATAACAAAGGAACCGTGGGGAGCAAGGAATCAAAGTAGGCAGAACTGGGGTGGGTTGTTTCTATGTACAAAAATACGTAGGGTTAAAGGAATTAAAAATGTGAACCCTATGTAATTTAACTCTACCGCCATTCACGTTACACATTTTATTTTTATTCCGTTACAAACGAACTCCAAATACTACAAAACTTGACACGCTGTTCTATTTGCACATTCTAAATCCAAAAAAAATTATTTGGCCGAAATCCGACACCGTTTACACAATATTCAATTTATTTGTTGGTTCATATTCGAATTACGCCTATCGCCAAACTAAATTCGATTAGCTCCAATTTCTAAATATAACAACAATTAATTATACATATTCAAATAAAATTCGTTTCATTACAAACCGAGGTTGTTTAAAAATTGTTTATTTACAATGCTTATATTTTACTGATGTAATACCTATAAATTCGGATAAAATTTCCGATTCGTATAACGTTAAATAACGTATATTTTAAATTCGTCCATTTATACTTTCCTGTCGAATTTCAAATCCAAATCCAATATCTAACCAAATTCAATTTAAATATTCAACGCTAAATATTTGATTCATAACCAATCATTCTGAATTAAATATTTAATTCAATTCATCCCCAAAACCATATATTTGATTTTAAATTTTCTAACACGAGTGTGAATATAAAATTGATCGTTCATAGTTCCATTTCAAACTGCCCAAATTTCTAGGACGTTACATACTAGGATTATTTGCATACATTTTGGATTTATGGCACATACATATAATGCAATAAGGAGGTCGACTGAATCAGTAGACCGCCTGATTTTCGCATTAGTATAAGGACTTATACACACACCATGGCATATGCTCATATAAGCATTAGAAAAATCTTAAGGATATTGGATGCTTGTGGATGATGGATGAGTAGATGGTTGTGGATGTTAGGATAATCACATTCTTTTTAACTTGGAGATTTCGGGGACAAAATCCATTAAGTAGGGGAGAATGTAACACTCCGTAATTTTAAAAGTTATTATTAACAGTAAACTAAAGGGTACTTAATTAAATACTGGGAATTAAGTAAAACAGATTGCATCATTGTGTTCATATCGAAATTTTGGTCAAGATAGACTCCAAGTTTGCGTACAACGGACATCGTATGTGAAAGATATAAGGCTTGGAAGTTTGTATACGTGTAAGAGACTTATATATATGTTTAAACCAGAATTCAAAATAATTTGAAAAGTACGAAGAGGGAAACAGAGGTGGGCGCAGCGGGAAATCGACCCGTTAAGGTTCAACGCATGCTTGGGTTGGGTCAACCTACGGGTCGACCAAATGGTAAGTGGTTCGACCCACGGGTCGACCCAGAGGGGGGGGTGGGTCGACCCATCTGGGATCTGGCTAGATGCATTTTTTTGAACATAGACGTATTTTTGACTGGGTTCGTTAAGGGTAAGCTATATATATGACAACATTTCTATTGTTTTTCTTCACCTAAAACAATGGAGACAATGAGATGCTGCCCCAGCTTGGATTGAGTTAGCCTATCTTTTTCAAACAACAGCCAACACACATACAAGAGATTTTTCTGCAACATCAGCATATTATTCTCTATTCTTTAGATCCAATCTATTCATGTTACTTTTATATATAAGAATTTAACAGTAACCTTGACATGTTTATAAACCTAGGTCTAAACCTATGCCTGTTAAGAATCCGATTCATGCATAAACAGTTCTGTTATTGTATGTATTCTTCTGTACACCTGATCTGACGTTCAGTTCTTATATGCCTATTTATGATATTCCAATTTCTACTATCATATGCCTATCTCTATAATTATGTGCTTATTTCCGTTATTAGATGCCTATTTCTGTTCTTCTCTCTCATTCCCTTTTTATTTTTATAGCCTACGCTACCTTCGAGCCTAGGCCCATATCGTTGAAATATGCGTATGAACAAAATTGGGATAATTTGGGAATGATTGGGAATGATGATAATATGATGAAATTTGGGGGCATATCCTGTACTATGAAATAGGACTGAATTGTTGCAGCATATATTATACCATGAATTATTACTAGGAATTTAAGGGCATATAAATCTATAGGCTTAATTTAAGATTAAGCAAAACATGTTAATGGAACTATAGAGAACCTGTGAAACCTGTTTAATCTGTTGGGGTTAAGTAAACCTATTTAATCTGTTAGGGTTAATTAAACCTGTTTAATTTGTTGGGGTTATGTAGACCTGTTTAATCTGTTGGGGTTAAATAAACCAGTTAACCTATGAAACTTAACCTGTTAATCTGTATGGCTTAGGAGAACCTGCTAATCTGCAGGCTTAACCTATTAAAAATCCTAGTTAATTAGCAGATAAAGGTTTAGGGGTTTAACTTATGGTCATCTGTTGTGAGGGAACCATACCAGTCAGTAACCCATTCTGGTATTAAACGGGGACCTCGCACTAGGTAGGGGTCAGGGCGCGCATGCTGAACTAATTGTAAGAGGTTCATATGAAAAGGGGGTGTGTACGGGCGTGTTCCAACGGAGTTATGAGCATGCATGCCTCCGGCCTATGGGGAAAATAAGCCAATATAGCACCAGTAAATAGGTCTGTGTCCTTCTATCGGTTTCCACTTTAGGAAGTAATACACCCTACTATGAGGCCGACAGAGGGTATTTACAAGTTAGGGAGCCGATCGCTTGGGGGAAGTAATTAGGGTACATCTAGTTCTGTCTGTTTATATTGAGGTAACTGTTATTTCTGTTTGGGATAGCACCCGTTATTTCTGTTAAGGTGCCTGTTATTTTTGTTTGGGTAAAACCCTTTACTAGAGTACACCTAATCCTACCATTATATTTATGTGGGGATCATTCTATTTCTGTTAAGAAATTTTAGGCGATAACTAATCCTGTCACATATCTGTTATACTTGTATAGATGTAAAGAAAAGTATTTGAGAAGCATAATCCACTCTGTTTGTTCTTCTTATTATGTTTTGTCTGCTTATACTTGTTATATCATACTGTTATCTCTCATCCAGTTTATATGCTTGTCATGATACATTTATTTCTTTATATGCTAAAAGTAACTGGACTTGCATGATTTTATGTCTGACTCATTTTGTTTACTTTTCTCTCTTTCCTTCCCCCTAGGTTCTCAGGGTGGGAATACTCAGGCTTGATTAGGATTCACTCTTCTATTTCTGCTTTGAATTCGATATGCATTGATGTATCTCTTCAACTACCTATCTACTTTGTTATGGCCATTTTTGGGAATTATGATTTTACATTTCTATACTTTGATGGTTTTTAGCCCAAGACAGACATTTTGGTTTTGATGTATTTGGTTTCAGTATTTTAGCCTGATGTTGTAATTGGTTTTTAGACTACGATGTTTTCTATTGAAAAATAAAGTTTTAAATTTTCGCTGCTATTTTTATATCTGTCTTGTGAGATTCTGTTTCTGTTTACCTATAATGCTTCACGGAACATAATGCATTATGATAAAGAGTGACATTAATGGATGTGGGGTGTCACACATATAATATCATATATCTTCATCAAAAAGTGACTAATAAAATCATAGTAATCCAATGATCACAAACAATACATATCATATGCATAATTCATCCATCACTGCCAACCAACATTACATAATATTAAGATAAATATGTTATTTTCCGAATTAAGGTTTCCTTTAATAGGACTTAATTCCATATTTTAAGTGTGATTACTTACCTATATACTCCTACTTTTAATCCTCTCAATCCACTTCTTTACTGATTTTAACCCGGCTTCATGCTTTCCTACATGTTGCTGCGATTTCCTTATTTCTTATTTTATTTATAGGGAGAAAATATAATGGCCTGGCAAGCCTTAATGCTATTGGTTTTATTTAGTCATTACGGTAGTGTTTTAGGGATTAAGCAATACCTATTTTACCCTAAGAAAAATTTTATGACACCCACTAATTCCTACACCCACTTGCCTAGGCTTGTTACTTCCCTTCATTCATTAGTTAGAAAAAGAAATGGGTTTCTTTTTTTTCTGGAAAAAAGCCACACCCCTTATTTTTCTTTTTACCCTAACGTCATGCTATATGCATGTTTATACATTATTGTTTATGTGCCAAAAAGAAACTTATGTACATATAATTTTTATGTAAGTTGTTTCACAAACAACCTATTTCTCGTTTGCATAAAAGTGATATAGACCATCTCAGGAACTAGCCTAATATTTTCATATAAACAGTGTAAGTTGTCACAGGCTATTTAATTCTAGCATTAAATTTTAATCCTAATCACTTCATTGTGTTTTAAACATGTATACATAATTTTACTTCCATATAGCATGTATATATAAGGGTCCTTGTATATGTCTCATTAACTCTTAATCCAACTAATTCTCGATATATGTATTTCATCACATTATATATATTGCATTATATATGTACATATTAGTTGCAGAATACCCTCACATTCATCTACATAGTACTAAATTATGTATACATACACATCACTTTCATAATTTAATATAATTTTGAACATAAACAATGTGCAGTCAAGTGTCACTACTTATTAGTCATACATATTTATCTCTATGGTACCAACATCATTAATCAATGAGGAAATCTAGGATCGTCACAAGTTCTCAATCGGAAGACTTCGGGTAGAGTACGAAGACAGCCTCAAGATCGCTCTACGGTAGAGATAAGCATGCAAACGGGATCATTATTATGTAGGTTCGCGTGGATACTTAGAGAGTTGAAGTTGGAGCATCTATCAAGTCTTTAATCTCATGTAGGTTGTAAGCCAGATGGAGGTTGCCCACGGGATATCCAACTGGACTACAAGTTGTTTATCCAAAGGGAGGGGGACTCGTGAGTACTACTTATGCTCATTCTCAACCACACAGAGGTTCTCAGTCAGATGTTGACTATTTTAGATCAAATAGAGTATGGTTTCCTTGGAATGAAACATACTATATATCCAACTCATTAAGTGAGTGAATGTGAGTACTGATGATGTTTGCTAGTATGTTTAGCCATATATCACCCTTATGGATGTCATTAGATGTAGGTAGTACTGACATAGATGTTGATAGTGTAGATGCAGACATTTAGACACCCCAGTTACTAAATTTAAATTACACCAATATTTTTTATTCTATTAGAGTAGTATATATTTCTATGTGCTAACTCTTTGGATCCAGAGATAGGTTAAGTATGGTTTACCATTCTCTGTGTTCCACTTATTTTCTGTGCTTGAGATTTTATCGTTTATACTAGACTTTGTCTGAACTAGAGTTTTATGCTTTGATTCTTATTACTCTGGGTGCTCTCACATGAGTAGACCAGAGGCAGGTTAGGAGTGAGCACTAGTAGGTGATCAGGAGACGAGAAGGAGGTTATCAATATATTATTTATATGTACTCAATCTCATTTCGATGTTCATTAATCATTAGTATCTTTATCAGTTTGTTTAGAGACAGTTTCTGTTAAAGTTATTGACTTTGTATAACTCTTTGACATTGTGGTTAGCTATTTTGGATCTATTACTCTGATTTTTAGATTCATTTTAACTATTTACTGTCTCACCTCTTTTATATCAGTGTTTTTAATATTATATTTTTTTCCATGCATTGTGAGATGTAGTTTCTAGTTATTTCCTTCTTAAATAGCCACCTTACATTGTACGGACGCTGCAACAACGCATTTACCATGTTTTCCGTGTCAGAACCATAGTGTAGTCATCTAATTTGGTATCAGAGCCTAGGTTTCGTTGTTTAACCAAAGGGATGAATCCGAAGTATATATGTGAGCGCGTACTTGTAAAATATTTTTGTTTCCAAAACTACATATATAGTATAGTATATATTAAAAGTTGGCTTTGCATAGGAAGTTTTTGGAGTTGAGATAGGGATACATAACTTCCTCCGATTATGTGGTTGAGGTCGATACTTTGTCTAAGTACACAGTGTCTCTCATCGACACTGCTCAGAAGAAGAATGAAAATTTTGTCCCTGGCTTGGATAATCATTTGGAAGAGAATCTCTTAAATCATGTTGAGCATGTTGTTGAGTCAGTGGTTGGGAAGGCGTTTAGGCATGAGATTAGCTATCCCAAATAAAAAATTGTAGCGGATGTTGTTCCTAAGAAAGAGCCAAAACCGCAGGCGAGTGGGGGAGCCAAGAAGAAATTGAACAATAAGAGGAAGTCGCCTCAGATTAATGGAGGAGAGAAGAAGAAGGACAAGTCAAGAGTAACTTGTTTCAATTGTCGAGAGGAAGGCCATGATAAAAATTAATGTCCTGGTGGCGAGCAAAATTGTTGTCTTTGTCATAAGACCGAACATCTTAAGAAGGATTGCCCAAAAGGGGCTAAGTAATTTGTGAAAGCATATGCTATCAATGTTGTTCCCAGTTTGTCGAATGCCCCTTCGACAAAGGTAAAGAGCATTGTCATTCTAGGTATGGTTTCCATTTTCAGTGTTCCTATTCCGGTTTTGTTTGATATAGGGCTTCCCATCCTTTATATACAGAGACTTGGTAGATAGGTTAGGATTGAAACTTGAAATCATTGACTGAAATTTATTAGTAAGAAACCCCGTTGGTGGCCCAACCAATCTTAGTATGGCTTGTCATAATCTTTTCTTATCAATTCATGGATGCTCTTTGTTCATGATTGCTTTGATTTAGGGTTTATAGGGTTTGGTATCATACTTGGGATCGACTGGTTGAGTAAGTTCGGAGTAATAGCGGATTGCGAGAGGATATCAATGATGATAGGAACGAATGACGAGAAAAGAGTAGTGGTAGGTTGTTTATCAATTGAGGAGGTAATGGCCAGTTATCTACAGTCGCTTGGGGATCCAAACGATGAATTGTCAACGGTACCAATCACTAGGGAGTATCCGAAGGTATTCGAAGAAGTGACCGAAATTCTACCTCACAAAGAGATCAAATTCTGTATTGACCTAATAAAGTATTCCAGACTGATGGTGATCCCTTTGAGAAGGATGATACCCAGAGAGAAGAGAAAGCTTGAGGTACAAGTGAAGGATCTTTTGGGGAAAAGCTTCATCCATAGGAGTGTATCTGAATGGGGTGCGCTTGTGGTGTTCGCAATGAAGGAAAAAATTAATCTTAGATTGTATATTGATTAATGTATCCTAAAAAATGTGACGAGGGATAATAAGCATCCCCTCCCGCATATCGACGACTTGTTTGATCAGCTTCATATGGCGAGGGTGTTTTTTTCAACTTGATCTTGCTAGTGGATTTCATCAGCTTAGAGTGCCTAGAGATAGCGTGCAAATAACGATGTTTTGAACGCCATCTAGATTTTATAAGTAGTTGGTCTTGACATTCGAGCTAACAAATGCACCTGCCTACTTTGTGAATCTTATGAGCCATGTCTTCAGAGACCGATTGAATAAGTTTATGCGTATGTTCGTAGATGATATCCTAGTATATTATTAATCAAAGGAGGAACACAAGACACATTTAAGGATTGTTCTTGAGGTGTTGAATGAACACCAGCTGAAAGATTTTTTTTCCAAATGTCACTTCTGGAGGAGAGAGGTGAGATCCTTGGGTCATGTTGTTTTAGGACAAGGTATTACTATAAATCCTACGAAGGTTGCAGCAGTGCAGGATTAGACTACACCCAAGAGTGCTATGTACGTAAGGAGATTCTTAGGATTGGTAGGACATTATCGGAAGTTCATCCAAGACTTCTCTAGGAATAGCTAAACCGTCGACCAATTTGACTAAAAGAATAAGACTTTTAGTTGGGATACTAGATGTGAGCATGCATTTGTAAGCCATAAGGGAAGGTTGACAAGTGCACCAGTGTTGGATATTCAAGGTAGAAACGAAGAGATGACGGTATACACAAATGCTTATGGTACCGGATTGGGAGAAACACTAATGCAGAAAGGTAAGGTCGTAGCTCATGCTAGCGGGCAGTTAACACTGCAATAGAAGAACTACCTTACCCATGATTTGGAATCAACAGTGATTGTGTTTGCGCTTAAGATATGGATGCACTATCTTCTAGGAT
Organism: Allium sativum; assembly: GCA_030737875.1. Classification (NCBI taxonomy): domain Eukaryota; kingdom Viridiplantae; phylum Streptophyta; class Magnoliopsida; order Asparagales; family Amaryllidaceae; genus Allium; species Allium sativum. Next base: position 177,521,996 of record CM060909.1, on the reverse strand, counting down.
AGAGGTTTAAATTGTTTACCAATCATAGGTCGTTAAAGTACCTCTTTTCAAAAAAGAATCTTAACCTTCACTAGCAACAATGGTTAGAATTTTTAGCTTCCTATGACTTTGGAAGAGCTTACACGCTAGGGATGGGAAATGAAAAGGTTAATGATTTAAGTAGAAGACATGCTAGTTTAGGGGCCATGTTCATTGAATGGAAGTAGTTAGAATATATTGTAGGTTATGATTTTTGACCAAGATGTGAGTTGGAGCTAGAGATGTTGGCAAGTTTGAGTATCGGACCTACTTTGATGGAGAGGATTGGAGATAGTCAAAGGCGTGATCCTAAGTTGGTTGAGATCATCGCCAAAGTCGAGACTGGAATTGAGTCCGAGAATGTAAAGCAGTATGGACTTGATCGAAATAACTGTGTAACAACCCGCATTTTACGTATCGGAGGATCGTAAAATATTTTTATTTAATTCCCTGAGGGTTGGATCATTCTCATATTTTAATATGTTGTTTATGGGGATGTGAGACATGTCCATAATTTTTACCAATTTCGTTTGTGAACATTTTTCCCCTGTTAGTCTTGTACAGGGCATAACTTTTGACTCAGATCAAATCAGGTATTGAGATCGATCTCATTGGAAAGGAAATGATGTTTCCCATTACGTAGAGTGGTCACATTAAAGTTTTGGCTTAGAGGTTTGGGAGAATCGTTGTTTTAAGGTTTCATAGTTGGCTGTTCAGGTTTTTAGCTCTTAATGGGCTGATTTGAGAAGGCCCATTATTGGGCTGGTGGGAGGCTATAAATAGGGGGTTAGAGAATAGGGAGAGGGTTAATTTCTTCATTCTCTCATTTGGTTGAGGTTGTGATTGTTCCTTGCTCAAACAAATACACCTTTCCATCATTAAAATTCTAGATCTACATAACAGAATCGAAGAGATCTACATCAAAGGGAGCTAGATATACATCGAACGAAGATATATCGCATCAAATCAAGAGGTTTGAAGATAGATCTTTGCTGTCTGGATTCATATTTCATTGATTTTGAGATAGATTGAATATTTGGTGAGCGATTTGCACCTCTCACGTGGATTCAATCAAGTATATGAGTTAGTTGATCACTTGTTTGTCAATTTGAGTTGTTTTTTCATAGATCAAGTCGATGTAAGGATGGTTTTAATTCAAATCACCATAGGATCTAATTAGCAACTTGAATTGGTAAGTTTTCTATGTAATTTCTATGATAATTGTTGATTTGTATGATAATAATTGTTGTTGAAATGCTTGATCGATTATTTGTGTGATTTGTTGTTAGTTTTGATGGTTGAATCATTGTTTGCAAAATTGTTGAAATTGAATTGGATTCAAGTGTGAGATCGAGTAAAATTCAAGTTGGAATCCAATGGAGTTTTGGCGTTCGATCATGATGGTAGTATCGGCTCGAAATTCAAATTTGGATCTAGAGTTTTTGAGCAAGAAATGGTGGATCGTTGGCCTTCAACGAGCTAACATGGCATATGAGGATGGATCGAGTTGCTTGGGAAGGAAGACATGGCTGGATCGGAGGTCGGGTAGTAACGACTCAGTTACATGGAACGTTCTCACTCTAGCATTAACATGGACCGTAGATGAAGGCGCTGGAGCATGGACCGTTCTCACTCCAGCATGGATCGATAGCACTCCATGGTAACATGGAAAGTGATTGATGGATCATGCCCATGTTTGGAGATGGGTCGTTGGGATGGACCGCGTCAACTCCAACCAGATTGACCATTGAAGGATGGATCGCATGAGTTCCGAGGGGATGGATCGTGCAGACCACAAGTTAATGGACCGCCCGAGCTGATGGGTCGCTCGAGATGGATCATGCCTGATGGATCGTGCCGGCCTGGAGTCGATGGATCGTTCGAACTGTTTGGAAGGACCGTGCTAAGTGTCTAAGCATGGATAGAAAACGATCCATGATGGATTGTTGTGGGAGATGGACAACGATCCAGAAGTGCTGTGAAAGGCCATGGAAACGCTGTGAAAAGTGGATGCTTCATGATGGACTGTGTTTACCGATATGAAGCTGCAGCACTTCAGAAACGCTATGGGATGTTATAGAAAGGAACGAGATACTGTGAAGAGAATGTCGACCAAATGTTGAATGCTTTTGGATCGATGATGATTGTGACTTTGAAGCAAGTTCAAGTTGGAATGTTCGAAGTGAGGTGAAGTGTTCGTTGATCGGGGAGATGCAACGAACGTGAAGATAACTCAAAGGTTGTGAGTTGATGGATATTGGTTGCTTAAGAAGGTTGCTTGAGCTAAGAATAGCTGTCAGGAAGGACGACTAGAGATACTGAAGGTTGAGAGATTACCGTTGTCGTAGATTCTAGAGGGTTCAAAGCAAGGGTATAATAGAGACGTCTAAAAGACCGGAAGGTTACTGGTCGAGTACCCTGGGCAGTCGTGAAGGGCCTAGTTGTCAAGGTTGGTCAAACATACGTATCATTGAAAGGCGTATGGAGTTTTTGCTAGAACCGAGGTTACCATTAGCCCTTGACATATGGCAAGGTTGGCCGTCATATGATTAACGATGGTTTCGAAGCAGGATTGGGCGGTGATAGACAGAGTCGTGGATGATTGTTTGTTTTTCTTGCACCTTCTTACGTAGATTGTTCGACGTCGACGGAGACGTCTCTTGGGTGCTTGTCTGATATTGGTTTCGGCATTTGGGGCTTGTACTTGAGGGATGTCGATCTCGGTTAGGATGGTCTATATAGGACATAAACTGGTTGCTATGATTTCTTTTTCTTGTATGCTTCTGCTTGTCGTAAAGGCTATCACTATTAGATGTGGGGAAGACGATTTAGGTTTCTTCTCTAGTGATGATGGTAGATTGGGTGTTCTTTCTGCTTACTCCCATACACATTATTGATGATGTTAGGTAGTTGTTATATCGCTCACTAAGACTGTTGTCTGACTCAAGGTTTTATGTTTCCTCTTATTATCTTGGATTGTTCATCTACAGTGTTGTGGATGGGCAGACTGAGTAGCAGGTCGTAGATGGTTGATCTTAGTGGACGATGTTGCTGATCGAAGACGGCCTGGAGGCTTGCATATTATTTTCTTTACTATACATATTGGATGTTCCGCTGTTGCTTTTGTTTGAGTATTACTCTGAGGGTTGTAGTGAGGCATCTATGTACAGACACTTGTGATGTAATCCAAAGATGTATGGATACTTTCTAGTTGTTATGCAAATTAAAGTTTCTGTTCAAATGTGCTTTGCTATTTATACCTGTTGTATATGTTCTATTATATTTTATCCTTGCGTTGTGAGTTCTACGACAGGTTCTGCGTATGTTTACCTTTCTGGATGATTGTCCATAGCTTCCTGGCACACCTTCAGTGCCTTTTTTCGTCTTATTAAGTGCAGAGGTTATGGGAGGTCGTCACAGACTAGCTTAGTAAGAAGGGGAGGTTAGTTGTGCTAGAGATTCATGGTTTGAGAGATGAATTACTTCAGGAATGTCATCACTCAAGACTAACAATACATCCCGATGATAATAAAATGTACAATGATATAAAGTGGACCGATTATTGAGATGAGATAAAAAAGGATGTTGGGTTATTCATCTCAAAGTGTATGAACTGCCAATTGGTTAAGGCAGAGTGGAAGAGGCCAAGTGATTTAATGCAACCGGTAGAAGTTCCTGCGTAGAAGTAGGAATAGGTGTGAATGGACTTCATCGATGGGTTGTTGAGAACTTGACTAGGGTATGACAACATTTGAGTCATGGTTGATCACGAGCACTAGAATTATACCTAAAGTCGAATAAAATGGCAGCTTAGCTGGCCGATATGTATGTGAAATGGATAGTACGATTTCATGATCTACCAAAAAGGATTATGAGTGACCGAGACCCATTATTCACTAGTGGGTTTGGGAGAAGCTAATAACAGAGTCTAGGGACTGAGATGCACCTTAGTACAGCTTATCACACTCAGACCAACAATCAAACTAAGAGAGTAAATTGTATCTTCGAATATCTTCTCCTTGCTTACAAAATAGACTTTGGAGATTCGTGGGACGACCATTTGCATATTGTATAAATTGCACACAATAATAGTTATTAGTCTAACATCGGTAGGGCTCCATTTGAGGCATTATATGGAAGACCGTTCAACGCTCCTTCATGTTGGTGGGAAGCAGGCTAGAAACCGATACTTGGGCCAGAGATGGTGAAGGAGACTTACGAGTAGACTAGGCCTATTCAGTAGTGTATGAAGGACACTCAAGAAAGACAGAAGACGTAACAATCCAAATTTTAATATATAATGGTTAATTGACAAATGAATGAAATAATCAGTTGTAAAATTTTTGGAATTTAACAACGGGGATAGCGCCATTCTGGCTGTTACGATTTTCTAATTCAGATGGATATATGGTTTGCGTAAAATGGACTTAAAAAAGGAGTTATAGCAATTCGGAGTTTGAAATTTAAAATAAGACTTTTGAACAAAAAAAAAAGATCGTTGCAAGGGACGACCCAGCAACAATCGGGTCAACCAATATTGTAACTGGGTCGACCCATGTGTCGGCTTAACTAAGGCATGGGTTGACCCATGTCATGCCTAGCACGATTTCGTGCCAAACACAAAATCGATGGATGCATGAAATTTTTTCGACTGGTTTCCAATTGAGGTGTGTGACTCTGATTGGCTGACATGGTTATTCTGGATTTACCCAAGGATATGGTCAGTTTAGTTTTAAAACCTAAATCTAAAAGCTAAGAGTCTTTTTCTCTACCTATAAATAAACCTCCAACACCTCCCCATTTATTCACAACGCATCTCTTCCCCGCCTAGGCAGGTCCCCTTTTCGAGAGATATGGCCAACCTAAAATTAAATTTTAGGGGATTAAGATTAAATAAAAATATTTTCTATTTTATTTTCTTTTGGAGGTTCTGTCGGGCCACGGGGGAAGCTTTTCTAGTGAGTTTTATGATTATTGAGATTTTTGACATAATTTGGGTAAATATGAATAACAATAGTTGTAGTTGTATTTTTGTTTACATTTTTTTTGCTTCTAGTTTATTTATAGTTTCTTTATATGCCTATTTTTCTGTAATTTCTTTCTGTAACTAGTTTGTCTTTTCTTACGGTTTTTGTTTGATTTCAAATTACTGTAAGTAATATTCTTAGTCTTCTTTCCCCTCTTCTTCGTTGGATTTTAACAGTTTATTTTGGTTAAACCCAAATATTCCTAAAAGGCTAATGTATACGACTGATTTACGCATAGATTTGTATTCTTTAATTGCCTATGACTGATTATTATCCTTTTATTATGTGCACGTTTGGGGAAATATGATTTAAATTGGACTAATGGAAATAGGATTAGATAATTGAGGCTAATTTGACATGTAATGTAAACAATAATAAAAAGGGAACTTTGGACTGATAATAGGGAAACTTGATTAAGTTTGTAAAATGACTATGGTACATGTTATGATAGAAAAATGAACTGTAATGTATATTTGCAAAAATATGATAAATTGGGGAATATAATAAACAAATATTGTTTATTTGCAAATATAAATATGACGTGAAATTGTTAAAATAACAATTAGGCTTAGTATAAAAATATTGACTTAAAATGGTGATAGGTTACAAGCCTATAATTCTATGGTGGCCTTGTGATTAGGCATTTCTATTGTTTAATGGTAGCCGTGTGATTAGGAAATTCTATGGTGGTCTTGTGATTAGACAATTTTATGGTAGCTTGTAATTAGGCAACTTTGTACTGTCCTTATGGTTAGGCAATTCTATGGTTCTATGGTGGACTTGTGACTAGAAAATTCTATGGCTATGGTTTCTATAGTAAATGAATGAACATCAAATCATAATAACAATTTAACTTAAATTGGCATAAGTTATAAGCCTAAATTCTATGGTCAATCTATGACAATGGTTTCTGTGGGGGTCCAAATCAACGGGGATTTGCGCCAAGTGCTATTTGTCTGTTGGGGATCCATACCAGACAACATACCCTTTATCACATACGGTCTCACACTAGGATGCAATGGAATGCACCATATTATGCTAGGTTGTAAGATGGGACAAATTGAAGTGGGTAAGGGTGCGTTCTGGTGGTTCAATGTGCATGCATTGACCTAACTAGGGAAAATAAGACACTATGGCACCTGTGATTAATGTTGTCTTTTACTAATGGGTCAGACCTGATAACTCCAAGGTCCATATAAGGCATAGGTTATCACTCTATGGTATGATCGATGAGTAGTATTAGGAAAAATTTATCCTAATCATATTATGTTCGGAAATTATGGAAGTGCAAACAGTCAAAAGTCAAATGTACAAGTTATGTGCAACGAGAAAAGATAACCTTTTATGACATCCTATATGTTCACTTTAGGTGTACACAGACAATTACCCTATCTGACACTAGAACTACTTTTTATTTGTTATCTTTTTTATCAATCGTGCTAGTAATGATAACAGATCACCGGACTTTATGTCTGATCCATTTTCCTTCCTTTATTCCTTTTTCTTCCCCTCCCCCCCAGGCTCACAGGGTGGAAGTGCATAACTCGGATTATTCGGCATATTATGTCTTAGAGAATTTTCTTTGCAGTAGATGTACCGCTCTTTGTTATTTCGTTTCCATGGTTTGGTTGTATCTATGACTATTTAAGGGATATTATTTATATACTCAGATATTTCATGACTAGGAATTTCTTTCTATAAGACATGGTATTTGGTTTTTGAAATAAAATGAAATGTGGCTATCTTAAATTGTCTTCTTTTCCGCTATGTTATAATTATTTATACCTTGTGAATCTTAGTCTCTATGATGTTCTTTATGTCTTTATACCTATAACGCTTCATATTCTTTAGCGGGATCCAACTATGGATAACGTTAAAAGGTGTGGGTAGTTACATTTGGTATCAGAGCCTAATGGTGCAAGATCACTAAAATTTGGTTTTAAAAGAAAACTTTTTGAAAGAGAACCTATTTTCCAAAACCAAATTTATTTTAAGAAAACAAAAGAGTATACCCTCAAGTCAGTTACAATCTTCCTTTGACTCTTTCAAATTCTAAATTATTTGTCTTCTCTCTCTTATACAACATGTTAAGAGCCTCTAATCTTCATGAGGGCATAACTATTCCTAGTTGGTTTCGTAGATACATAAAGGCTACAACAACAACCGAGGACAAGAACATGTGCAAGATCCATCTCATGTTGTGGTGGTTCCTCCTAACCCACCAGTAGTTATTGACCTTTCTAAGCTTTGCAAGGATTTCTCGAATTTAGGCGGAAAGATTTTTACGGGTGTAGAGACTTTTGTGGAGGCTTGCACTTGGCTTAGGGATACGAAGAAGATTTTTTTGAGTTACTAGTGCTTGAGGATCGATATAGAGTTCGGCTGGCTACTTGGCAGCTTAAGGGAGAGACATCATTTTTGTTGGAAATTGTTGAGGACGAAGGAAGCATTATACATTAGGCTGGATTTCAATTTAGATTTAGGTGGAAATTTCTTTCACAAGCAGAAGACGGTATGTGGTTAGAGCGGTTTCTTAATATGAAGTAAGGAGACCTTTCTGTCAAGGAGTACGTTAATCAGTTTAATGAGATATCAAGGGTTGGGATGGATTTGGTCAACACGATAGCAAGAAAGCTGTTAGATTTATGAGTGATCTAAATCAACCTCTCCAAATTTTGGCAATGATTTGTGTCCCAATGGGGCTAATTTTGAGGATTTAGTAAAGATGGCTTTGATGCATGAGAATAAAAAGGAAGATGTCAAGGATGTTAAGAGTGGAGCTCCTAAGTTTTCTGGTCCTAAGAAAAAATGGTCGAAAAACAAGAAAGGTAAGAAGAAACAAGAAGGTAGTTCCCACAAAATGCAGATTAAGACAAAGATCAAGTGTCACGGTTGCGAGATGATATGACATTTCATCAAGGATTACAAGAAGATGACGACGAGAGGGAAGTGCTTTAACTGTGGGTAGCCTGGGCATCTTTGTAGGGCATATTTGTAGAGGTCTGGACAGGGGATCGGTACATCAGCAATACAGGTTTATGTGTTGGTGGCAGCTCCGACTAGCAATGGTCTGGATCAAGGTAGGAAAGTGGCCATTGAAGTTTTTATTTCTATTTCCTAATTTCCTATACGTACACTTTTTGATTCGGGAGCTTCTCATTCGTTTATTTCTAGCACTTTGGTTGATTGTATGCACTTAGATATCTCACTTATTAATGATCCCATAGTAGTTTCAAACCGGATAAGTGGTCCAAAGCATTTATTTATCGTTTGTTGGGGTTTGATAATTTCTATTTTAGGATTTAAGTTTGATTATGACGCCTAGTGTTCGGATTCTCGGGTACGGTATGATTTCGGGATGGACTGGTTAGCCATGTACACGACTATCCTTGACTGCAAGAAGAGGGTCGCTCGATTGATGACTTATAGTGGTAGAAAACTTGAAATTTCTTACGACCCACGAGGGTCATTCATGTTGATTTTTCTTTATTCCTAGAATATTCTATAGATGGTATCGATTATGTACCCATTATGCACGAGAATCCAGATGTATTTGAGGAGGTGAAAGGACTGCCACCTAAGCGAGAGATTGATTTTCGGATTCATCTCAATTAGAATGCAAAGCTTGTAGCATTGCCTCTTCTTCATATGGCTCCGTGGGAATGGAGAGAGCTTGAGCTTTTGGACAAGGGATTCATTAGGAAGAGTATATTGAGTGAGGAGCACCGGTTGTCTTTACTACCAAGGCGGTTGGTTCCCTTCGGCTGTGTGGTGTACACAGAGTTGAATAAGCTCAAAAAGAAAAATCATTAACCACTCCCTTGGATTGATGCATTATTTGAATGGTTGGTGGAAGCATCTGTATTTTCTCAATTAGATATAGCCACTGGTTTTCATCATCTGCAAGTGGTAGATGATAGTATAGATAAGACACATTTCAAACTCTGGATGGTTTCTTAGAGTAGTTGGTTATGCCTTTTGGGATGACCAACACACCAGTTTATTTTGTAGACTTGATGAGAAAGGAATTCAAAGATGTTCTGAATGAGTTTCTGGTCGTCTTTTTGGATAATACTACGATTCTCAAGAAATGAGGATAAGCACGCCTTATATTTAGGAGTGGTTCTTTGTACTCTCCAAGCGTTCCAGCTCAAGGAGAAATTCTCTAAGCGTCGTTTTTGCCGAAGAGAGGTACGTTTCTTAGGGTATATTGTTTCCAAGGATGGATTAGCTGTGGATCCTGCCAAGGTAGTGGCGGTGCAAAATTGGAAGACCCCTAAGATCACAACAGAGTTGAGGAGCTTTCTTGGTCTAGCGGGTTACTATAGGAATTTCATTAAGGACTTTGCATGGATTTCGGCACCGCTTACCTGACTTACTACGAAGAATTTGGCATTTTCTTGGAATGGCGATTATGAGGACTCTTTTCTTAGATTGAAGAAGGCTTTTACTAGTGCACCAATATTGGTACTTCTTGATGGGTCTAAGACATTTACTATATATATTGATGCGTGTGTGACTAGCTTAGGCGCAGTGGCGATGCAGGAGGTTAGGGTTGTACGCTATGGTAGCAGGCAGTTGAGAATTCATGAGAGAGATTACCTTATTTACGATTGGGAGTTGGTTTCTATAGTGTTTGATATTAAGTATCGGAGACATTATCTACTAGGCAAGAGATTCGAGCTCTTTATGGATCATAAGTCTCTGAAGTATTTGTTCCCGTGGAGGGACCTCAATCTGAGGCAGTAGTGGTGGATGGAGTTCTTAGCATCATACGGCTTTAAGATTGCTTATACCCAGGTATGGGGAATGTAGTAGCGGATGCTTTGAGTAGGCAGAGGGCATCGTTGAGTCCTTTTTTCATAGAGTAGCGGGGCTTGGAGTTTATATCCACATTCGATTTCAGGCCATCTATGAAATATAGTCCGGGATTATTGGGATATTTGGAGATGCAGCCTAATTTGTTAAAGAAGACTGGGTCAAGGCAGTGTAAGGATACTAAGCTAGTAGATATCTTAGACAGGCTTGGTAGAATAAAGACTTCTGAACATCTTCTCAGATATTCTATTGAATGTAGTGGTTGGTTACGACGCGATGACGGACTTCAAGTTCCCCGCACGGGTGATTTGACGAGTGTGGTGTTGGTTGAGGCACATCACTCCCGGATGACCATTTATCCTGGCGGTGATAAGGTGTATTATGATATGAGATGAGCCTTCTACTGAATGGGAATGAAGAAGGATGCAGTCGAGTTTGTGGCGAGATGTATGACATGTCAAAGAATAAAGGCGGAACAAAAGAAGCCCGGTGGATTGCTCCAACCATTGGATGTACCGCTTTGGAAATGGGAGAGCGTATTTATGGATTTTATTGATGGGTTGCCTAGGTCAAGGAAAGGCAACACTAATATTTGTGTTATTGTAAACGATTGGCGAAAAGCACTCATTTCATTCCAGTTACGAGTAAGAGGACAGCTTCGTGGTTAACATCTATCTATGTGTGGTAGATAGTCTGACTCCATGGTGTTCCTACAAGTATTGTGAATAATAGGGACCCTATTTTCATTAGTGAGTTTTGGAGGAGTCTGCAGGAGGCTTTATGAGCATAACTCAGACCGTGCATAACTTATCACCGTCGGACCGATGGACAGTTGAGAGGGTGAACAGGACTTTAAAGGACCAACTGAGACTGTGTGTCTTGGATTTCGAAGGGACTAGGGAGGAGCATTTACCCCTTTTGGAGTTTGCATGTAATAATAGTTTTAAAACTAGTATTGGCATGACACCCTTTGAGGCTTTGTATGGACGACCTTGCAGATCTCCCTCATGTTGGTGGGAGTCGACGAGTAGACTACTTCTTGGGCTCGATATGATTAAAGGGACCTTCGATAAGATTGATTTTATTAGAAGGAGTTTGAAGGCAGCATAGAATTGACGGAAACCTTATGCAGATAAGAGGAGGACTAACCTTGAGTGTCCTATTAGAGGCTTGGTTTTCTAAAGGTATCGCCTCTAAGAAATGTGGTGAGATTTGGCTCCGCAAGAAAGTTAGCATTAAGGTTCATTGGGACGCTTGCGATTACAGAGAGAGTGAGGGAAATGGCATATAGGGTTCAACTACCTGAGAGGTTTTGTGGTGTTCATGACGTATTTCATGTTTCGAACTTGCGAAAGTGCTTACATGACTCAACACTGGTAGTGGATCCTAGTATGTTAGACGGTGTGGAGATTGAGCAAGAGGCATCCATTCGAAGAGCACCCACATGGATCCTAGACTATGAGACTAGAAAGTTAAGGAATAAGGAGGTGTGGCATGTAAAAATTCAGTGGGGAGATGATTCCAGCGAAGCCACTTAGGAACCGGAGGAGAATAAGCGTGTTTCTTATCCATATCTTTTTGACGGTACGCTTTGATATGTTACATAGTGTATTTTTGAATAGGTTCTACCTTTCCATTCCATTGAATTGATAATCTTAGTAGAAGACATGGATGGTAGGATATGGTTAAAACATGTTATTAGAACATGTTATGTTTGATGGATACAAATGGATGAAAGTTCTTGCAAATGGATGCATATACACACACCAGGCTCTATTGGGAATCGAATGATAGGACACTTACATATGCATAAGGATGTATGTGCATTTTATTTATTTCTTTGGTTGTAATACATGAATGTTATCATATGGTTGTTGCATATGAGTGATGGTTGAAACATACATATAGAACTATCGGTTGCCATTAAATTTTTTGCATATATTTGGAGGCATTTCACGAACATGGTTGCATAAAAAGAGGTCAATTGAATCAGTAGACCACCTAATCTTTTACATAGTTAGGGTCATATACACTACATTATTACATAAATACATATACCGCATTAGAAAAATTAAGTACAATGATTGCTAATGGATGATATTTGAGAAGATGGATGTAGATATTTGTGTGTTAAAACTTATCTTATCCTTCTACCTTAGAGATTTTAGGGATAAAATCCTTTAAGGTAGGGAAAATGTAACAAAACAAATTTTAATATACAATAGTTAATTGAAAAATGAATGGATTAAATAATAAGTTGTAAAATTTATGGAAATTAAAAACAGAGATTGCGCCATTTGGTCTATCATGATTTTATGGTTCAGATGCATATATAGTTTGCATAAATCAGACTTAAAACGAAGGAGTTATGGTGATTCGAAAATAGAAATTTAAAATAAGAATTTTAAATAAAAATAAATAAGGTAAAAAAGACAGTTGCAAGGGACGAACTAGCAACAACCGGGTCGACCCATGGGTCGACCATTGTTGTAAGTCGGTCGACCCATGCGTCGACCCAATTAGGGCGTGGGTAGAGCCATGTGTGCATGGCATGATTTTTTGCAAGACATGAAATCGATGAACGCATGAGATTCTTTCGACTGATTTCCAGCTGGTGACTCTAGTTGGCTTACATGGCTATTTCGGATTGAACTAAGGATATGGTTGGTTCAGATATAAAATCTAAAACTAATGGTTGAGGGTCATTTTCTCCACCTATAAATAAACCTCTAATCCCTCCTCATTTCTTTACAACACATCTCTTTCCCACCTAGACTAGTCTCCTTTTTGAGAGACAAGGCCAACCTAAAATTAAATTTTAGGGCAATGAGATTAAATAAAAGTAATTTCTATTTTATTTTCTTCTAGAGGTTCTGCTGGGGCACGGAGGAAGCTTTTCTGATGAGTTTTATGATTACTGAGATTTTTTATTTAGTTAGTTTTGTTTATAGTTCTTTTATTATAGTTTATTTATAGTTTATGTTTATGCCTATTTTTCTATAATTTCTTTCTGTAATTAGTTTCTGTCTTGTCTTATAGTTTTTGTTCATTATTATTCAAATTACTGTAAGTAATATTCTCAGTCTTCTTTCCCCTCTTCTCCACAGGAGTTTTACAGTTTATTTTTGTTATTCCCAAGTATACATAAAAGGTATATGTATACGACTGATTTAGGCATAGATTTATATGCCTAATTACCTACGACTAATTATTATTCTTTTACTCTCACGACTTTTGGGAAATATAATTTAAATTGGAATAATGGAAATAAGATTGGATAATTTGGGGCTAATTTGACATGTAATGTAAACCCTAATAAAAAGGGAACGTTGGAATTGTAATAGGCAAACTTTGATTAAGTTTGCAAAATGGCTATGGTACAAGTTATGATAGGGAAATGCACTATAACGTACATTTGCATAAATATGATAAATTGGGGAATCATAATAAATAAATATGTTTTATTTGCAAATATGAATATGATATAAATTGTTAGAAGAACAATTAGGCTTAATACGAAAATATTGACTTAAAATGATGATAGGTTAAAAGCCTATAATTCTATGGTTATTCTATGATAGCCTAATGATTAGGAAACTCTATGGTTCTATGGTAGCTATGTGATTAGGCAATCCTGTGGAAATCTTGTGATTAGACAATTCTATGGTAGCCTTATGATTAGGTAATTCTGTGGTGGCCTTGTGATTAAGCAATTCTATGGTTCTATGGTGGCCTTGTGACTAGGAAATTCTATTACTATGGTTTCTATGGTAAATGAATGAGCATTTACGCCTAATAAAAAATTAACTTAAAAATGACATAAGTTACAAGCCTAAATTTTATAGTTAATCTATGGCAATGGTTCCTATGGTTTCTATAGGGGTCCAAATTAAGGTAGATTTTGTCCAAGATTCATTTGTTTGTTGGTGATCCATACCGGATAGCATACCCTTTTATCACATATGGTCTCAAAGTAGGAGGCAATGGCACGTACCATGTTATGCTAGGTAGTAAGAGGGTCAAAATTGAGGTGGGTTGCATTCCAACGATTCAATGTGCGTGCATTGACCAACCTCGGGAAAATAGGACACCGTGACGCCTATGATTAATGCTATGCCTTTTGCTAATGGGTCAGGTCTGATAAGCCCAAGGCCCATAGTAGGCATAGGCTATCACTTTCGATAGGAAATATTAGGAAAAAATATCCTAATCATATTATGCTTTGCAATTGTAGAAGGGAAGACAGTCAAAAGTCAAATGTCAAGGTTCTGTGAAATGAGAAAAGTCAACCTTTTATTTATTTTGGTAAGGAAAGTCGTTTTTTTAGTTGGCATACCACTTTTATTAGAAAAAGGAAAGAGGGAAAAAGGAAGTTTTGCACAGGCACAAAACAACCAAGTCTGGTTTGAAGTGCCAGAACACTGTACAATAAGCCAGGAGTTTGACACAATGTCAAAACTACTAAAAAAGGGTTAAAAACCCTAGCCCCCCTCAGCAGAGGAGGATCTACTGGCATCGTTGGGAGGGCCAATGAATCACAAGTATGGCGTGAAAGCCAAAGAAAGCTTCGGCACATAGCATGGGTTAGGAGTATGAAATATGACGTTCCTATCCCAAGTAGTTTCATAGAACTCAAATTTGTTTCTTTCCCCAACATCACCCTCTGTGATAAGCTCCACACTATCCTCTATGATCCCATATGTAAGGCATCTCAAATCCGCCACATCATCCGTGATAAACTTAAAAAAGGTATCAGTACTAGGAGAATATCTCATATTAGAATGTTTATGTACCCAGACCAGATCCTCAGAACACCAGAAAATATCATTAGAAACTAAACTGGCTTCAACTTCAGTATTTAAACCAATACCCACCTTAGGCTCAGGAGGGGGCAGAGGTGGAGGAATAACCTTGGAGGGGCTATCCTTGGGTACCTACTTCAATTCAGGACGAGAGAGAGGAGCTCTATCAGCAAGAGGTAAGGGGGCAACACAAGGCCCACTAGAGCTAACCAGACATACCTCTAGCGTGTGTCCAAAAGACTGACAAGAAGAACAAATATCAGGCTTCCAACCGTAATGAACGACCACTTCCGCAACATAACCATTGGCTATTCTAACTTTAATCTTATCTAGAAGTGGTCTGGCAGGATAAATCTCAATAAGGGCTTTAGTATACATCAGCTTCTCCCTAGCAACCATGGTGTTATCAAAGCACTTCAATTTTCCTATATTATTTTCTAGCCAATTTAAACCAACCAATGACTGCAACACAGACGAAATTTGAGAGAAATAGGCCCAAACTGGCATCGAGAACACTTGGTCTCTAGCTCGATCAGCTGATGGACTCTACATAGTCACAATGAAAGGCTTGCTAGAAATAAAAGTTGGATCCAAACTCAAGATGCAGAGTCATTCATCCGATCTAGAAAATTTGAAAAAATACGTAGATATATCCATGTGAACTTGGAGGCTACCTTTGATTTTCCATGCTTTTCCATATATCTCTTTAACAATAGAGTACAATGGATTAGAATCCAAGTAAAAACCCACCAAATAATCTTTCCAAAATTCAGCACCTGCCACGTAAACTTCAGAAGGAGTGTCCATGACACCATCAGAACCAACAACAACAAACTCTGTAGGTTCATAAAGTCTAGCATTAAGGGGCTTGTTTTGAAATAGTGAAGCATAGGAAGGTGAAGCACTGCCACCAAAGCTATCAGTAACTGACGGAATGTGCTGTTTAGCAATAGGAGGTTTAAGACCCAAGACATCATTAACCATATCTACCACTGCATCAGTTTTTCACTAACCAAATCTGCATTAGCTACAAGTATGTCACCATGAAGACCCAAGACACCAATATCCTCTCTGCCAATTAGACTTACGACGTCCAAAACAGGAACAGACCCAGAATTTTTAGACAAACCCACCGGCAAAATCTCCTTACCACCATTCAAGACAGTAATTGTTTTACTACAGGCTACAACATCATCGCCTAGAGTTGTTGTCTCAGCCACGTCGTTCAAAGGCAGAGCCACATCGGTGCAAACCCAAGTAATATCATTACCGTTGGCTGCCAAAAGCTTAGAGATTGGGGACTTACCAGAAGGAGGCAAAAGCTGGGATCGAAGCCAAGTCGCTAAGAAGCTCATTGATGGGATTTGCTGAATCCAGGGACGAATGCATGACAGGCGCAATGGGATTGAGATTCTTACCAGATATAAGAACGGAGGCATCAGTCGAAGCACCATGAAGAGGTGAGGAAGAAGAAGGCATGCGCTTATTCTTCGGCATCACAGAAAAATGGCCCGTAGGCCTGTGGAAAAGATTGTAAAAACCTAGTTGAAATTGGAAATCGCTGAAACCTAGGAGGCCATTGTTTTTAAATTGTCGAAAACCTGAACCCCCAATTACCATGAATTCCAATTAACCTTTTATGTCATCCTATATGTTCACTTTTGGTATACACAGACACGTACCCTATCTTACACTAGAACTACTATTTTATCTATTTCCTTTTATTATCAATCATGCTAGTAATCATTACATCTCACCAGACTTTATGTCTGATAAATTTTCCTTCTTTCCTTTTTTTCTTTCCCCCAGGTTCGCAGGGTGCAAGTGCATAGTTCAGATTGTTCATCAGATTCTATTTTTGAGAAGTTTCTTTGCAGTAGATGTATCGGCTCTTTGTTATTTCATTTCCATGGTTTCGTTGTATCTATGACTATTTGAGGGACATTATTTATGTACTCTGATTTTTATGCTGATATTTTTTTTCCACAAGACATGGTATTTGGTTTCTGAAATAAAGTGTAATATTGCCATTTTAATTTTTCTTCTTTTCTGTTATGTTATAATTATTTATGTCTTGTGAATATTAGTCTTTATGATGTTCTTTATGCCTTTATACCTATGATGCTTCATATTCTTTAGAGTGGTCCAACTTTGGATAACGTTAAGAGGTGTGGGGTGTTTCAGAAGAGCTATGCCGGTTGAAGGCATATAGATTTGGAATTCTCTATCGATGATATGGTGCTTTTCAAGATCTCTCCTTTGAGAAATGTTGTTCGGTTCGGTGGAAGTGGAAAGTTAGCACCTAGATTTTTGGATCCTTTTCCGATCTCGGAGAGGATTGGGAACCTTGCTTACAAAATAGACTTAGCCTAGAAGATGGCATAGTGCATAATGTATTTCATGTTTCTTAATCGCGGAAATTTGTGCACGACCCTAATACAACTATTACAATGGGTCAATTAGATGACAACGAGATTGAGCCAGAATCTTTGAGGCCCCATAGGACAATTTGAATTGTCAGATATGATACAAAGTAGTTAAGGAGGAAAGGGGTGAATTTATTGAAGGCTCAGTGGAGCAAAAGTGTAACAACCCTGTTTTTCTTGTTAAAATTATACATGTATTTAATTAAAGTAAGAATGTTAAATTTGAATTGTGGAGATTTGTTAATTAAATAATTGGATTAAACCGGATAGAATTATTTGTGATACTAAATAAAATTAATTTAGATATATAATTGAAGTAGATGAAAATATAATTCTTTTATACTAAACGTTGAATTATTAAATAAATCACCAACTATTGCGTTAAAATAAATTTATTTGTGATCAACAAACAAATTATTGAATGCTGATGTAAATGAAACTGAAATAGATATGAATTAGTTTTGATATTGTCAAATAATTTATATATAAATAAAACCATAAGAAAATAGATATTTTATTTAATGTTAAATCAATAAATAAGTCAGTCGAGTGTCGAATGTAACAAAGACTATTAATTGTAGACAACAAAAAGACTTATGAATAGTTTTACATTTGGGCTGAAATTTATCTACAATTAAATTAAAAGATTAAGTACAGTATAATGTTAAGAGAACAAATAATAAGCATCAAACATGCGTTAGAGCCCAAGCCGTTTAAATATGTTGGCCCTTTTCTATTCTAGATCCTTCTTTTAGGTACGCTGAAAACTATTCCTCCCTAAATTAATTTTCTAGAACGAATTTCCCAATCACTCATTATCAGAAAATCGCGCATCCTTAAAAAAGTTTGATCAGAATTTAAGATCGTGCTCGTGCACGGTGATCGAGGGGCTCGATGACTGAGCCGACGAGTGGAGGAAGAGGCGTCGCTCGACTGAGAGCTTGACGCGGCTCTAGCTCACGAAGAAAAAATATATCATGAAGAGGCTTGATTTGCTGGAGAATGCCACCACTGGCAAAGCGATGGATGAAGAGAGCGGATGATTGTCAGTGGTTTGAGCTGCCGTGGTGGTAATGGAGAGCAACAACAGCAATGAGAGCCGCTGACTTGGAATTTTTTTACATGCGTTGTCTGATGAGTTTTCCCTCACTCACATCTATGTTTTATTCCATAATAGTTATATATATTTTCATATTGTTATCCGAATTGGATTTGATTGCTTGGGTGCTTGAATTGGTTGCATGTTTGAATTGGTCGTCGTGCTATTGATTATGAGTTGAGTTTGTTGATGAAGTTGTGTTAGTTGGATTTTCATATGTAGAGGGGGAGCTATCAATTTTTTTCAAACTATATTTATATAGATTGTTGACTTGACTATTGATTAATTGTTAATTTTAAATAAATTGAGGAAATACAGAAATATATATATAGGTAATTGTGATAATATGACGTTCTAGAGTATAAATTATAAATTATACTGTATAATGAAATTTCAACTATTGAATTGTAGTTTAAATCATAAATAGATTAATTTAAATAAAATATGTCGAATAGCATTACTGTTAATCTAGCTTTGGTAAACATGTGAATGAGAACAACAGAGTTGATTATATAGTTTAATTAAATATATTTATCGCAATAGAAGATAACATTTAGTTATAATTCTAGTTAGGATAAAAGTAAATTTTAAAAGTAGCTTACAATTACTTTGAGTAAGTCATTTAAGATGTGACTATTGTCATTATAGTATCGAATCATTTTTTTTAACAATATTCAATGTAATTTTGTATTATTTTGTTGAAGATATGATTCTATGAGTTTACAAATTTAAAATGAAGGTTTATATCTTTTTAATTTTTAAACTATTCTTTGAGAATTACTATTCCATTTTTATTGAACGACATGTGTTTTTACTTTATCGTTTAATATTGGACTTGTACGATCGAAACCCTTTTGATGCGATGTTTTGAGATGTTGCCAAATTTTGGTGAAGGCTACTAGTTCTAGAACAACCCAATTGGAGTATGCTCGATGATGAACCAATCAAGATGCTATGTAAACTTGCCAATGACATGAGGATGAATTCATGATGTATTGATGTTTACGAATTCATGATGTTTTGTTTTTTGTGATGTTTTGATGTTTATGATGAATTTTTACTTGTCGATGAGATGAGACAAGTTAGATTGTCACTTGGTGCTCGTCGGAAAGAGAGAAAGATGATATGAGTTTTATCTTTACACTCGCCGATGAATGAAGTGGTGGATGTTTTATGATGTTTTCTAGTTTGGTATCAACTAACGGCTAGTAAACTGTTAGGTGCAAACGTATCGTATGGGACATACGTTGATGCCTTATGGGTCCCTAACTGAGAGGTTGAGACACATTCAAGATGATTACTAGTACTATGACCGAGTACTCGATTGGAGTCATTACGATGAGTTTTGACTATAGCCATCGCGATGATCACGATGTATGTGACTCCAATCACTACGATGTTATTACTCAGATTTTGTGACTAAGGGCATCACGATGTTTCGGCTATAGTCATTAAGATGTTTATGGCCCTAGGCATCACGATGGATGGTACCAAGATGTAGTACTAGTCAAGAAGTTAAGCACGTGCAGTTTTCTATGATGTTTTGATGTTTCGAATTCACTTGGATTTTCTGTGATTTTAGTTAATGATATTTTTTCATGTATGGGAGGATATTATATTTACAATGATTTAGGTGATATTTGGATTTGTTGACTTATTGGTCATTAATACAATAAGAAATCTTTCTAGAATTTGATTGAAATTTGGATTTTATGACCGGACTCTTATATTGATTCTATGGAATATATTTTGATAAACTATATAAATGATGATTATGGATTGATTGTGCTGAGATTACATTCTATTATTATTATTATTTTGTGAACCCGAACATTTTATATTAACTATAATGGATTTAAACATAAACTGATCCATTTATTATTTATATAATACTCGGGTCAGACCGAGACATTACATGTTCAGGGACATTGAGACCTGCTTGTATTTATTGGGCTTAGAAGAGTATAGTAACTTAGTATATCATTTATTATCATGTATTGTATGAACTGATGTGTATATTGATATGTAATAGATAAATGTGTATAAAATGTTAAATATTATACATTATATTTTATCGATACGATTGACTCTATGATCTCTGTATTCATGTATATTCTGTATTATTCTATCCTGGAGCACACGTGTAATTTGTACCGACATTGAGCACTGAAGTGAAATTTCAGAAATTTTAATAAGTACCAGTGTTAGTCCAAGAGAATTTCCACGTGTGTGCCCCTACAACCTCATTCTTCGTATTACCTGACGGTGTTACTTAGTAATACTCTAGGATAATATGGGTATAGAAGTGGGTATTACAGTTGGTATCAGAGCAAGGTTTTAGAACAATACATTATATATATATAAATAGAGATACGAGTCTGGACCTTAGAAGAGACTTATAGTCCTTGTCCCCATGGGTGTGCAATAGATTTTATTGTATTTTATGACAATAGGTGTATATGTTGATTACCGGGGTAATCATCTAGAGACGTATTTGTTATTTTTTCTATTGTTTAATAATGGTAAAAATATTTTTCTTTCCCCCCATAATTTTGGTGCTTATCTTTATTTGAAATTTAGATAGTTGAGTGTGGTTAAGAAATAAGAAGTTGCACAGCTGAGATTAGTAAATTAATTCCAGTTGAAGGCGTTGTTTGTTTGTTCTTTGATTGCTGATTGTTCAATACATTTTATAAGTGAGTATCGAATATAATGTAAACGCGAAATAGCCGTTAAATTCAAACAAGAAAATAAATTACTAACGACGACAATGACAATAATAATGAAGTGAATCGTTAAATGAATATACCAATAAAAAAATGGTTAAAGGAGTTATTTTTTGAGTCAATTTGTCCGTTGGGGATTTAAAAAGTTCAGTCGGTACGTCTGATCTGCGTTATCGATAGGGATTCCTAAATATTTGCACGACGTGATTCGACATAATATTATAAGGAAGAAATTAAAGCAAATAAGTGATAGATAAAAGGAAGATATAATTGCATTTGAACATAATTGTTATTGTTAGTTAAATAATTTAGGATGTGGACTTGTCCGCTAAGTGTGTTAAGAAAATTAGTCGATACGGGTGCACACGTATTCAATAAAAGTTCTTAAACACTTAGATGAAACACTAGACATAATTTTTGAAATATTTATATATACAATTTATGTAAAATTAGAAATATTAGGAGAAAAAGAAACTAGAAATAATAATTTCTTCATATCAAAAATCAAGCAAAAAGTCATAACTGATATTTCAATCTAAAACAGTTAGCCGTAGAAACATAATATCGGTAATATTTACCATTTGTGAAGTGGAAAATGATTGCAAGGATAATCAAGTTAACCCTTATTATAATACATATCATATCTAAAAAAATAGAGAGATATTTTGTCTTCTGTTTTAGGATGACTTTGCATTTGATTCTAGTTTGCTTTAAAAATTATTGCATTGATTTACCCTTATGACTTGAGTCATTTATTTCAGTTTTGATGTAGCGTTGCTGAATTAAGTAGTTTTTATTTGTTTCTTTTATATTTCTGTTATTATCGAAATAAATTTGCTAACGACTGAGAGCATAAGTCTGGAATGGCTGGCTTTACATTTTGAGCTTGTTTATTGCATGCGATGTCATCATCCCTGTCCATGTGATACTTTTAGCAGGTTTATCGAATTTTTGCATTTTTTATTTATGTTTGTTTAAGTGGTTATCATTCGGGATATTTATTTTATTTGCTGTAACAACCTGGAAAATCAGAACCAATTTAAAAAGAAATTTATTTTGAATAGAATTAGAACGTATAAATTTATTTGAATCGAAGTTAGAATATAAATATCTGTTTTAATTATACAAGGAATTCAAAATGGCACGGTAGTTTGAAAATTCGATTTCAAATTTCAAATGAATGTACAAGATTCAAAATAAACTGAATTTTAGTGAAACCAGAAATATTTGAATCTATTTGAAAATATCTTTCCAACGAATCCGAAAAATCCAAATTTCATAGCGGGAATAAAAAGTTATGCCCAGCTGAAAATTCAGAATAGTCGCTATGGAAATATAGCCCTTAAAAATAGGGATTTTGCAAATGACCCACGTTTTCGACGAGACCACTTTTGTTGGATCCAGAATGTCAAATTATTGCTATATTCCAATTTTCATAATTTTTGGAATCAATATGTAAGCGTGGCAGATTTAAACGTGTTTGGTAATTTCAATTTGAATTTAATCGACTGGATAATGACCATTTTTCAAATGGTCTCCAAATTTGATGAAATTAGTTTTGTTAGGACCGTATCGTCAAAACATAGCCAGATCTATTTTTCTGGAATTTTTGGAGTTCGTATGGGACCCCAATAAATTGAAATGTGCGTTCGAATTTAAAATATATTGATATATATTTTAAATTTAACGAAAACTGATCGAAACAGTCGATTTGGCTTATGGAACATATCCCATTGTCTTCGGAATGAGGGTAGTTAGCCAGGGCCGACAGTCGTTAGGTCTTGTTTGGAGTTCAAAAGAAAAGTCAACCTTTTTGGAAAGTTAAATTAAAATGATAAAAAATATATAAATTATATATACTCTTTGCCCTCTCCCTCTTTCCCCTTATCAGTAAAACCCCGATTAAATAAAAAGAAAAAAAATGCGAACGGCGGGGGAGGGGGGATCCGCTGCCGCGGCGCCGCCATCGGGGAAGACCGTCGCCCCTCCTAGCTCCTCCTCTCTCTCGATCTAAACCCCCCTACCCCCGGCCATAGCACTAGAACCGCCGCTTCAAAACCCCTCACCCCGATCTGAAGTCACCAGCCACTTCCCCTCCTCCCCCCCCCCCCCCCCCCCGTGCCACCGCGATGACCCCCATCCTCCGGACGATGGCGAATCCCCCCCTCCCCCCTCTCTCTTCTAATTTAACCGTAGCCCTCCCAAAACATCGGAAAACCACAAAACCCTTAGCTCCGACCACCCACGACTCCGATGTTTCGATTTGCGTATAGCGTGAAGCCTTAGGTGGCAAATTGCATTCAGTTTCGGTCCAGGAAAATGCACAAAGAAAAAGTGAGTTTTTTTATATATATTTTTTATGCTATTTAATTTATATGTAAACAAACATATATAAAAAGATGCTGTGATTTTTATTTAGATAACCATACAAAAAAATTTTATTTTTAATTAGAAAATTTTATATTTTTAATTAAAAAAAAGTTGAGATTTTTATTATAGAAAGATTAGATTTTTGATAACGAAAAAATTAGCTTTTAAAAAAAGATACGATTTTTATATTAGGAAAGCCAAGATTTTTAAATATGAAAAGATCGGATTTTTATATGAGAAAAGATGTGATTTTTTTATATAGAAAGGCATGATTTTTAATATATAAAGATTAGATTTTTATGAATATAAACTGAGATCTTTATAGATGTAGCGATATAAAAATACGAATTTTAATATATGAATGGCATATTAAAAATACGATCTTTATTATGAAGTTAGAGATATAAAAATATGATTTTTATCATATGGATAGAGGTATGAAAATGTGATTTTTAAATATATAAACATCATATTAAAAATGAGATTTTTAATATGAACAACGTAGAAAAGACTGCGTTGGAATTCTGGGCAAATCCAGACGGTTCAGAAATTCAGAAATAGAACTGGAGGAGTGGAACCCAAAGGTGAGAACTTCTCACTAAAATAATTTCTTGTACAGTTATTTGTTTTATAACTGCATATATGAATTGGTCCCCGTCGTTCACAGACCATGGACGACTTGTGTGATTGTTTGTGTTGTGAAAATTGACTATTGATTGTGACGTGAATAAAATAAAATATATTCATGATGTGAATAAAATAAAATATATTCATGTGTTGAAAAAATAAAATATATTCATGTGTTGAATAAAATAAATTATATTCATGAGTTGAATAAAATAAAATATATTCATGATGTGAATAAAATAAAATATATTCATTTGATGAATAAAATAAACTATATTCATATGTTGAATAAAATAAAATATATTCATGTGTTGAATAAAATAAAATATATTCATATGTTGAATAAAATAAAATATATTCATGTGTTGAAATGAAATAAATATTCATTCACAAATCGGACGATTTGTTTATGTACACCCATTTGACTGATATTGATTGGGACGATAAATTTTACACATCGTCCAACTGCACAAATAATAATCAGTGTTTGTTGTTTGAAAATCCCACACAGGTATTGGGATGATATTGGACATACACTAATCCCAATATTTAGTTGTATGTCAATCGATTGGTTGACAGGCTGTTATAAGCGTTGATTATTCGTATTTAACGCTTATGCAGTTGTGTAATGCACTCTGGATGATGGTTGACTGTGTTTGATTATCGTTATGTACATGTGTGTATGAAATCCATATAAACAACATTATATGGTAATTGACTATGTCTGATTCTAGTTCAGAAAGAAGGAATATTTTTAAAATAACGAATATTTTAAAATAAGGAATATTTTAAAATAATATTCAGTAAAAGATCAAAATATGATTTTTGATGTCCGATTTGGGATGAACACGAAAATATTTAAAAATATAAAGCCGCGTCGATTAGATATGTGTCATTTTGACGCGAACGATATTTATATCGATTTTATTCATTTTCATAATGAATATCGAAAAGGAAATAATTTCAAAATCAAATATTTTGAAAATATCATCATTTATATTATAATATGTAGAATATTCAATTTTGGTTTAAAAATTGAAAAAGAAATTGGAATCGATTTTAAAATGATTTATAAAATACGTTTTGAATTGAAATCGATGAAATATATAATATATATATATTAAATGGCCTAAATAGAATGCGTCGCGCCGCGACCGTTCGCGGATTTCGACCATTGACTTCAAATTGACGTGACGGGAGATCCGACCGTCGGATTCTCCTAAAACTGGAACCGTTGGGTTCATATCGAAATGAGCTTTCCAACGAATATGAGAGATTTGAAATCTAACGGTTGGATTTGGAATTATGTCCAAATCAAATTTGGAAAAGGTCGTTGTAAGTGCAGTTCGATGACCATTTATGGAATCGACTGTACGGGCCTTGATAAAATTATTAAAAGTATTAATAATTTGTGTAAAATCATAATAAATGATTTGGAAAGAATTAGGATGAAAAATTCCATATTTGAAAAGATAAAAATATATTTTTATCGAAATGAACGAGTTATGAACTAAATTTGAAATCCAATAATTTTTAAATAAATAAATTGGATTTGAAATGGTTTTAAAAATAACCAAAATTTCCAATATATGAACTGGAATGGATTTGAATCGAAATCATCTTCGGAATATTTCGATGTTGGATTTCGTGATTATACAGGTATAGTTATGGAAATTTGAAATAAATATTTATATCGTTATTTCCAATACGATATTTGTTGGTTTCAGAATTTGATATTGAATATAAGCCAATATATTTTCTATTCAGAGCCTTGTATTTAATATCAAATGGGGTTTTGGGTTTGCCGTGAATGGTGTCTTAAATAACACTGTTCTTAAACCCAGTTAAGAAAAGAATAAATCTTTTAATTAAGATTTAGTGAAATTTTCCAGTTAATTAATATTTAATTGGAATTGAATTTAAATTGGAATGTTGGGTTTATCATGAGCAGTGTTTTAAATAACACTTGTTCTTTAACCCGATTAACAATGGAATGAGGTTTTGGGTTTTTCGTGAATGGTATCTTTAATAATACTATTCTTAAACCCAATGGAGTTAAGAAAATTAGAAACTAACTGGAGATTAGCTAAGTTGAATGGTTTACTTGGTATTGATCTGATGTTGGTTTCGGCCTTCGGAATTAATACTTAGGGAATTGTACTCTTACTAATTTACGGTTAGAGACTGATGGAATGTGATTTTGGGTTTATCGCGAACCGTGTTTTAAATGACATTGGTTCTTTAACCCAGTTAAAGACAGGATATGATTTCCCAAGTTAAATAATAATTCATATTGATATTTGGGAAGATTAAAACTAAGTGGAGTTTTAATGAATCTTTAATTAGATTGAAATGATCGAGAATGGAGTATCACCAGTTTTGCTCCAAAGCGATAGTTAAATCTTTAATTAGATTTGAATGTGAAATGGTAATTAATATTTACCTATAACATTGTGGGGTTAGATATGGAGTATCACCAGTTTTTCTCCGTGGGATGAATAGGTTGGGATTAGTAAATAAAATAAATGATTACTTCGGTGTGGTTCGCTAATCCCGACTAGTTTGGAAAACCTTAATATGGTTTGAAATGATATCCAAAGGAAGATTAAAGAATAAATGTAAAGAATTTAACTTTGATAAAAATTAATGGGAACCTTTCCCAAAGGATATGAATATTTAAATAAAAGAATATTCGAGATTGGAATGAGGCGTATGTTGTGTTTTATAGCACTTGTTTATTATATATGCAAGTTATTCAGAAAGGTCGGGTTTATACCCATTCTGAAAAACTGATTCGACGATAAGTCGACGATGAAGATGGTGGTTGAAGACCGAAGGTCTTCACATTGTTTGGATGAATACTGGTGTCTTGATTGGGTTGTACACCCAAGACAAGGTAATAAGTGGTGATCGTCCAGACGTACTTGGAGATCGAAGGATATGCGAGGACCTCTCTCATGTATTGGACATATGGGACGAGGAATAAGGTGCCTCCGATTTCGTTCAGACCCAGAACGAACTTGTAATCTGACATTGGATTTTATTCTGTGTTGATTGATTTCTATTAAATATATATCTGTTTGGCGGCGGAGAATTTATTCTCTTGCTTAACGCCCTTCTCTGAGACGTACGAGCTCAGAGGTTATATATCGATAGATATCAGTCGCACGGCATGAATTGCCTGTGTGGCATGCTGAGATGAAGTGATCAAGGCTTTTGTTGAAAAGCAGAGTCTTGTGGTTGATGATCAAAGCACGGCTTTAATATAACATAGCTTTGTGTATAGCATTAATTTGTGAGCCTCACACCTCAGTATGAGTTAAAGCGAGATAAGGGAACCCAAGGAGGACATGACGTTTCTTTCTAGCTATGGGTGGTGTCGGGGTTTTGCAAGCCCTGACATTTATATTATTTCTACCTTTGTGGTTGTTGGAATGCGAGGCGCCTCGGATATATCGGTCTCTATGGAGCCGATGGATATAGGTCCTATAGGACTGGGAAACGTGTGTTCAGGAATTGCCAATTCACTAACGTAAGTGTGGACCGGCCTTGGAGGATCCAAGGGTCTTCTCCGGGAGATCCTAAGGCATTTGCTAGAGTGTCTCGAAGCCGACGAGGAGTACATCCCTTGCCTCGACTCATGACGGAAATCCAATTTCCAATACGTGACATTTCGTTTTTATTTGTAGATCCTAGTATGGCGACATAGTGGGATGGGGCACTATGCCGTTTATGATTGATACATTTATATTTGAAGTTGTTTTCATACACTTTACACTTATAATAGTATCAAAATGATTTTTTTAAACGTACCAAGCATGTTTGGCTATTATAAGGTTAAACTCTATCCTCCGGCTTGCATTTCATTGTGTGATGGGACCTGAGTCTTATAATAGCTTTATTTTTCCAAAAAGCATTGCGTTGTTTGTTTTATGCACTGGTATTCTTAGGAGGAAACCCGTTCCGTGTTATACGGCGTGGTCCCTTGATTTACTTTATCTTTGAAGTAAAGATTTAATAACTGTTTTAGTTCTCACACCAGTCACACGACTGACCTGGAGTTTATTGTTTTAACCTAAATTCTGGGTGCCCATATTTTCCACACGGGCAGCTAGTAGTCTTGGTTTTGCAAATTTATATTCACAGGATCCTGGTTTACAGCTGGAATGATATTCAAAAAGCTCTGTATCCGTTTATCTCTTTCAGTTGTGTTATGTATTATTTTCCGCTGCTATGTAATGTATTTTAATCTCTGATATTTTTTTGATGTATAATATATATTCATACTCTGTATATTCTTGTACTCTGATGTAAATTGTTATAATAAGCAATGAAATGTTCTTCTGTTTGTGTTCTGATTCGTCTTGCCCTCAAAGCAATCCGGGCTTTCCTTTACGGGGAGGATCGGGTCGTGTCAGTTTGGTATCAGAGCTTTGGTTTGCAGAGCTCGAGAACAAGACACATTAGAACCGAATGAAAGAATTCATCAGAGATTAGATTAGCAATATCTATGTAACGACCCTGGAAAAAGCGACCTTGGTTATCCGATATATAACACCTATCGAACAATCAAAAGTCGAAATTACCGGATAGTCCAAGAAAGAAATTAGAGGGTGAGGATAGATAAGATAGAAAATTAGAACAGAAGAAGAAGAAGAAGAAGAACACAACAACATCAGAGTAACACGAATCTCACAGCGGAACGAATAAAATATAATAGACAACATATCTTGAAATCAAAGTAGTATATGTATATCATACCATTATCAGAGTACAACACTTTCATCACAGCGGAATAATCAATAGCTAGAAAAATCTTGAAGCCTCCTGCTCCAAGCTCTTCAAGCATACCTGTAAATCCTGACTACTTGACTGCCCGTACAAATTTGGGCACCCAAGAGTTTAGGGAAAACAAATCAAAATAAACTCTGGGTCAGTCATGGGACTGGTGTGAGTAAACTCAAATCATTTGGTTTAACTTTCAAAATCCTTTCGAAAGAAAAGATAATCGTAAGACCAATCCACACATAAACACGGACGGTTTTTACCTTACGATAACCCAAAACACTTTGGAAATCATATATTATCTGATATTATAATAATGTCTAATCACAAGTAATTAAAATATAGTAGAACGCTTGCATCTCACGCTCTACATATATAGTATACAAATCAAACTCGCGGGCACTTATTGGAAATTGGATTCGGACTTTGACAAGGTATGGGACCACCTGCCGATAGTGTATCTCTAGAGGCGAATACACTGGGTTCAACAAGAACATCTTGCAACCCGGCCCTCACATGACCGACCACTCATTTCGCTTGAGTGTATCGAATGTATATCACCAACGGTTGGGATCAGCAACCGTCTCCCGAATGGGACAGCATCGATAGATTAAAGAAGCAATTGGAATTTCTCTAGATAGGTGATTATACATCCTAATGGGTGCGACCCACATAGCCATGCTGCCTGCCCGATTTTTGTCATTTCCCGGTTGATGAGGCTTAAGGTCATAACGTATCTTTTGACAGATCACACCTCCATTACTTTGAATGCCACATTGTCATACCCGCCAAATCACAAATTGATTTCACCAAAAATACCACGGGTATACAGCTAAGAGAAACGAATTCCTCCGCCACCAAACGTAAGTACGTTTGAAGAGATCAACTTACGCGATCTGTTGGATATACTCTGTCAGACACTCATCCATTCACGTTTGTCCTGGGACTGGACAAACCGAAGGCACTATTCTGTAAACAGGATAGCCCTTGCACTTTACTCCGTCTTCAATATATTCAGCATACTTGATTCGCAACGCTTATGCCAATACGGAGTGGTTCTGTGGATAATAATCCAACCGGTCTCTCCATATTAACAACGTAAAATGGTCAAAAACTTTGATAGTCGGTGATTTAACTATCAAATGAAAACATGTCTGTATGCAAACAACGATATTATTTCCAGCTCGAAATTCTATCGATCAATCATCAATCATCATTAACTCTTACATCAAATTATCATGAATTTATTCTTTTCCTAATTCCTGTTTCCCTATATTTCTTATTTACTATATTTAGAAAATATACATTATTAACAAAGGAAAACATTTCCATTTTTCGTTTTCTATATTCAGGAAACATTTCTGATTCTCATTTGGAAAACATTTCCAAATCTCCTTCATTGGGTTTTAAACAGATGTTTGAATAAACATCGCTATGCCAACACCAACCATTTCGCTCATTAACTAAATTCACTTAACCACTTTCACTCTCGAACCTTATCCACTTCTTAGTCAAAACGAAGTCAATCAAGTTGGGGTATAATTACCTCTCAGACCTTAACTGAACAACATTTCTAACTTCGAAATAGACAAAGTTCAAACTTCACTCTTTAAGAAACTTCCTTGCGAACTCTCGGATTCTATTTATGAATCCACTTCCTTTACTGAATCATTTGATTATAACTATAAATGTTATAATTCCATGCTTTCAAAATATGTTAACTTAAATATATTTCCATATCTTAATTTGGATAAATAAACAACCAACTACTTTATTAACAGATAATTAAAACTTGATTTGAAATGGAAAGTAAACATTACTTCCCTTGATTCGATATAATCGAATTTCCATGTATGATTCACTCTCGAATAATCACTATCCGATAATTCTCTTTCGAATAAACTATATTCGATTCCCCTGTTTGAATAACTAATATTCGATAATCCTTTTCTTCGAATAACTAATATTCGAAAAATCTCACTTCGAATAAACCATATTCGATAATTCTCTCCTTCGAATAACTATATTCGATTTAACACACTTCGAACGAACTATATTCGATTACTCTTCTCGAATAAACTATATTCGATAACTCTACTTCGAATAGGTGATATTCGATTAATTCCCTTTTTGACTAACCCTACTTAATTTACTAATACTCGACTAACTCGACTTAATTAACTTCTATTGATTAATTACTATTTGATTTAACACCATTTGCTTGACTCTAGATCGCAGCGATCACAATGGTTACGCCTGATTCCCCCAGGAAACATCCGACAGCCGTAGGCTATCTGCAGCCCTGCGAATTACGCTAGCAGTCGTGCTAAATGGAAATTCATCCTTAAATAACTTTGTCTATTTTTAACTCTATCTCGAATAATTAGATTCGATCAATTCTAATTGAATAACTAATATTCAATTAACTCTTATTCGATTACTATATTTGAATAACTCTAGTTCGATTTGACTCAAAACGATTAACTCTAACTGATTAACTCTAACTGGTTAATTCTAACTGAATAACTCTAACTGGATAACTCTAACTGAATAACTCTAACTGGTTAACTCTAACTAACTAACTCTAACTGTTTAACTTTACGGTTTAACTCTGACAGTTTAACTTCAACGGTTTAACTCTAACAGTTTAACTCCAACTGTTTAACTCTAACAGTTTAACTCCAACTGTTTAACTCTAACAGTTTAACTCCAACGGTTTAACTCCAGTTGATTAACTCTTTTGAATTAATCCCTTTGACTTTTCTCTTTTGAATAATTCCTTTGGAATAATTCCTTTGAATTACCTCCCTTGAATAGATTCTTTTTCTATTCGTTTACTCAACAAATAACTATTCTCTTTTCGCTTCTATTTATTTAACAAATAAATATTCCTTTTAACTTTTCTATTTATTCAACAAATAAATATTTCTTTTAAATTTTCTATTTATTTAACAAATAAGTACTTCTTTCAACTTTTCTTTATTCCCTACATGAATATTCCCTTTTCAATTCCATTTGTAAATACTTTTACGAATGTTTCCCTTTTTATTTCTATTTGTAATCGTTTCACAAATATTTCCCTTCTATTTGATTTCACCAATATTTTTCCTTCTATTTGATTTCACTAATATTTTCCCTTCTATTTGATTTCACCAATATTTTCCCTTCTATTTGATTTCACCAATATTTGTTTTTTTACAAATGCTTTGATTCTATAATCATTTTCTCTCATGAAATTCTCTTCCTTTTATATATAAAATCTATTGATTTTATATAAATAATTTATTTTCAAAATAGACTTTGAAAATCCCTTTTCACTTTCTAGTATCACTTATGGTATAAAAATACCAAATCAAAAGGTTCAATCATCATCCAAACACACAGGTTCAACAACAGATGATATAACACATCATATATCAGAATATATGAAAAACGGTAAATAAATGTTGAGGAATCCAGTTGGATTCCTCCGACCTGTTTCCCTGCATCCACAGATGTCAGTCAACATAAATAACATGGAGGTAAAATATTCTGATAAACAGAATCAATATTTCGATACGATTTATATATATATCGTTATCGATATTTTCAATCAACTGACTAGCAGTTCAACCAAACAGCCAATACACAGCAAATCAGCCAATATTTATCAATTCTAAAAATACTTTAGAGAAATATAAAGTGTTCAGAGTTAGTGAGATTTACTCACATTGGACGGTTTATCGTTGAATAACGATAATCAGTCATTGATTTGGTTCAGGCGTTTAAATTTGCCATAAATCCAAACGAGCTCCAATCCACTTGCGGTCAGTTCCATTGCGTAGTGCTTGTCCATACGATCCCAACGGATCCTGTTTCGTTAAATTTCGTTAATGTATGCAAAAGTTATGCTATTTACAATATTTACCTAATTTAAATGAATATATATATTTAATTAAATTAATTAAATTATTTTTATCTTAATTAATTTCTAATTGCGTTATTAGCCAAATTACCTTCCCTGCCCTTCTAAAAAAATCCTACTTTCCCATCTCTAGCCATATCCAATTTTTCTTTAAAATTGAAAAACCATTTTAATATTAATTAAATTTAATTTTCAAATAAAATATTTAAAAATATTCATTTAATTATAACTTAAAATTTTTAACCCGGATCAAAAATCTGCTTCCACTCATTTTAAAGTATTTTTCGATAAGAATCCAACGGTCCTTGTTTCGTGGAAATCCGACTTGTTTTGAAAAAGTTATAGGCTTTTAAAGTTTATGGTTAAAAATTACGAAAATGCCCCTGGTCTGTTTTAAATTCAAATTAAATTCAAATTAAATTTTAAATTTAAATTTAAATTTAAATTAATCATCCCATCCGTCGGATCAGTTAGGGATAGCCAGGGAGAGCAGGAAACTATATTTTCCAAACTCAAGCCTTAGACACTATCCTCTCTGCCACCCTTAGAATGTTCTGATATTTATTTTCACAAATTCTATTTTAATTATAATATATATATATATATATATTACAAAAATAAATAAATAAATAAATATTATTTAAAAACTTACCCCGTGAAGCCCAAGCCTCTGCCTAAGAGTCCCTAGCTCCCCGTCTTGCCCTCCTTTCTCCCTTTCTTCCCTTTTCCCTATTTCCTAATATTTTATTATTATTTCTGCCATTGCCAAAGCTTGAAAGAGGAGGAGGAGGAGTGAGTTTAAAATGAAGGGGGGGGGCTATTTATAGCCGAAGGAGTCACATGGATTGCTGAGGTGGCGCGAATCCAACGGTCGAAAATGGATGGCTATGATTAATCCTTAAATTAATTAAATTATAAATAAATTTAATAATTTATGAATAGTAAAGTGTGTTTTCTCAACCCTATTCAGACGTTAATTTGACTTACTTATTGATACCTTATCCAAAATCTTTTTCAACCATGTTGTTCAATTTTTCTTGCTCTTCAATACTATATAAAAATATATCAATTTTGAATTTGTTTGAACTTTCAAATAATTTAAATTCAAATTCAAAATAGTGTTTTGTGTTAGTTTCAACACCTTCCGGTCTTATGTTGGAGTATCAAACGATAACGGTTTTCAGAAATTCTTCCACCATCTGGTCCGGTTTTTAACGTACTTCAATCCTATGTATTCAAATCAAAAATCGGAGTTCGTTTAGATTTTCAAATAATTTATTTAAATTTTGTTTCCTTAATAACTTTCTATATCCGTTATAGGATTTTCCCAGATTTCATATATAGCTAATATCCTATGTTTAGAATTTTCCTGGATAGGTCTCAGGTTCCAGTTTTGTCGTTAGCATTAGCAAATTCCAATTACCGTCAAAATTTAGTTCAAATTTTGGCCTTTTATTTTTCCTTTTCCACATACGGATGCCATTTTTGACGTAACTTGGTTGGTTACCTAATTTCATCATTTCGGATTTAATGAAACTGATTTCATCGAAATCCGAGTTCGTTAGCTACTACTTCCTTTGTAAACGTACTATTTTTAATTAAAAATTTATCCTTTTATACTGCCAGTTCACATTATATTGCAGATCCACTAAATTTCTACCATTTCGGAATAAAATAAAATATTCAAAATTATTGAAATTAAACCATCTAGAATTCCAAAATATTAAAAAAAAACATTTTTAAATAATAACTAAATGGTCAAAAAATCTGGGTCGTTACAATCTAATGAGAATTACTCGTTAGAGATAGGATCAGTAGTATCCTAGAACGGGTGTAAAGAGTAGTGTTTTTAAAATAAAAATGGAAAACAAATTCTGTTTTGAAAAAAATTAAATCTAATTATACGTATTTGATTATATTATTTTATATTGAATTTGGATAATCGAGTATATAAAGATTTTGCATATACGCCTTGCAAATGTATTTTCGAAGTTTTAATATACTGGATGGATATAGAGTCATACTCCAGTCGCCCGGAGATGATACTGATGGTTGATATATCATCATCAGTGTTTATGTTCGAGTTTTGAAAGTGTGATATCTATATATTACCAATTGGCTGGTGTGAGAACAAAAACTAGATAGGGTTATTGTTGTAAATTGGCATCAAAAACATGATTTTCTGTATATATGTAAGAACCCGTTACTTCCCCGTGAAGGAAAGAGCGGATACTTTGAGAACAACACACAAATGAACACAGACGGAAGAACATTTCATTATATATTACAACAATGCATCAGATATAAGAATATACATAGTATAAATGAATAAATTACATTCGATAAATATCAGAGATTACAATAAATTACATAGCAGCGGAAAATAATACAAAGCACAACTGAAGGTGATATACGGATACAGAGCTTTTCGGATATCATTCCAGCTGTAAACCAGGATCCTGTGAATATAAATCTACAAAACCAAAACTACTAGCTGCCCGTGTGGAAAATAGGGGCACCCAGAGTTTAGGTTAAAACAATAAACTCCAGGTCAGTCATGTGACTGGTGTGAGAACTAAAACAGTTATTTAAAACTTTATTTTAAAAGAGAGTAATTCAAGGGACCACGCCGTATAACACGGAACGGGTTTCCTTCCAAGAATACCAGTGCATAGAATAAATAACGCAATGCTTTTTCGAAAAATGAAGCTATTATAAGACCCAGGTCCCATCACACAATGCAACGCAAGCCGGAGGATAGGGTTTTCCCTTATAATAGCCAAACATGCTTGGTACGTTTAAAAACAAATCATTTGATACTATAATAAGTGTATAGTGTCAAAACAATTTCAATCATAAATATAAATCATAGACGACATGGGTACCATATATCATGTCGCCATACTAGTTCTACAATTAAAACCGCAATACACGTATTGGAAATTGGATTTCCGTCATGAGTCGAGGCAAGGGGCAAGCTCCTCTCCGCGTTCGAGACACTCTGGCAAATGCCTCAGGACTACACACTCTGGGCAATCCTGGGATCCTCCAAGGCCGGTCCTTACTTACGTTAGAGGATTGGCAATTCCTGAACACACGTTTTCCGGTCCTTACAGACCTAAAATCGAGGCGCCTCGCATCCAAACCACAAAGGTGAAAAGTATATAAATGTCAGGGCTGGTAGGTCACTGACACCACCCATAGCTAGAAAGAAACGTCGTGCACTCCTTGGGTCCTCATCCCGTTTTTGACTCATACCGAGGTGTGAGGCTCGCGAATTCACGTTATACACAAAGCTACGCCACAAAGGCCGTGCTTTGATCATCAACCACAAGACTTTGCTTTTCAACAGAAGCCTTGATCTATGCAACTCAGCGTGCCACACAGGCAATTCATGCCATGCGATTGATATCTATCGATATATAACCTCTAAGCTCGTATGTCTCAGAGAAGGGCGTTAAGCAAGAGAATAAATTCTCCGCCGCCAAACAGATATATATTTAACAGAAATCAATCAACACAGAATAAAATCCAATGTCAGACACACAATCCATTTAGAAGTTCGTTCTAGGTCTGATCGAAACCGGAGGCACTTTCCTCGCATATCCATCCATCTCTAAGTACGTCTGGACGACCACCAACTATTTCCATCCTCTTGGGTGTACAGCCCAATCAGGATCGTCAGTAATTATCCAAACGATGTGAAGACTTCCGGTCTTCGACCACCTTCTTCATCTTCGACATATCGTCGAATCGGTTATTCAGAATGGGTATAAACCCGGCCTTTCCGAACAACCCGCGTATATTAAAAACAAATGTTAAACAAACACAACATACGCCTCATTCCAACTCAGAATATCCTTTTATTCATAAAATCACATTTTTAGGGAAAGGTTCCCATTAATTTTATCCAAGATAAATTCTTTAAAATTTATCCTTTAATCTTCCTTTGGATGACATTTCAAACCAAATTATGGTTTTCTAAACTAGTCGAGATTAGCGAACCACACCGAAGTAATTAATTATTTTATTTCCCAATCCCAACCTATTCATCCCATGAAGCAAAACTGGTAATACTCCATATCTAATACTATGGTGTTATCGGTAAAATTAATTACCATTTCACGTTCAAATCTAATTAAAGATTTAACTATCGCTTTGGAGCAAAACTGGCGATACTCCATTCTCGCTCATTTCTAAATTTGATAATTTAGATTATAGATTCACATTTCAACCTAATCGCAGATTCGTGAAGACTCCTTTTACTGGGTTAAAGAACTAGGTGTTATTTAAAACACAGTTCACGACAAACCCAAATCACATTCTATTTATCGTCGGGTTAAAGAACTGTGTTGTTTAAAACACAGTTCATGATAAACCCACAAATCAATTCTAGTTCAATTCAAATCAAATATATTAGGAATTCCGATTATTTAAAACCCCTTTTTAAATCTAATTTATTTATTTAAAAATAATTTGGTTTTAAATTTACTTCAAAACTAGTTCATTTCGATAAAAATCAATTTTTATCTTTTCAAATATGGAGTTTTTCACCCCAATTTTTCCCAAATCATTTCTTATGATTTTACACAAATTATTACTATTTTTAATAATTTTATTAAGGCCCGTACAATCGATTTCCAATAATGGCCATCGAACTGCACTTACAACGACCTTTTCTGAATTTGATTTGGACGTATCTCCAAATCCAACTGTTAGATTTCAAATTTCTAATATTCGTTAGAAAGCGCTTTTCGATACGAACCCAACGGTTCCGGTTTTAGGAGAATCCGACGGTCGGATCTCCCGTAATGTCCGTTTGAAATAAATGGTCGAAATTCACGAACTGCCGCAGCGCGGCGCGTTCTATTCAGGCCATTATATATATAATATATATATATATATATTGTATATACTTCGTCGATTTCTAATTAAAAGCGAATTTTATAAATAGTTTTGAATTCGTTTCAAAAACAATTTCTACCTTTATTTCAAATTCAAATCAAAATTGAATTTCCTATTATAAATCCTTTTTGCTTTCATTTCTATTTGATTTCCATTCAAATCGATTTTAATTCGATTCGAAATCATTTCCTTTTTAATTCAATTTCGTTTCGAATTCATTTTCTTTTCAATTCAAATTCGTTTTCTATTCAATTCAAATCAAATTCGTTATAAATTCGATTGAAATCAAATTCGTTTTCTACTCCATTCGAATTCATTTCGTTTTCTATTCAGTTCGAATTCAATTTCTTTTCAAATCAAATTCGTTTTCTATTCAATTCAAATTAAATTTGTTATATATTCGATTCATTTCGAAATCGCTTTATATTCAATTCATTTCGAAATCGTTTTATATTCAATTCATTTCGAAATCGTTTTATATTCAATTCATTTCGACATCGTTTTATATTCAATTCATTTCGAAATCGTTTTATATTCAATTCATTTCGAAATCGTTTTATATTCAATTCATTTCGAAATCGTTTTATATTCAATTCATTTCGAAATCGTTTTATATTCAATTCATTTCGAAATCGTTTCCTATTCAATTCATTTCGAAATCGTTTCCTATTCAATTCAATTCGAATTTGTTTTCTATTCGTTTCAATTCAAATTTGTTTTCTATTCGTTTCAATTTAAATTGGTTTTCTATTCGTTTCAATTCAAATTGGTTTTCTATTCGTTTCAATTCAAGTTGGCTTTCTATTCGTTTCAATTCAAATTTGTTTTCTATTCGTTTCAATTCAAATTGGTTTTCTATTCGTTTCAATTCAAATTGATTTTCTATTCGTTTCAATTCAAATTTCATTTCAAAATATTCGATTTCAATATCACTTTTCAATATTCATTTCGAAATCACTTTTCAATATTCATTTTGAAATGAATAAATCGATATAAATATCGTTCGCGTCAAAATGGCGTCAATCTAATCAACACGGCTTCATATATTTCTATTTTCAAATATTCTATTTTCAACAAATGAGTATTTATTTTTGTCAACACACGACTAATCTCAACAAATGAGTACTGTCCACGTGTGACTATTTTTGTTAAATTATTTCGTTCAACACATGACTAATCTCAATGGATGAGTACAGTCAACACATGAACCTTTATTTTATAGTGATAAAGATATAAATTTTATTGTTAAAATATTTCGTTCAACACATGACTAATCTCACGAATGAGTACAGTCAACACATGAACCATTACTTTATAATATTCTTTATCTTCTAAATTGGAATGAGGCCCAATCAATCACCATACAATGTTAATTATATGGATTTTCATACATCACACGTATATAATAGCATTGAAAAATAATCAACCATCAACCAAGGTGCACCACACTGTATAAGCATCAAATATAAATATCTAACGCTTATAACTGCCTGTCAATCAATCGATCGACATATTTAATCAATCAGGATGAGTGAACTTCAAATTTCATCCCAACACCCGTGTGGGGTTTCAAATCAACAAACACAGATTTTTATTTGTGCAGTTGGGCGACGTGTAAAATTTATCGACCCAATCAATGTCCTTCAAATAGGTGTACATAAACAAACCGTCCGGCTTGTAAATGAATATTTATTTATTCACATTCACGTTAAAAATTATATTTTTAACGACAAAACATTTTATTTTAACTTATGAATTTCTATTCAGTTCATTCTTTAAAAAAAATGATATTTTTATTTTTCTAAATTATTTTAGAAAATTTCGGCGGCATAACGGCACGATACTAGAAACGGGACGAGGTCTAGCCTTATCCCCGGTCTAGTGAAGGCCCATGCCATTCACACATCAATCAAATTCACCAAACAACCAAATTCAAATCAAATCATCTAACTAATTTATGCAACCAAACAAACAAGTCCATGGTCTGTGAACGATTGTGTCGGGTGCTACTAAGCACCGTCTGCATCCTAGTATATATATATAACTAGAAAAAAAATTGAAGAGTGAGAAATTCTCACCAATAGCTATCCAAATTCCACGACTCTTCTTTTAGAGAAATCTTCGTTGTTATCGCATTTTTGTCATCTTCGTTGTTGTAGCCACTACATATATAAAAATCACATTTTTATATACTGATGTCTTTAAAATAAAAATCACATTTTTATTTGTTCACTTTCAATTTAGAAATCATATTTTTATAATCACTTCATATATTTAAAAATCGAATTTTTACATCGCTATTCAATATATAAAAATCGAATTTTTTACTATGCTATTCAATATATAAAAATCGAATTTTTACTATGCTATTCAATATATAAAAATCGAATTTTTACTATGCTATTCAATATATAAAAATCCTATTTTTATAACGATGTTATATAGATAAAAATTCTATTTTTATCCCGCTATCCTTCATATAAAGATTTCGCCTTTTCTAAAATATAGATGTCGCCTTTTCAAAAATTTCATTATAAAAATCACATTTTCATTTTGCTACACATATAAAGATGATATTTCTAATATTCCTATCATGTAAAAATTATATTTTTAATTCTCTATCTAAACAAAAATCATATTTTTACATCTTCTACTTAATAAAGATTATATTTTTAATACTTTAAAAATATAAAAATCATATTTTTAATACTTTAAAAATATAAAAATCATATTTTTATTTGCTACTTCACATGAACAAAAATCTAACCTTTGTTTAAGTTAAAAATCAAACCTTTGTTTAAATTAAAAATCTATATGACATATATATATATATATATATATATATATGAAAATTGTATATTTTCTAACTTCAAAATAAAAATGATAATTTTTATCGTCATAAAATTCAACCTTTATCATTTTAAAAATAATATTATTTCAGTTTTAAAGATCATACTTTCTTTCTCTCTTTTTTTTTATACATATACAAAATCAGTTTTATTAACAAGAAAACCCAGAATAAATAAAAGTAAAAATACTTACAGGTTTTAGAAAAGAGGAGGGGTTGATCGGAGGAGGGCTCGGCGGTCATCGGCCGGCGCGCGGTGGTGGTCCCACCTGGAGGCGTCGCGATCTATTTGGGGGGGGTTTCGATTTACTGGAGGGACGAGGGGTAGGGGTGTGGTGGTTCGGAGGTGGCGATGGGGAGGCGAGGCCCTCGCCTGGATGGCGGCGCGTCGGTCGATTAGGGCGTAGGGTTATTTTTTTTCCTTTTTTCTCTTTTCATTTTGAAATGAATGGGGGGGCCTGGGTAGTTAAGGAGAGGGAAGAGTTTTTTTTTAATTATTTAATTTTCCACCAAAAAGCAACTTTTATTTTTGACCTCAAAACGAGGCCTACCGCCTGTCGTCCATAGC
Source organism: Allium sativum (assembly GCA_030737875.1). Classification (NCBI taxonomy): domain Eukaryota; kingdom Viridiplantae; phylum Streptophyta; class Magnoliopsida; order Asparagales; family Amaryllidaceae; genus Allium; species Allium sativum. Next base: position 177,481,073 of record CM060909.1, on the reverse strand, counting down.
GCTTCACCCCCATTCCAAACACAATGAGATATGTATCGTAGGCTGATTCGATCGTTTCGATCAGTTTCCGTTGAATTTACATTTAAATCACTATATTGAATTTTAAACGTACATTTCAAATTACCGGGGTCACATACTAACTCGAAAAATTCCCGAAAAATATTTTCTAGCTTCGTATTGACGATACGGTCCTAACAAAACTAGTTTCGTCGAATTCCGAGACCGTTGGAAAATGGCCATTTTCCAGTCGATTAAAATCAACCAAAACTGGTCAAATGCGTTTTCCTTTGCCACGCTCACATATTGATTCGAAAAATTATGAAATTTAAAACCTAGCAATAATTTGACATCACGGATCCAACAAAAGTGGTTTCGTCGAAATCCGAGGTCGTTTGCAAAATTCCCATTTTTAAGGGCCTGAATTCCATAGCGACTATTCAGAATTTTCAACTGGACATATCTTTTGAATCCCACTATGAAATCTCGATTTTTCGGATTCGTTGGAAAGATACTATCAATTACATCCTATCATTTTTGGTTTCACTAAAATCCGGATTGTTTTGCACCCGGTACATTCAATTGAAGTTTGAAATCGAATTATCGAACTACCGTGCCATTTTCAATTCTATTTATAATTATATATAAATATTTATATTTTAACGACGACGCGTATAAATATATACGTTCGAATTATATTCAAAATAAATTTCTCGTCGATTTTATTTAAAATAATCTATTTTAAATATTCAAAATTCGCTAAAATTGCCAAAATAAAAATTTTAAACTGGCTCAGAATTTCCGGGTTATTACAATCTCCCCCACTTAAAACTTTTCGTCCTCGAAAAGGAACAAAGTCGAAAGTGGTTTGATTAATCAACTCTACGTTCGATCGGGCTTCCATTCTCCAACTTTTCAGTTTCTAAGAATTTTCAAATTCTTCAAAAATTTGGCTAACACCCTAAATTTTCGAAAATTTCACCATAACCTCCCCTGCACCGGGAGCCACGGGAAAATCCCGAAATTGCCATATAGGCCTTCTGATCTCAAAAAGAAAAAGAAAAAGCCAAGCGGCTAGCCAATAGGCTCATAAAATCATCATCACCCAAACAAAACAGTAAATTATGTAGTAAACATGTACCTATTTGTCGGGCAAACAATTTTATTCTTCGGCTCTAGCCTCCTTGTTATGACCTGTTCAATGTAAGTACATATATATGCAAACAAATGCGACTAATTTTCAATACAGTTCAAAATTTGGTTCAATTAGGCTAAATGGTTCAAAATTATCAAACAAATGAACAAACAACACAAACATCAATCAATTAGTGAATTAGAGTTTCAAATTCATAATTTTGATATGTATACTGAAAATCATGTTCTTGATGCCAATTCACAACAATGTGTTCTAACTATATAAGGTTTGGTTCTCACACCAGTCGATGGAAACATATAGAAAGCACACCTTCGAAACACGAAACTAATTACTGGTGACGACGCGTCAATCATCAGAATCAGGTCCGTGCGACTAGAGTGTGATTATATATCTATCTAATATATTTAAACTTCGAATATACGTTCATGACGCGTATATGCAAATTCTTTATATATTCGATTGTCCATATTCCAAATAAATAAATATTCAAATACGTATAAAATGGTTTCAATTTTCAAAACAAAATTTGTTTTCAATTGAAAAATATACTCTTCACACCCGTTCTAGGATACTACTTATCCTATCTCTAACGAGTCATTCTAATTGGATATTTCTAATCCAATATCTGATGAATTCTTTCGAATGGTTCTAATGTGTCTTGTTCTCGAGCTCTGTAAACCAAAGCTCTGATACCACTGTAAGAACCCGTTACTTCCCCGTGAAGGAAAGAGCGGATACTTTGAGAACAACACACAAATGAACGTAGACGGAAGAACATTTCATTATATATTACAACAATGCATCAGATACAAGAATATACAGAGTATAAATGAATAAATTACATTCGATAAATATCAGAGATTACAATAAATTACATAGCAGCGGAAAATAATACAAAGCACAACTGAAGGTGATATACGGATACAGAGCTTTCCGGATATCATTCCAGCTGTAAACCAGGATCCTGTGAATATAAATCTGCAAAACCAAAACTACTAGCTGCCCGTGTGGAAAATAGGGGCACCCAGAGTTTAGGTTAAAACAATAAACTCCAGGTCAGTCATGTGACTGGTGTGAGAACTAAAACAGTTATTTAAAACTTTATTTTAAAAGAGAGTAATTCAAGGGACCACGCCGTATAACACGGAACGGGTTTCCTCCCAAGAATACCAGTGCATAGAATAAATAACGCAATGCTTTTTCGAAAAATGAAGCTATTATAAGACCCAGGTCCCATCACACAATGCAACGCAAGCTGGAGGATAGGGTTTTCCCTTATAATAGCCAAACATGCTTGGTACGTTTAAAAACAAATCATTTGATACTATAATAAGTGTATAGTGTCAAAACAATTTCAATCATAAATATAAATCATAGACGGCATGGGTACCATATATCATGTCGCCATACTAGTTCTACAATTAAAACCGCAATACACGTATTGGAAATTGGATTTCCGTCATGAGTCGAGGCAAGGGGCAAGCTCCTCTCCGCGTTCGAGACACTCCAGCAAATGCCTCAGGACTACACACTCTGGGCAATCCTGGGATCCTCCAAGGCCGGTCCTCACTTACGTTAGAGGATCGGCAATTCCTGAACACACGTTTCCTGGTCCTTACAGACCTAAAATCGAGGCGCCTCGCATCCAAACCACAAAGGTGAAAAGTATATAAATGTCAGGGCTGGTAGGTCACTGACACCACCCATAGCTAGAAAGAAACGTCGTGCACTCCTTGGGTCCTCATCCCGTTTTTGACTCATACCGAGGTGTGAGGCTCGCGAATTCACATTATACACAAAGCTACGCCACAAAGGCCGTGCTTTGATCATCAACCACAAGACTTTGTTTTTCAACAGAAGCCTTAATCTATGCAACTCGGCGTGCCACACAGGCAATTCATGCCATGCGATTGATATCTATCGATATATAACCTCTAAGCTCATATGTCTCAGAGAAGGGCGTTAAGCAAGAGAATAAATTCTCCGCCGCCAAACAGATATATATTTAACAGAAATCAATCAACACAGAATAAAATCCAATGTTAGACACACAATCCATTTACAAGTTCGTTATGGGTCTGAACGAAACCGGAGGCACTTTCCTCGCATATCCATCCATCTTCAAGTACGTCTGCACGACCACCAACTATTTCCATCCTCTTGGGTGTATAGCCCAATCAGGATCGTCAGTAATTATCCAAACGATGTGAAGACTTCCGGTCTTCGACCACCGTCTTCATCTTCGACATATCGTCGAATCGGTTATTCAGAATGGGTATAAACCCGGCCTTTCCGAACAACCCGCGTATATTAAAAACAAATGTTAAACAAACACAACATACGCCTCATTCCAACTCAGAATATCCTTTTATTCATAAAATCACATTTTTAGGGAAAGGTTCCCATTAATTTTATCCAAGATAAATTCTTTAAAATTTATCCTTTAATCTTCCTTTGGATGACATTTCAAACCAAATTATGGTTTTCTAAACTAGTCGAGATTAGCGAACCACACCGAAGTAATTAATTATTTTATTTCCCAATCCCAACCTATTCATCCCATGAAGCAAAACTGGTAATACTCCATATCTAATACTATGGTGTTATCGGTAAAATTAATTACCATTTCACGTTCAAATCTAATTAAAGATTTAACTATCGCTTTGGAGCAAAACTGGCGATATTCCATTCTCGCTCATTTCTAAATTTGATAATTTAGATTATAGATTCACATTTCAACCTAATTGCAGATTCGTTAAGACTCCTTTTACAAGGTTAAAGAACTAGGTGTTATTTAAAACACAGTTCACGACAAACCCAAATCACATTCTATTTATCGTCGGGTTAAAGAACTAGTGTTGTTTAAAACACAGTTCACGATAAACCCACAAATCAATTCTACTTCAATTCAAATCAAATATATTAGGAATTCCGATTATTTAAAACCCCTTTTTAAATCTAATTTATTTATTTAAAAATAATTGGGTTTTAAATTTAGTTCAAAACTAGTTCATTTCGATAAAAATCCATTTTTATCTTTTCAAATATGGAGTTTTTCACCCCAATTTTTCCCAAATCATTTCTTATGATTTTACACAAATTATTACTACTTTTAATAATTTTATTAAGGCCCGTACAATCGATTTCCAATAATGGCCATCGAACTGCACTTACAGCGACCTTTTCTGAATTTGATTTGGACGTATCTCCAAATCCAACCGTTAGATTTCAAATTTCTAATATTCGTTAGAAAGCTCTTTTCGATACGAACCCAACGGTTCCGGTTTTAGGAGAATCCGACGGTCGGATCTCCCGTAAAGTCCGTTTGAAATAAATGGTCGAAATTCACGAACTACCGCGGCGCGGCGCGTTCTATTCAGGCCATTATATATATATAATATATATATATTGTATATACTTCGTCGATTATTAATTAAAAACAAATTTTATAAATAGTTTTGAATTCGTTTCAAAAACAATTTCTACCTTTATTTCAAATTCAAATCAAAATTGAATTTCCTATTATAAATCCTTTTTGCTTTCATTTCTATTTGATTTCCATTCAAATCGATTTTAATTCGATTCGAATTCATTTCCTTTTTAATTCAATTTCGTTTCGAATTCATTTTCTTTTCAATTCAAATTCGTTTTCTATTCAATTCAAATCAAATTCGTTATATATTCGATTGAAATCAAATTCGTTTTCTATTCCATTCGAATTCATTTCGTTTTCTATTCAGTTCGAATTCAATTTCTTTTCAAATCAAATTCGTTTTCTATTCAATTCAAATTAAATTCGTTATATATTCGATTCATTTCGAAATCGCTTTATATTCAATTCATTTCGAAATCGTTTTATATTCAATTCATTTCGAAATCGTTTTATATTCAATTCATTTCGAAATCGTTTTATATTCAATTCATTTCGAAATCGTTTTATATTAAATTCATTTCGAAATCGTTTTATATTCAATTCATTTCGAAATCGTTTTATATTCAATTCATTTCGAAATCGTTTTATATTCAATTCATTTCGAAATCGTTTCCTATTCAATTCAATTCGAATCTGTTTTCTATTCGTTTCAATTCAAATTGGTTTTCTATTCGTTTCAATTCAAATTGGTTTTCTATTCGTTTCAATTCAAATTGGTTTTCTATTCGTTTCAATTCAAATTGGTTTTCTATTCGTTTCAATTCAAATTGGTTTTCTATTCGTTTCAATTCAAATTGGTTTTCTATTCGTTTCAATTCAAATTTCATTTCAAAATATTCGATTTCAATATCACTTTTCAATATTCATTTCGAAATCACTTTTCAATATTCATTTTGAAATGAATAAATCGATATAAATATCGTTCGCGTCAAAATGGCGTCAATCTAATCAACACGGCTTCATATATTTCTATTTTCAAATATTCTATTTTCAACAAATGAGTATTTATTTTTGTCAACACACGACTAATCTCAACAAATGAGTAATGTCCACGTGTGACTATTTTTGTTAAATTATTTCGTTCAACACATGACTAATCTCAACGGATGAGTACAGTCAACACATGAACCTTTATTTTATAGTGATAAAGATATAAATTTTATTGTTAAAATATTTCGTTTAACACATGACTAATCTCACGAATGAGTACAGTCAACACATAAACCATTACTTTATAATATTCTTTATCTTCTAAACTGGAATGAGGCCCAATCAATCACCATACAATGTTAATTATATGGATTTTCATACATCACACGTATATAATAGCATTGAAAAATAATCAACCATCAACCAAGGTGCACCACACTGTATAAGCATCAAATATAAATATCTAACACTTATAACAGCCTGTCAATCAATCGATCGACATATTTAATCAATCAGGATGAGTGAACTTCAAATTTCATCCCAACACCCGTGTGGGGTTTCAAATCAACAAACACAGATTTTTATTTGTGCAGTTGGGCGACGTGTAAAATTTATCGACCCAATCAATGTCCTTCAAATAGGTGTACATAAACAAACCGTCCGGCTTGTAAATGAATATTTATTTATTCACATTCACGTTAAAAATTATATTTTTAACGACAAAACATTTTATTTTAACTTATGAATTTCTATTCAGTTCATTCTTTAAATAAAATGATATTTTTATTTTTCTAAATTATTTTAGAAAATTTCGGCGGCATAACGGCACGATACTAGAAACGGGACGAGGTCTAGCCTTATCCCCGGTCTAGTGAAGGCCCACGCCATTCACACATCGATCAAATTCACCAAACAACCAAATTCAAATCAATTCATCTAACTAATTTATGCAACCAAACAAACAAGTCCATGGTCTGTGAACGATTGTGTCGGGTGCTACTAAGCACCGTCTGCATCCTAGTATATATATATAACTAGAAAAGAAATTGAAGAGTGAGAAATTCTCACCAATAGCTATCCAAATTCCACGACTCTTCTTTTAGAGAAATCTTCATTGTTATCGCATTTTTGTCATCTTCGTTGTTGTAGCCACTACATATATAAAAATCACATTTTTATATACGGATGTCTTTAAAATAAAAATCACATTTTTATTTGTTCACTTTCAATTTAGAAATCATATTTTTATAATCACTTCATATATTTAAAAATCGAATTTTTACATCGCTATTCAATATATAAAAATCGAATTTTATACTATGCTATTCAATATATAAAAATCGAATTTTTACTATGCTATTCAATATATAAAAATCGAATTTTTACTATGCTATTCAATATATAAAAATCGAATTTTTACTATGCTATTCAATATATAAAAATCCTATTTTTATAACGATGTTATATAGATAAAAATTCTATTTTTATCCCGCTATCCTTCATATAAAGATTTCGCCTTTTCTAAAATATAGATGTCGCCTTTTCAAAAATTTCATTATAAAAATCACATTTTCATTTTGCTACACATATAAAGATGATATTTCTAATATTCCTATCATGTAAAAATTATATTTTTAATTCTCTATCTAAACAAAAATCATATTTTTACATCTTCTACTTAATAAAGATTATATTTTTAATACTTTAAAAATATAAAAATCATATTTTTAATACTTTAAAAATATAAAAATCATATTTTTATTTGCTCACTCGATCAAAGTCAACTAATGTAAATCCATGCTCATCCACTTGCGTAGCGCGAGGGTTGTCAGCCCATTTACATTGAAATATAGGGATTGTGAAGTCCTTATACTCAAGCTCCCAAATATTTTCAATTATCCCGTAATATGTCATTGTCACATCTATTGGTCTTTTATCCTTAGCACTAGCAAATTCTCTTGAAGATGCAACAACACTAACCCCACTATTTTACATTTTGCTCTTCTCATCCTGACGCTTCGTATAAAATACATACCCATTAATATCATATCCTTCATATGAGTTAACTTGAACTAGAGGCCCATATGCCAACCATCTTATCGTGTCAGAAATATCATGATTTTCTTCACGCACTCGAGAAAATACCATTTCTTTAAACCAATCAATGAAGGAGCTGTTATGTTCATTTGTCAACCATATTTCATTCTTAGAAGGATTCTTAGATTTTAGAAGTGTCATGTGCTCCTCCAAGTAAGGATGAACCACGCTAAGATGTTGTAAAACAAGTAGGTGGGCTTTCTGAATCATTTCATTACCAATTGAAATCAGTTTTAACCCAATTGTGCCATGGCCATCAAGTCGTTCATCATGCCGAGACTTAGAAAGTCCAATAGGCTCAACACCAGTTAAATATTGAGTGACAAACTCAATAATCTCCTCATCTACAGTACCTTCTACGATACTAGCTTCAGGTCTATATCTATTCTTTGTTTTCCTTTTTAAAGTACCCATGTGCATTTCAAAAGGATACATATATCTCATAAACACAGGACCACAAATCTTAATTTCCCGTACAAGATGAACTACCAAATGCACCATAATATCAAAAAATGAAGGAGGGAAATACATCTCAAATTGGCACAATGTAACAATAATATCAGCTTGCTGATCATCCAATATATTAGGATCAACTACCTTGCTACAAATTACATTAAAAAAGAAACAGAGCTTTGTAATAACATGTCTGACATGTTTAGGCAGTATACCTCGAATTGCAACAGGTAACAAATGTTGCATTAACACATGGCAATCATGAGACTTCATGCCGATCAACTTTAAATCCTTCATCGATACACGACTGCTAATATTCGAAGAATAACCAGCAGGAACCTTAACACCATGAAGACACTCACATAAAGAAGTTTTATCTTTTTTGGACAATGTGTAACATGCAGGAGGCAAATAAGTACGTTTACCTTTCTCTACTGTTGCTAATTCTTTTCGAATACCCATTTTCAACATATCTTGTCTAGCTTTCTCGCCATCCTTTGTCTTACCAGGTATATGCAAAAGTGTTCCAAGAATACTATCACAAATGTTTTTTTCAATATGCATTACATCTAGACAATGCCTAACCTGTAAGTGTCTCCAATATGGAAGTTCCCAAAATATTGATTTTTTCTTCCAAAGGCCTTCTAGAAGAGGAAAGGCTTTTCCGAACACATTTTCAATATCTTTTACCCGTTCGTAAACATCATTTCCAGTTAACAGAAAACGAGCAATGTCACTCTCTATCTGTCCATTGAAAGGCTTCTTCTTTTTACGATAATGATGATCGCGAGGGAGAAATCTACGATGATGCATATACACGTTTTTCTTGCAATAATGCAAACGCTCAACAATCATATCGTCTTGACAAACCGGGCATGCTTTGGCACCCTTTGTACAATAGCCAGACAAGTTACCATACGCGGGAAAATCATTTATGGTACAAAAAACCATTGCACGTAATGTGAAATAACTTTTACTATATGCATCAAACATGGGCACACCTTCATCCCACAGAAGTTTTAGATCATCAATAAGAGGAGCTAGGTAAACATCGATGTCGTTTCCTGGTTGTCGTGGTCCCGAGATTAAAAGAGACAGCATAATATACTTGCGCTTCATACACAGATGAGGTGGAAGATTGTAAATCACCAAAAGAACCGGCCAAGTACTATGTTGACTACTAAGGTTGCCAAATGGGTTTATGCCATCTGTGCAAAGACCAAGCTTGATATTTCTACTTTCTTTGCCGAAACTAGGATATATTGTATCTATATTTCTCCATTGCGGCGAATCGGCTGGATGCCTTAGCAACCCATCATTCTTCCTCTTATCGGCATGCCATCTCAAGTTTTCGGCATTTTCTTCATTCGCAAATAAATGTTTAAACCTTGGTATAACGGGCAAATACCATAACACCTTTGCCGGAGGTCGTTTCTTATCGGTCTTGTTATGAACATTTGCTCGCGTCTTGTAACGGGATAATCCACACTTAGGACACTCATGCAATCTCGGATATTCGTTTCGATATAATATACAATCATTTGGACATGCATGTATCTTTTTGTACCCAACACCAATTGGACATACAATTTTCTTTGCCTCGTAGTTAGAAGTGGGAAGCTCGTTACCTTCCGGAAGCATGTCTTTCAAAAGTTCCAGCAATGATGTAAAACTTTTATCACTCCATCCATACTTTGATTTTAAATTGAAAAGCTTGAGCACAGCCGACAATACTGTGAAGTTAGCACAATCTGGAAACAAAGGCTTCTCAGCGTCAATTAGCATTTTTTCATAAAACTTTGGCTCTTCTCTCAAATGTTCTTCAACATCACAAAACATCTCATGAATACGATCATCCTCATTAATCCCATCATTCGGCTCATTGTTCGCATTATCTTCAATGTCATTTTCGTTGTTTCCAAGATTACTAGAGCTAGTTCTATTAAGTATACTTTCACCATGCCATATCCACCGTGTATAATTTTGCTTAAATCCATTACGAATTATGTGGTCCTTAATCTGCTCTATGTTACGGAATCTCCTTGTATTTTTGCAGAGTCGACAAGGACAAACAATAGTTTCTTCCATTTTTCTTGATTGATCATTCAACGCACAAATGATGAACTCTTCAATTTTGTTTAAGAATTCTGCATCGTTACGTTTCACGTTGTACATCCAACTGCGATCCATGTGCAAATACCAGCCACACTACAAAAAATAATCATAAATAATAATAATAATAATACATAGAAAATGCAAATTTACCTATGTTTGATGGCATAATTACTCACATTTGCAAAAAAACACATGTATTGCATTGTATCTAATCTATCCATCTTTGTCCAATGCATATATTTTTTCCGCTTAAAAAGTTGTTTGCAATGACTTTTGCTGTTTTACAGCAAAAGTAAACAACACTTAAAAAATGGCATAAAACTCCAATTTTGGCTTTTAAAAAGTGTATATAAATGCAATATTGAAATTAAACAAACTGCATTTGTCCAAAACTTCCAAAAAAAAAGCATTTGTTCCAAAAGAAATTATGCATTTGTTTTAAAAAAACATCTTATGTTTTATAAAAAAACTGCACTGCACTTGTTTTAAAAAAACTGCTCTGATTTTTTTTAAAAAAAAACTGCATTTGTTAAAACTTAAAAAAAAAAGGAACATTTGTTCAAAACAAAAATCTGCATTTGTTCCCAAAAAAAACTGCATTTATTCAAAACTTAAAAAAAAACTGCATTTAAAAAAAATCATTTTGATATAATTCTTTCTAAGCAATCCCAATGTTCTGTAGTAAAAAACCGTGTAAATCACTTTTTAAAAAGCTGCATTTTTAAAAAACTGCATTTGTTCAAAACTTCAAAAAAAAATTAAGTTTGAATGATTTAACTCAAACATGTAAGTCACTTTTTTGGTCCGGAACTGATATAATTCTTTCTAAGCAATCCCAATGTTCTGTATATGTATAAATTCTGTAGTAAAAAACCGTTCTGTAAACATGTTTGCTTTGGTAAAATAGTTTCATGTTGTGATCTGCACTTATTTTTAAATCCATTGCTTACAGAAGGATTAATGTTTGGATCTACAAGCAGGAAGTTTGATGTGTTTTAATTCGAATAAATGAAACGGAAATCAGTGTTACGGTAGTCGTTCTTGTTTACAGCTTTTTAACTTATTGGTTAATGTTTATTACATCTTTGATTTGGACGCATTGACTATAGTATATATAATATATTGCTATATATTTTCTGCATATAGATTCTGCAGACACTCGCAAAGAAAACTGTGTCTACATTGCTCGCTTTTATGATAACGACCCATTAGTTATTTCTATTGGATCACTGCACCAACCTAAGGTAATAGTATAATCTAAACTCTATACCAAATGCGGTAACTAGCTATCACATACCATTGACATAAATAATTAAGTTTATAGTACGCCATACTCATGTCAGTAGAAAAAGAACTATCGTCAAGTAATGCACATATCATTTGTATATTTCATAGCGGATACATAAAATAGAATGTCACATTTACGACACAAGAGGCAAGTAATAATTATGTGAATTTATCTTCAAAGTGAAATATCAGCATAGTCATATATCCAAAGTGGTAGAATTTACAAAGCATAGTTAACTCTGTAATCGTCTTAGCATAAAAAATAAACTGAAATGAATCAGGTGAAGTCAACTTTTGTGGCACAAGGATATCAATAATTCAACAGAAATGAATCTGCTTCGGAGCTGATTGTTCATACAAATTTAGTTCTCGTGCACTTCGTTACGTTAGCAAACAGTAATGAATTTAAGTTTGTGTACAGTTCTATTTTGTGTCTCCATTAATTCAGTAAACAATTTGGTATTTAATGTATATTCTATGTAGTTAAATTTATATATTTTCCAAAAGGAAACTAACAACCCTATTGCTCATAATAAAACACAGTGTCAGTTAATAGCCATGTACTCCATTCGCGAATATGGTTGACATTATTACACAAAGTTCGTTGTAGCAAAATACATCTAGCGCGAACATCAATGAGTCAGCACAGTTGAAATAACTTCAACCTAAAAAAATCACATCAGTAAATTGTTATGATGCATATACATGTAGACGTCGCTTTGCATAGCATCCATTTCGAATATAGGAAATAACAAATTGAATGGTTAATAAGCTATAGTCCAAATCAAAGAGTGTAATCAAGGAGATAATTTAAGCACAAACTTATATATATATTAGTCCACTTATTAACAAGAAACAAAGTTAAAAAAGGCAAACAACATAAAGGTATGAAAGAAGATAATTAACAACTCGCTCTAAGGTCTCAGTCAATTTTTTCAATTAGATAAGCTTCTGATTCAGTTCCTCCTCTGGCAAGCAGGGCACTTGTATGAAAGAAGATAATTAAACTGCATTTCAAGTTCAGGCATTTCAAGTTTATTAGATTCAAGTGCTCAACAAAAATGCAATGTAACCAAAAATCTGTTCAAAACAAAAATCTGCATTTTGTTCAAAACAAAAATCTGTTAAAACTTAAAAAAAAACATCTGTTCAAAACAAAAATCTGCATTTGTTCCCAAAAAAAAACCGCATATGTTCAAAACTTCAAAAAAAATCTGCATTTTGTTCAAAACAAAAATCTGTTAAAACTTTAAAAAAAAACATTTGTTCAAAACAAAAATCTCCATTTGTTCCTAAAAAAAACCGCATTTGTTCAAAACTTCAACAAAAAGCTGCATTTTTTTTTAAAAAAAAAAAATCTGCATTTGTTTTGATATTATAGCTTTAGTGGAGCTGCATTTTTTTTTTAATAAAAAAAATCACATATATGTGGAGCTGTATATGTTTTGTTATTATATATGCGTCTGAAACAGCATTTTCAAAATCTCATTTGCCTAGATAATATTGTGTTTAAACTTTAAAGCTGTATACATCCTTAGGAATCTTATGGAAAATCATTATATATATTCAAGATCAAAATAGACCCAAAAGCTTACATCACGCAATTTTTTATACCCACGCACAAAACCTGTATTCAAAAGGGAACCAGATATGTTCAGGCATTTCAAGTTTATCTTTTTTTTTTATAGATAAAATCCAATGGTTTATGTACTCCAAGCCGACGTGTAAATATTTGTCGTATAGTTGGACACGTGGGCCTACATATTTCATCAAACTAGTAGCTTGCGTTATCGTCTCATGAATGCAGATTTTTGTAATAATTAAATTTCTTAAATCCATGATTGCACATTCATTTAGGATCAAATCAATCACTTTAGACGGAAACCGGCATGTGTCAGTCGACAACCTGCAAATTCCAGTTCCACGTATATCTTCGATAATAACAAACAAGTGTGCGTGCAACCGTAAAAGTTGAGTTTATTTTTAATAATAATTCAAGTTTTTTGCCTGATTAAAACTTGTAATTCGGATGCTAATGTTGCAAAATTAAGTTTGAATGATTTAACTCAAACGTGTAAGTCACTTTTTTGGTCCGGAACTGATATAATTCTTTCTAAGCAATCCCAATGTTCTGTATCTGTATAAATTCTGTAGTAAAAAACCGTTCTGTAAACATGTTTGCTTTGGTAAAATAGTTTCATGTTGTGATCTGCACTTAGTTTTAAATCCAATGCTTACAGAAGGATTAATGTTTGGATCTACAAGCAGGAAGATTGATGTGCTTTAATTCGAATAAATGAAATGGAAATCAGTTTTACGGTAGTCGTTCTTGTTTACAGCTTTTTAACTTATTGGTTAATGTTTATTACATCTTTGATTTGGACGCATTGACTATAGTATATATAATATATTGCTATATATTTTCTGCATATAGATTCTGCAGACACTCGCAAAGAAAAATGTGTCTGCATTGCTCGCTTTTATGACAACGACCCATTAGTTATTTCTACTGGATCACTGCACCAACCTACAGTAATAGTATAATCTAAACTCTATACCAAATGCGGTAACTAGCTATCACATACCATTGACATAAATAATTAAGTTTATAGTACGCCATACTCATGTCAGTAGAAAAAGAACTATCGTCAAGTAATGCACATATCATTTGTATATCTCATAGCGGATACATAAAATAGAATGTCACATTTACGACACAAGAGGCAAGTAATAATTATGTGAATTTATCTTCAAAGTGAAATATCAGCATAGTCATATATCCAAAGTGGTAGAATTTACAAAGCATAGTTAACTATGTAATCGTCTCAATATAAAAAATAAACTGAAATGAATCAGGTGAAGTCAACTTTTGTGGCACAAAGATATCAATAATTCAACAGAAATGAATCTGCTTCGGAGCTAATTGTTCATACAAATTTAGTTATCGTGCACTTCGTTACGTTAGCAAACAGTAACGAATTTAAGTTTGTGTACAGTTCTATTTTGTGTCTCCATTAATTCAGTAAACAATTTGGTATTTAATGTATATTCTATGTAGTTAAATTTATAAATTTTCCAAAAGGAAACTAACAACCCTATTGCTCATAATAAAACACAGTGTCGGTTAATAGCCATGTACTCCATTCGCGAATATGGCTGACATTATTACACAAAGTTCGTTGTAGCAAAATACATCTAGCGCGAACATCAATGAGTCAGCACAGTTGAAATAACTTCAACCTAAACAAATCACATCAGTAAATTGTTATGATGCATATACATGTAGACGTCGCTTTGCATAGCATCCATTTCGAATATAGGAAATAACAAATTGAATGGTTAATAAGCTATAGTCCAAATCAAAGAGTGTAATCAAGGAGATAATTTAAGCACAAACTTATATATATTTTAGTCCACTTATTAACAAGAAACAAAGTTAAGAAAGGCAAACAACATAAAGGTATGAAAGAAGATAATTAACAACTCGCTCTAAGGTCTCAGTCAATTTTTTCAATTAGATAAGCTTCTGATTCAGTTCCTCCTCTGGCAAGCAGGGCACTTGTATGAAAGAAGATAATTAAACTGCATTTCAAGTTCAGGCATTTCAAGTTTATTAGATTCAAGTGCTCAATAAAATTGCAATGTAACCACGAACAATTTCCTTAAATGGTTTTCATTGATTTTACTCATTTCATCTTTGATTCATTGCAATCAAAAATCGTAATCATCATCAGGCTGACTTTGATTTAAAAATCTGCTACAAACCATACAAATCTCTTATAAACAAATAGATTTTTGGGTAGTCATCTGCAATGATTTATATCAAATAAGCCAAACGCTAATAACTGGGTGATTTTATACAGAATATCTAACGATTTTAATAGATCTAGATGACAACCAGTGAGCGAGATCTAGATGACAATAACCGGATCTAGATGACAACCGGATCTAGAAGACAACCGACAACCGATGCGAGCGAGATGTATATGATTTTAATCTGAAATTTTGTAAACAAAATTACCTCGCTCCACAGCCAACAACCAGATCTAGATCACAATAACCTCTGTTGCGGTACAACCAGTGAGTGAAATCGATGGCCTTTTCCTCGAAATTTTTCTGAGCGAGATCGGTAGAAATCAACAAATCAGTAGAAATCAACCAGTGAGCGAGATTTTTTTTGTTTTCTCTTGTTTTTTTTTCCTATAGCTGTTAAAAGAAACAATGATCGGTAGGAGAATAGTCAACGAAATAGAGGCGGGCAAAATTGGGGGAGGGCGCGCAAAGGGAGCCCGTTAACCAAATAAAGCGACGACCCACTAAAGCCTGTCGCATATAAATTCCTTAATTTTTAGCCCATGGAGTATTAGCGACTGTGTAGATAAAGAACAGTCGCAAATAAATTCACACATAATTTTTTTCTTAAACTTATGCTATGGTTTTAAAACAAAACTATCGCAAATTATTTGAGATGGGACTGGAAATTCATTATCATGGACTATTTGCGACCATTGGGTTAAAACACAGTCGCAAATATATTAATTGCGACAGATATTAGCTCAACTGACGCAAATAAGTCGACGCAACAGGTGTATTATGTACAAGTGTTTATTTAAAATAATCTATTTTAAATATTCAAAATTCGCTAAAATTGCCAAAATAAAAAATTTAAACTGGCTCAGAATTTCCGGGTTATTACAATATATGTCAAAATTATGAATTTGAAACGTTAATTCACTAATATATTGATGGTTGTGTTGTATGATTATTTGTTATCTAATAAAACCATTATGTGAAAGTATGGTACATACAACCAAATTGTACCAAATATTGAACTGTATTGAAAATTGTTTGGAAATTGCATACATGTACATGCATATGTATTGGACAGGTCATAGCAAGGAGGCTAGAGAAGAGGAATAAAATTGTATGCCCGGCAAATAGGTACATGTTTACTAATTTATTGGGTTTGGATGATTTTATGAGCCGATTGGCTTTTTCTTTTTCTTTTTGAGATGAGAGGGCCTGTGTGGCGATTTGGGGATTTTCTCGGTGCTCCCCATACAAAAGAGGTAATGGCGAATTTTTTTGAAAATTTAGGGTGTTAGCCAAATTTTTGAAAAATTAGAAATTCTTAGAAACTGAAAAGTTGAAGAATGAAAGTTGAGTTGATTAGTTAAACAACTTTCAGCTCCGTTCCTTTTCGAGGACGAAAAGATTTTAAGTGGGGAGATTGTAACAACCCAGAAAATCAGAACCAATTTAAAAATTTTATTTTGGCAATTTTAATGAATTTTGAATATTTAAAATGAATTATTTTAAATAATAATGACTAGAAATTTATTTTGAATAGAATTAGAACGTATAAATTTATTTGAATCGAAGTTAGAATATAAATATTTATTTTAATTATAAAAGGAATTCAAAATGGCGCGGTATTTTGAAAATTCGATTCCAAATTTCAAATGAATGTACAGGATTCAAAATAAACCGTAGTGAAACCAAAAATATTTGAATCTATTTGAAAATATCTTTCCAATGAATCCGAAAAATCCAAATTTCATAGTGGGAATAAAAAGTTATGCCCAGTTGAAAATTCTGAATAGTCATTATGGAAATATAGCCCTTAAAAATAGCAATTTTGCAAACAAATTCTGTTTTCGAAAAAACAACTTTTGTTGGATCCGGAATGTCAAATTATTGCTAGATTCCAATTTTCATAATTTTTGGAATCAATATGTGAGCGTGGCAGATTTAAACGTGTTTGGTAATTTCAGTTTGAATTTAATCGACTGGAAAATGATCGTTTTTCAAACGTCTCCAAAATCGATGAAATTAGTTTTTTTAGGACCATATCGTCAAAACATAGCCAGATCTATTTTTCTGGAATTTTTGGAGTCCGTATGTGACCACAGTAAATTGAAATGTACGTTTGAATTTAAAATATATTGATTTATATTTTAAATTTAGCGAAAACTGATCGTAACAGTCGAATTGGCTTACAGAACATATCCCATTGTGTTCGGAATGAGGGTAATTAAATAGGGGCGATAGATGTTGGGTCTCGTTTGGAGTTCAAAATAAAAGTCAACCGTTTTGGAAAATTAAATTAAAATGATAAAATATATATATACACACTCTTTGCCCTCTCTCTCTCTTCCCCTTATCATGCAGACCCCGATTAAATAAAAAGAAAAAGAAAACGTGAATGACGGGGGGTGATCCGCTGCCGTCGCGGCCACCAGAGGCGCCGTACCTCCGGCGCCGCCATCGGGGAAGACCGTCGCCGCTCCTAGCTCCTCCTCTCTCTCGATCTGAAACCCCCCACGCCCTAGCCCTAGAACCGCCGCTTCAAAACCCCTCACCCTGATCTGAAGCTGCCAGCCACTTCCCCTTCCCTCCATGCGCCACCGCGATGACCCCCCCTCCTCCGGACGTTGGCAAATTTCCCCCTTCCCCATCTCTCTTTTAATTTAACCGTAGCCCTCCCAAAACACCGAAAAACCCCAGAACCCTCAGCTCCGACCACCCACGACTCCGGCGTTTCGATTTGCGTACAGCGTGAAGACTTAGGTGGCAAATTGCATTCAGTTTCGGTCCAGGAAAATGCACAAAGAAAAAGTGAGTTTTTTTATATATTTCTTTTATGCTATTTACTTTATATGTAAACAACCATATATAAAAAAAATGTGATTTTTATTTAGATAACCATACAAAAAGTTTACATTTTTAATTAGAAAAGTTTATTTTTTTAATTAAAAAAAAGTTGAGATTTTTATTATAGAAAGATTAGATTTTTTATAACGAAAAAAATAGCTTTTTAAAAAAAGATATGAATTTTATATTAGGAAAGCCAAGATTTTTAAATATGAAAAGATCGGATTTTTATATGAGAAAAGATGTGATTTTTTTATATAGAAAGGCATGATTTTTAATATATAAAGATTAGATTTTTACGAATATAAAGATGAGATCTTTATAGATGTAGCGATATAAAAATATGATTTTTAATATATGAATGGCATATTAAAAATACGATCTTTATTATGAAGTTAGAGAAATAAAAATATGATTTTTATTATATGGATAGAGGTATGAAAATGCGATTTTTAAATATATAAACATCATATTAAAAATGAGATTTTTAATATGAACAGCGTAGAAAAGACTACGTTGGAATTCAGGGCAAATCCAGATGGTTTAGAAATTCAGAAATAGAACTGGAGGAGTGGAACCCAAAGGTGAGAACTTCTCACTAAAATAATTTCTTGTACAGTTATTTATTTTATAACTGCATATATGAATTGTTCCCCGTCGTCCACAGACCATGGACGACTTGTGTGATTGTTTGTGTTGTGAAAATTGAATATTGATTGCGATGTGAATAAAATAAAATATATTCATGATGTAATTAAAATAAAATATATTCACGTGTTGAATAAAATAAAATATATTCATGTGTTGAATAAAATAAAATATATTCATGTGTTGAATAAAATAAAATATATTCATGATGTGAATAAAATAAAATATATTCATGTGTTGAGTAAAATAAAATATATTCATGTGTTGAATAAAATATATATTCATGTGTTGAATAAAATAAAATATATTCATGTCATGAATAAAATAAAATATATTCATGTGTTGAATAAAATAAAATATATTCATGTGTTGAAATGAAATAAATATTCATTCAAAAATCAGATGATTTGTTTATGTACACCCATTTGACTGATATGGATTGGAACGATAAATTTTACACATCGCCCAACTGCACAAATAATAATCAGTGTTTGTTGTTTGAAAACCCCACACGGGTACTGGGATGATATTGGACATACACTAATCCCAATATTTAGTTGTATGTCAATTGATTGGTTGACAGGCTGTTATATGCGTTGATTATTCGTATTTAACGCTTATGCAGTTGTGTAATGCACTCTGGATGATGGTTGATTGTGTTTGATTATTGTTGTGTACGTGTGTGTATGAAATCCATATAAACAACATTATATGGTAATTGACCGTGTCTGATTCCAGTTCGGAAAGAATGAATATTTTAAAAATAACGAATATTTTAAAATAAGGAATATTTTGAAATAATATTCAGTAAAAGATCAAAATATGATTTTTGATGTCCGATTTGAGATGGACACGAAAATATTTAAATATATAAAGCCGCGTCGATTAGATATGCGCCATTTGGACGCGAACGATATTTATATCGGTTTTATTCATTTTCATATTGAATATCGAAAAGGAAATAATTTCAAAATCAAATATTTTGAAAATAACATCATTTATATTATAATGATGTATTATATTCAATTTTGGTTTAAAAATTGAAAAAGAAATTGGAATCAATTTTAAAACGATTTATAAAATACGTTTTGAATTGAAATCGATGAAATATATATAATATATATATTAAATGGCCTGAATAGAAAGCGCCGCGCCGCGACCGTTCGCGGATTTCGACCATTGACTTCGAATTGATGTGACGGGAGATCCGACCGTCGGATTCTCCTAAAACCGGAACCATTGGGTTCGTATCGAAAAAAGCTTTCCAACGAATATGAGAGATTTTAAATCTAGCGGTTTGGTTTGGAATTATGTCCAAATCAAATTTGGAAAAGGTCGTTGTAATTGCAGTTCGATGACCGTTTATGGAAATCGACTGTACGGGCCTTGATAAAATTATTAAAAATATTAATAATTTGGGTAAAATCATAATAAGTGATTTGGAAAGAATTGGGATGAAAAATTCCATATTTGAAAAGATAAAAATATATTTTTATCGAAATGAACGAGTTATGAACTAAATTTGAAATCCAATAATTTTTAAATAAATAAATTGTATTTGAAATGGTTTTAAAAATAACCAAAATTTCCAATATATGAATTGGAACGGATTTGAATCAAAATCATCTTCGGAATATTTCGATGTTGGATTTCGTGATTATACAGGTATTGTTATGGAAATTTGAAAGATATATTTATATAGTTATTTCCAATACGATATTTGTTGGTATCAGAATTTGATATTGAATATAAGCCGATATATTTTCTATTCAGAGCCTTGTATTTAATATCAAATGGGATTTTGGGTTTGCCGTGAATGGTGTCTTAAATAACACTGTTCTTAAACCCAGTTAAGAAAAGAATAAATCTTTTAGTTAAGATTTAGTGAAATTTTCCTGTTAATCAGTATTTAATTGGAATTGAATTTAAATTGTATTTTTGGGTTTATCGTGAATGGTGTTTCAAATAAAACTTGTTCTTTAACCCGATTAACAATGGAATGAGATTTTGGGTTTGTCGTGAATGGTATCTTTAATAATACTGTTCTTAAACCCAATGGAGTTAAGAAAATTAGAAACTAACTGGAGATTAGCTAAGTTGAATGGTTTCCTAGGTATTGATCTGATGTTGGTTTCGGCCTTCGGGATTAATACTTAGGGAATTGTTCTCTTAATAATTTACGGTTAGAGACTGATGGAATGTGATTTTGGGTTTATCGTGTACCGTGTTTTAAATGACATTGGTTCTTTAACCCAGTTAAAGACAGGATATGATTTCCCAAGTTAAATAATCATTAATATTGATTTTTGGGAAGATTAAAACTAAGTGGAGTTTTAACGAATCTTTAATTAGATTGAAATGATCGAGAATGGAGTATCACCAGTTTTGCTCCAAAGCGATAGTTAAATCTTTAATTAGATTTGAACATGAAATGGTAATTAATATTTACCTCTAACACTGTGGTGTTAGATATGGAGTATCACCAGTTTTGCTCTGTGGGATGAATAGGTTGGGATTGGGAAATAAAATAAATGATTACTTCGGTGTGGTTCGCTAATCCAGACTAGTTTGGAAAACCTTAATATGGTTTGAAATGATATCCAAAGGAAGATTAAATTTAAAAAATTTATCTTCAACAAAATTAATGGGAACCTTTCCCAAAGGATATGAATATTTGAATAAAAGAATATTCAGGATTGGAATGAGGAGTATGTTATGTTTTATAGCACTTCTTTATTATATACGCGAGTTATTCAGAAAGGTTGGGTTTATACCCATTCTGGATAACTAATTTCGACGATAAGTCGACGATGAAGACAGTGGTTGACGACCGGAGGTCTTCACATTGTTTGGATGATTACTGATGTCTTGATTGGGTTGTACACCCAAGACGAGGTAATAAGTGGTGATCGTCCAGACGTACTTGGAGATCAACGGATATGCGAGGACCTCTCTCCTATTTGGACATATGGGACGAGGAATAAGGTGCCTCTGGTTTCGTTCAGACCCAGAACAAACTTGTAAATGGACTGCATGTTTGACATTGGATTTTATTCTGTGTTGATTGATTTCTGTTAAATATATATCTGTTTGGCGGCGGAGAATTTATTCTCTTGCTTAACGCCCTATTCTGAGACGTACGAGCTCAGAGGTTATATATCGATAGATCAGTCGCATGGCATGAATTGCCTGTGTGGCATGCTGAGATGCAGTGATCAAGGCTTTGTGGCGTAGCTTTGTGTAGCGTTAATTCGCGAGCCTCACACCCCGGTTGTGAACCATAAACGGGAGAGGACCTCAGGGAGGGCATGCGTTTCCTTCTAGCTAGGGTGGTGTCAGTGACCTACCAGCCCTGACATTTATATACTTTTCACCTGTGTGGTTGTTGCTGTTGCGAGGCGCCTCGGATATATCGGTCGTTCTCGAACCGATGGAGTCATTTAGTTGGCTCACCTACGCCCCAAAGGGCGGGGAAACGCAGTGTTCAGGAATTTTAATCCACATCGGTGGACCGGCCTTGACGATCCAAGGGTCACTCGAGCTCTGATCCTGAGACACGGGCTAGAGCGTCTCGAATCGGTAGAGGACTATCTTTTGCCTCGGTTCACAGATGGAAATCCAACTTCCAAATACGTGATTTTGCGGTTTTAATTGTAATCCTATTTATGGCGACATAGTGGGATGGGGCGCTTATGCCGCCTATGATTGATACTTATGATTGAAATTGTTTTGACACTATACACTTATAGTAATAATAAAAGATGAAATTTAACGTATCAAGCATTCTTTGGCTATTATAAGGTAAAAACCCTATCCTCCGGCTTGCGTTGCATTGTGTGATGGGACCTGGGTCTTATAATAGCTTCATTGTTCTTTATTTAGCATTGCGCTGTTGTTTTATGCACTGGTATTCTTGGGAGGAAACCCGTTCCGTGTTATACGGCATGGTCCCTTGATTTACCTAACTTTAAAATAAAGATTAATAACTGTTTTAGTTCTCACGCCAGTCACATGACTGACTTGGAGTTTATTGTTTTAACCTAAACTCTAGGTGCCCTTATTTTCGACACGGGCAGCTAGTAGTTTTGGTTTTGCAGATTTATCTTCCCAGGATCCTGGTTTACAGCTGGAACGATATCCGGAAAGCTTTGTATCCGTATATCTCCTTCAGTTGTGTTTTGTATTATTTTCCGCTGCTATGTAATTTATTGTAATCTCTGATATTTATCGAATGTATAATATTCATTTATACTCTGTATATTCTGTATTCTGATGAATTGATGTAATAGAAATGAAATGTTCTTCCGTTTGTGTTATGATGTGGTTTGTTCTCAATTCAATCCGGTCTTTCCTTACCGGGGAAGTTCGGGTCGTTTCAAGTTAGGCTCTGGAGCCTTAGCATGCATCTTCCTTTCATGTCATGGTACTAATTAGTGTGAACCTATATCTAGACTTCATTATTATGAGTAATAGTAATCCATTTCTTTAAATTTGCATGTTCTTATAAACAAATATAGACTTGTTGGTATATGCTGGTAGCATAGGACTTGGTCACACATACAAACACGTGTAGGATCTCAAGTTTTCTGTTTCGCACATCCTTTTGTATGCCTGTTGCATTGGATTTATCATGCACCTCTATAGCTGAAGTCAAAATGTCATGAATCCTTATCTTTTCGTAACTGGCCACTTCGTTCAATGCATGCTCTAGAAAAAAACAAACATATCCCTAACTTTATCTCATTTAGACATGTAAATGTTGTCTTATGTGAATAGTGGGTGCGACTACATACATGTATTAGTTTTAATTAATTTTAATTAAAATACACATGTGTATGCCACAATAAGAATTAAATTTAAAGATAAAGGAGAGCTATTATAAGGCAAAGTGTATACTATTTACCTTGAAAATTACACAACTCTTTTGTTAGCCTAAAAACATGGATTAACTTGAACAATATCAAATGTACGGTTACCAAAGATTAACTCATAACATATTGTGTTTATTGGGTGTGTGTCCCTATGTAAGTATTCAAAGTTATGTATGTTCAAGTATGTATAGTGAACATGTATAGCTAGGTTTTTTGTGCATAAATGTTATTTGAATACAGTTATATGTAACATACAAGTGTATGTTGTAGCAGTTTTTGTAATTAACACAAAACAGGGCTGAACAGTTTTGCTCATAGCTTTTGGACCGTTAATCTAATTTTGACGATTTTACACAATTCGGAAACTCAGAATATAAGCTACAATTTTCCTTTGAAGTGTTTCATGAAATTTTGATGTTTGTTCGGTCGAAAACAAGTTTGTTTTCGCTCACCTGCTGTTGAGTTTCTTTTACTTAGTTAAAAAAATGATTAGTTTTAATCATAACTTTTAAATCGTAAATCCTATTTTAACGATTTTGGTCATTCTGAAACTCTTAAGACATAAGCTATAACTTTCGCTTGAAATGTTTTTCAAAATTTTGATGTTTGCTAGTTCGAAAATGTGTTTTTAACTTGTTGACCTGCTGTTATAAATCCTTAACTCAATTTTAAAATGCTGAATAGATTTAACCGTAACTTTTAAACCACTAATCCGATTTCGATGATTTCACACATTTAGGAAAGCTAAGACCATAAACTATGACTTTTGTTTATGAGTTTTGCAAAATTTTGATACCTTTTATGCTACAATCCTAATTTTGTAGCGCTGACCTGCTACGTCGGCAGAAATGAACACTTTACTAAAATGAAGGTGGCTTTTAAATTATTTATCCGAAATTAGCGATTTTATACTTTTTGGAAACCCTAGAACCTATACAACTACTTATGTTTTGAATACTTTGTCAAATTTTGATGTTTGATGGATTGAAAATATCCTTTCATACTGCTGCCCTGGCATGTTAGTTAGAAAAATGCATATATTATATTTATCTTGGGCATCCTAAATAATTTCATATAAGATAGTTATAATATGTGCGACTAATGTTCAAATTAAGTTGAGAATAGGTACAATTGGAGCATGCTAGACCATATAGCGATGAAGGTTTGTCATTTCTTGCTTTGTAGACAAACAAATTTGCACGAAAATTGCTAATACAAGGTACGTTTTTGGTCTAAATACTGCAAAATATTGGTATGTTGTATTGTTGGTTTGTTTCCCCATGTTTCGGGATGCCCCGAGTTGGGATGCCTCTTCAGAGATGCATACTTTGTAATTATTATGTATTCGGTTTTTCCGAAACGTCCTCTGTACAAAGGGGACTCTACCGTTTATTTATTTATTTTGGTAGTTAGAATTTTTTTCATATAAATTATATATATATAGTAATTAAGAAGTAAAAGAGGTGAAACGAACTAGATAAAATTTACTGCATACACAATTGAGTAGTATGGAATCGAGAAATTTAGTAGATGTATGTGCTGAAAGATAGCATACGAGTCGTTTATTATTTTCATATTAGAAATTGCGAGGACACAATTTTCTTAAGGTGGAAGTCTGTAACAACCCTGTTTTTCTTGTTAAAATTATACAAGTATTTAATTAAAGTAAGAATGTTAAATTTGAATTGTGACAATTTGTTAATTGAATAAATGGATTAACCGGATAGAATTATTTGTGATACTAAATAAATTTAATTTAGATATATAATTGAAGTAGATGAAAATATAATTCTTTTATACTGAACGTTGAATGATTAAATAAATCACCAACTGTTGCATTATAATAAAGTTATTTGTGATCAACAAACAAATTATTGAATGTTGACATAAATCAAACTGAAATAGATATGAAGTAGTTTTGATATTGCCAAATAATTTTATATAAATAAAACCATAAGAAAATAGATATTTTATTGAATGTTAAATCAATAAATAAGTTAGTAGAGTGTTGAATGTAACAAAAATTGTTAATTGTAGACAACAAAACGACTTATGGATAGTTTTACATTAGGACTGAAATTTATCTACAATTAAATTCAAAGATTAATTACAGTATAATGTTTAAAGAAGATATAATAAGCATCAAACATACGTTAGAGCCTAAGCCTGTTTAAATATGTTGACCCTTTTCTATTCTGGGGCCTTCTTTTGGGTAAGCTGAAAACTATTACTCCCTAACTTAATCTTCCATAACGAATCCCCAATCCCTCATTATCAGAAAATTCGTATCCTTAAAAAAAATGTTCGATCGGAATTTAAGATCGTGCTCGCGCATAATGATGGAGGGGTCGGGGGGCTCGATGATTGAGCCAACGGGTGGAGGAAGAGGTGTCTCTCAAATGAGAGCCTGATGTGGCTTTGGTTCGCGAAGAAGAAGAAATATCGCGAGGAGGCTTCATTTGTTGGAGAGTGCCACCATCGGCAAAGCGATGGATGAAGAGATCGGATGATCGCCGGTGGTTTGAGCTGTCGTGGTGGTGATGGAGAGCAACAACAGCGATAAGAGCCGCTGACTTGTATTTTTTTTTACATGCGTTGTTTGGTGAGTTTTCCCCTCACTCACATCTATGTTTTATTCCATAATAGTTATATATATTTTAATATTGTTATCCGAATTGGAATTGACTGCTTGGATGTTTGAATTGGTTGTCATGCTATTGATTATGAGTTGAGTTTTTGATGAAGTTATGTTGGTTGGATATTCATATGTAGAGGGGGAGCTATCAATTTTATTTTTCAAACTATATTTATATAGGTTGTTGACTTGACTATTGACCAATTGTTAATTTTAAATAAATTGAGGAAATCCAAAAATATATATTTATATAGGTAATTATGATAATATGACGTTTTAGAGTATAAATTATAAATTATACTATATAATGAAATTTCAACTATTGAATTATAGTTTAAATCATAAATAGATAAATTTAAATAAAATATTCTGAATAGCATTACTGTTAATCTAGCTTTGGTAAACATGTGAATGAGAACAACAAAGTTGATTATATAGTTTTATTAAATATATTTATCGTAATAGAAAATAACATTTAGTTATAATTCTAGTTAGGATATAAGTAAATTTTAAAAGTAGCTTAAAATTACTTGAGTAAGTCATTTAAGAAATTACTATTGTCATTGTAGTATCAAACCATTTTTTAAGCAATATTCAGTATAATTTTGTATTATTTTATTGAATGATATGCTTCTATATGTTTATACATATTTAAAATGCAGGTTTATATCTTTTTAATTTTTAAATTATTCTTTAAGAATTACTATTCCATTTTTATTGAAAGACATGTGTTTTTCTTTATCGTTTAATATCGGATTTGTACGACTGAAACCCTTTTGATGTGATGTTACCAAATTTTGGTGAAGGCTATTAGCTCTAGAACTACTCAATTGGAGTATGCTCGATGATGAACCAATCAGGATGCTATGTAAACTTGGTAATGACATGAGGATGAATTCATGATGTATTGATGTTTATGAATTCATGATGAATTTATGATGTTTTGATGTTTATGATGGATTCTTACTTGTCGATGAGATGAAACAAGTTAGATTGTCACTTAGTACTTGTTGGAAAGAGAGAAAGGTGAGACGAGTTTTACCTTTACACTGGCCGATGAATGAGGCGGTGGATGTTTTATGATGTTTTCTAGTATGGTATCGACTAACGGCTAGTAAACTGTTAGGTGCAAACGTATGGTATGGGACATACGTTGACGCCTTATGGGTTCCTAACCTTAGGGTATAGACACATTCAAGATGATTACTAGTACTATGAACTAGTACTCGATTGGAGTCATCACAATGAGTTTTCACTATAGTCATCACGTTGTATGTGAATCCAATCACTACGATGTTATTACTCAAATTTTGTGACTAAGGGCATCACGATGTTTCTGCTATAGTCATCAAGATGTTTATGATATTTATGGCCCTAGTCATCACGACGGATGGTACCAAGATGTAGTACTAGTCAAGAAGTTAAGCACGTGCAGTCTTCTATGATGTTTTGATGTTTCGAATTCACATGGATTTTCTGTGATTTTAGTTAATGATATTTGTTCATGTATGGGAGGATATTATATTTACAATGATTTGGGTGATATTTGGATTTGTTGACTTATTCGTCATTAATACAATAAGAAATCTTTGTAGAATTTGATTGAGATTTGGGTTTTATCTTGTATTGATTCTATGTAATATATTTTGATGAACTATATAAATGATGATTATTGATTGATTAAGGTGGGATTACATTATATTATTATTATTATTTTGTGAACCCAAACATTTTATATTAACTATAATGGATTTAAATATAGACCGATCTATTTATTATTTATATAATACTCGGGTAAGGCCGAGACATTACAAGTTCAAGGACATTGAGACCAATTTGTATTTATTGGGATTAAAAGAGTATAGTAACTTAGTATATCATTTATTATCGTGTATTGTATGGATTGATGTGTATATTGACGTGTAATAGATAAATGTGTATAAAATGTTAAATATTATACATTATATTTAATCGATGCAGTTGACTCTATGATCTCTGTATTCATGTATATTTTGTATTGTTCTATCCTGGAGGCACACATGTAATTTTTTTATACCGACATTGAGTACTTAAGAGTAAGTAATATTTCAGAAATTTTAATAAGTACCAGTGTTAGTCCAAGAGAATTTGCATGTGTATGCCCCTATAGCCTCATTCTCCGTATTATCTGACGGTATTACTTAGTAATACTCTTGTATAATATGCGTATAGAGGTGGGATATTAAAGAAAGTGAGAATAATTGCACTTGGAAGATCAAGTATAGCATGAGGAAGTTGTATCCGGGGTGCTTCACTTTGTCAAATATTCTATTATCGTTTTTACTTTCGTAGGATATGTCATTAATGTGCCTTAGTACAATATCATGCATGCTAGCGTAGTATTAGTTTATTCTTTTCCCTTTTGGTTGCTATTGGCGCATGTTTGACTTTTGACGATTGCATATGGTTGTTACGCATGGAGAATGATCTTATTGACTCGTTTGTCGAATTCAGGGGCGAAATACTTAAAGGGGGAAAATGTAACAACCCGCAATTTTATGCATTATTAACATGTAAATATGAAATATTATTTTCAAATTTATACATTCATGCATATCAATGTGTGTGTGTGTGTGTGTGTGTATATATAAACAAGTATATATATGCGTTTGTGTGTATGTATGTGAGCTCTATGTATATGAAGTAAGTATTGCATGTGACTTGTTTACTTGTGACTGTGCAGCCTTGTTTTTTTGCCACTTTTCTTGAGGTTGAATCTTGAGTATGTGCTGCACTCATTCAGCACTTAGCATTTCTCCAATATATTGACCAGTCCATGTTGCACTTAAATACTTGTGCACTTTTCATGTTGGTATTTGCAATGCTGAACCAATTTTTGATCTGGCTTGATGATGTTGAGTGGACTTGTGCATTTTTTGATCTGGACACATTCATGTTGTGTTTGTACACCGTGTATTCATTCACGTATATATACACATATGTGTGTATATATGTTTGTGTCTGCACTTGCACTGAATTTCTTGTTTCATGCCCATTCACTGATATTTGACTATACTGCCCTTGCATAGAATATATGTGTATATACATACACATGTATGTGTATACATGTACTGTGCATGTGCAGAATATATATATATGAGCAATAGAAACACTGTCTACCTTGTGGTATATACAGTGAATCACTGTGAAGTGTGAATATCACAAACTGTCTAGACACAGATGAATGAAGACAAGTCAAGAAATATGATGAGAAACACACCAAAATTCTGAGGAAAATAAATTTAAAATAAAATTATAACTACTAGAATTTAAAATTATTTCGTTCCAGTTTTCTGTATGTGTTTCTGTGACAGGTAAGCAGGTGACTAGATTGACTGTGAAGATAGACTAAAGAAACAATAGTAAGAATGAAGACAAATGTGTCAGTGAGTGTAACAGTACATGAGAGCGAATGTAACTGAGTGAACATGAGAGTTTGTAGTGAGGAACAAATGTAAAAAAAATACAAATGAAATGTATTCTATTACAGTGAGATATACAAATAGTGAAGTTGTAAGATTGTATTATTGCAATGTTTGAAATTAAATATTATATATCAATAAAATATTGTTTGAACATTTAAATTCTTGTGCAATAGTATTCTATTTAAATATAAATATTTAATTCTGTCTATTATGTAGTATAATAGTACATTTACAAACACATTTATAATAATATATATGTTTTTTATCATCAACCAAAACCATATAATTGTTATATACAACATATGTATGTATGAATATGTGTGTGTATATAATTATTTTGTCGTGTTGTTTTGCTGAGAACTTTCCTCCTCTTCTTATAAAAATAAAATATTAAGTGGTTATTAAGTGTTGTCTTTAATCCTGAGTTGTGCTTGGATGTCATCATTCCATTCCGTGTCTATTCGTTTGTCGTCTTCACGAAAGGTGAGTTATCTCATACTTGACTTACATTTTTATAAATGTGAAATTCAGCGCATTTGAAATGCTATGAAATATTCGGGATTGTTTTAGTAAATATTATTATATGTTGTGCACAGATGACACACATTTATGACACGACTAACTTATGAGATATGGATGTGACATATATTATTTAATGTGTATGTTTGACTTGTTGAGTTTATTAATATTGTTTACTCATACTGCAAGTTCCCTATCGGTTGAAATGATACAAACTTGAATCATGGTATATATTTAGGAAATCAATTGAATTAGTTTGGAATGCGGGTTGAAAAGATATATGCCCGGGATTTGAATTTTAAATTATGGATTGAAATGATACATATCCGTATTACTTGGCCTAGATAGAAAATTATATACATACACAGTTGGTTTGTTTTGAAAATATTTTTCTACATTTAAATATATTCTGATTTAACAGAATTATTTTAAACATATCTTAATTATAATATTATTTTAAAATTTTAAAATAATTTAAAATATTTTATAAGTAATTTAATAAATCTTTATTATAGTTTGATATTTTTTAAATTTTAAATTTTAATGTACAAGTATAGATTTTATAAGAATATAAACATAGATTTTCTTAATACTTTAAATTAAGAAAGGTTTAAAAGAGAGGTTTGGAATTCATTGATAACTGAATTTTGTTGGAGAATGGAGTTTTAATGACAATAACCATATTTCAATATTAATTGATTATAAAATATATACTAACACTTTTGTCTAGAATATATATATATACACACACACATATGCAGGATTTATATACATGAATTATTACTGAAGACTGTACAGTTTAAAGATGTTAGAGATTCTGAATTCAGAGATATTTCAAGACTCATGAGTATTCAAGATTTCAAAAGTTCAAGATAAATATAGTTATAGAGTCTAGAATATGTAAGACTCTGAATAGAACTCTAGGTTCAAATTCAAAATAATTTCTAATTCAAATTTTGTTTTCAAATTCTATCTTCAATCTCTATTTTACTTTCTATTTTTATTTGATTTTAAACTTAAGATTTATAGATTTATATTTTATAAGTTTTATATATTATATTTTATATATACTTTATATTTATAAAGTTTTAAACTCTATAATTTTATAAATATGTTTATATAGTTTATTTTTATGTTTTCATATGATTTTTTACTTTATAATATTTATTTATAACACTGTATTTTAATTCAAGAATGTCCAGAATTATATATATATATATTAAAATACTTGAAAAATACTCAATTTTCAAATTTGTACATATATATGTCGACATACATATATATACATATCGACATATAACTGTCATTTTTTTCAAATTTGAAAGGAAGTGTTTTTTCACTATTTATGACGGTTCTGAGACGTTGCAACCTTTCATACATTATAAAAAGGGGCTGATTTCGAATTTTTAATCACTTCTTCTTCTCTAACTTTATTCTCTTTCATTACACCATTATTCTTTATCATTTTTATGATTTCTACTACTATACTCTGCCGAATTCAATTCTGTTTTTATTAATCTTCTTCTCTCTACACTCTCTTCTCATTACTCTCTGAATCAAGTGGTATTGAAGAGTTATAAGGTTGTTTATAATTGTTTGGGTTGAGTAAATGAATCGATGGCATCCCTTGTAGTTGTGAAATCAAGGACGGGTAATCGGTGGTATCCCTTGTAGCCGTGAAATCAAGGAAGGTATACTTGATCAAGCGTGTGTGTGGAATCGGTGGTATCCCTTGTAGCTGTGAAATCAAGGAGGGTTATAATTGGATATTGATATAGTAATAAAACTCTGTGCAATCCACCGTTGCATGGAACTGGACGTAGGAGAAATTCAGAACCAACATAAAATCCGGTGTGTTCTTTCCTTTTCTGCACTTTACTTTTGTTTATCTTTGCATTTGTGTTTGATTCTGTGTCTGTGATTGGTTCTATGGTGTTTGATTCATATAGTTTATCACATAAGTTTTAGATTTCGTTTAAATTCCCAAAACACTATTCACCTCCCTCTGGTGTTTTTTTTGCCTTAACGATCCATTTCGCAATCCCTAACATTTAGTATCAGAGCATGGTCTTTCAAAAAGTTCATAATCTGATTTTTGAAAATTTTAAATGGAAAATTTTGAACACTAGTTTAAATTCATGCATTACATCAGTATCATATTCAATTTTATTGAAAAATCAAGTTATCATGATATTATTTCTTGAAAAGTTTAAATGGATATGTCACAGAATCATCGTGATGTTATTATTTCAAATTACAAGTAGTTATTTTGAAAAGTCACTTGATTCTTTGAAAATGTATGTTGTTTTGCGGGAAAGAAGTTATATCTGATGATTGTTGGCCAAAAGACACCAAGATAATCATTCATCATCCAGGAAAAGAAGAGTTTATGAAGGGATATGACTTATTGGGCTTATAGTAGTTGAAGTGTCTGTTCATTCAAAATTCAAGTTTAAAATTTTGACGCTAAGTTGACCAAGCCATGTAAAAAGGATGGGTCCTTATCAAGACGATTCAGATTCATCATCAAGAGAAAGAGATAGAAATCGGAAATTCAAATATGTGTTTCACAGCAATCCAGAATTCAGAAAATATCGAAGAAATGGATCTAAAGACCGGGTATGCCTTAATTAATTTTTAAATTTCTTTTTGGTTTAATGGATGTTTTGTTTGCTTTGTTTTGTTTTCCTAGTTTTGAATTTGAAATATAAATTTTAAAATTCAAACTTGAAATTTAAAATTCATATTTGAAATTTGAATTTTGAAGTTCAAAATAATAATATTATAATGATAATAAACATAAATTTTGATTGTTTGTTTGGAATAATATTATTTTAGGAAATAGTTAAACCTGAAATATAAATTGATAATATAATAAAACCAAGAAATCAAAACAATATGTTTTTTGATTTTCTACATGTATGTCGACATTAATAAATGGTCATGTTGACATAATGAAATTCAAATATTGAATTTCAAAAGTTTAAACTTTCAAACTTCCCTCCATTTTTTTTAATTTGAAAATGTCAATTCAAACTCTAGTTATTAACATTGTTTGTCTACTTATTTTCTTATATCTTGTTTCAAAGTATGTATATTAAAAGTATATAAATTAATAAAGTTATATAAACATGTTAATATGATATACAAAGTTAATATAATTTTTTGATATTGTTATAAAATTTATTCATTTTTTATAGTTTAAACATGCATAGTTTAACTTATATATTATTCATATGATTTCATAACAATTTTGGGTTACATTATCACTAATACTATTTGTAACTTAAGTACTTATTTTGATTTCTTATTAAGATTTATAAAAGCTTAAATATTTGACAAAATATTTTGGTATATAAATAATATATATATATATATAATTTTATGTCATAAATATAAGAAATTATAGTTTTATAGTTTAATTTATATCCAAATTTCATAATTTTGTTATGACTATAGATTTTTTTTAAGTTTTAACATAAATGGTTCCTTAATAAATTAATATATTTTGATTTCTAAAAGTTTAAATTTAAAATTGATTTGTATCAAAAGATTGATTTATATTTCATTATTAATTAAATTTTAAATTCTTTTTTTAAAAATAGTTTTTATATATACAATTAAGGCTATATGTTTACTTTATATGATACAATTCTATATTCTCTTTAAAAAGATCTTCAATTTTTACTATATTAAAGAAGCACCCTACTAAGATTATTTAACCCTGCATTTCTAGTAGAATTATTTTAAATGTTTTATTATATATCATGAATACCATAAAACTTTTATCTTTACTATCCTTTCAATTTTTTTTCATAAGTATCATTAACCTATGTCTAGAAATTAATATATATATATATTATCCTTGTTTAATTCAAATAATTTGTAATATATTTGAATATGCATGGTACTTTGAATATTTTCACCTAAATAGATATAATTACTAAATCATTCTACATACTATCATTACACATCTTATTTCATATCATACATTATTATTATAAATTAAAGTACATCTCAAATTAAAATTATTCACATCACAAGTTGCATTTCATTCAATATATCACTTCATATAGATTTGCATATGATATACTGCATTATAATCAACACACTGCATTACATGTTAACTTTAACTCCACACATAACAAGTATATAGTATGAAAAGTTTTTAGAAATATAGGATCATTAATCAGATACATAACATATTTACTTTGCCTTGATTAACCTGATTGATTTGTTTGGCTTGGTTGAATCGATTGGCTTGATTGAATTGATTGGATTGAATTGCTTTACTTATATCATAATTTTAAGGATACCTTACTAGAGTTATTTCTAAGTCTAGATTAAGGTCTTATTATAATTTTAAGGGAATTAGAGTATATGCTAGGTTTAGTCTTGTATTAGATTAAGGGGGAGTTTTAAAGTTTCTAGGATTAATTAAAGGTTCAAGAAGTGTTTATTAACACATATTGTTTAATTTAGTTGATTTGATCGATTGCTTGCATGAATTGATTGATTTACTTGATTGCTAAAGTTAGTTTCTTGAATCAATTGCTTTAATTGATTGCTTGAATTGTTTGATTGGATTGCTTATTTGGATTTACGTGCTTGTTTGAATTGATTATGTTTAAGGTAAGTAATTAGTTATACATCTTAGCATAAAGTAATACAGATATAAATTAAGGGGGAGTACTTTACTTTGATTTAGGAATTATTTAAGTTACTTATAAGTGTTATTTAGGCAGTATACGATTTAGGGGGAGTAGTTTTCACTATAAGAAAAATACCCTATTGCAACTAGCTATTTGCAACAGGCGACAAATGACAGTTGCAATAAATGATATTTTGCAACAGATCTATTATAGCAGTTACAATAGATGAGATTTAACAACAGGCATTTTCTTTCTATTGCAAAAAAACATATTTTTAGCCACTGCGATTCCCTTCCTGTTGCAAAAACATACTTTTCGCAATTGTGCTTTCATTACAGTTGCAACAAACATATTATTTGCAACTGCACTTTAAAGTCTGTTGCGAATAAATATCTTTAGCAACTGTTTTCGCCACTTGCAATAACTGTATTTTTTTACAACTGGTAAAGCCAATTGCGAAAAACATACTATTAACTTTTCATAATTAATTTTAAACAATTACTATTAAATAATTAACTATTAGTAATTATGTAAAAGATTAATAATTAATAATAAATTTTAATTATTATAAATTAATATTTATAATTGGTAATTAAATATTAATAATTAATAATTAACAAATAATAATAATTAATAGCTAAAAATAATTAAATATATATATATATATTAAATAATACTAATAAACTATTGGATAAAAATTAATAATTAATTTGAAGTATGAATATGTATAAATAATAAATAAATTAATACATTCATAATCA
The DNA here is from genome assembly GCA_030737875.1 of Allium sativum. Taxonomy (NCBI): domain Eukaryota; kingdom Viridiplantae; phylum Streptophyta; class Magnoliopsida; order Asparagales; family Amaryllidaceae; genus Allium; species Allium sativum. Next base: position 177,445,401 of record CM060909.1, on the reverse strand, counting down.
ACAAATAAATGATAATTGATTAATATTATTATTAAATAATTAATATTCATTTTCTATTAATTAATAATAATTATTAAATAATTAAAAGTAATAATTAATAACTAAGATAAATATTTAATAATTGTATTTGATAATTAATATTAATATTAATATTAATATGTAATTTTATTACTTAGTATTTAATAATTGTAATTGATAATTATATTAAATATTCAATATTTAAATAATTCTAAACTTATAACTAAAACAAAACTACAAAATATTCATAAAATTCTAATTTTTTTAAAGTTTTTATTAAACTAAAAATTATTAAAATATAATACAACACATTAAGAGAGAGCATCAATTTTGAAATATTCATAAAATTTAAATTTGACAAAAGAAGTTAGATTTTAAAACAAAATTTGTTCTAACGTGTATGGGAGCCTTACAGCTTTGAATTACACAAGGCACTACAAGTTTTTTAGTTCAGCATGCTTTTTTGGCTTCATATCTAAATGCTTTAATTCCTAATAAGTTTACATATTTTACTTTTCTTCCTAACTATATATTTTGTTACGACCCGAACTTCCCCGGTCTCCGAAGAGAAGAGAAAGAACGGATTGTCTGAGAATAAGACTAATCAGAACACAAATAGAAGAACATTTCATTGCTTATTACAACAACTTCATCAGAATACAAGAATATACAGAGTATAAATAAATATTACACATTTATTAAATATCAGATATTTACAATACATTACATAGCGGTGGAAAAACAATACAAAACACAACTGAAAAGAATATATGGATACAAAGCTTTCTGAATATCATTCTAGCTGTAAACCAGGATCCTGTAAATATAAAATTGCAAAACCAAAACTACTAGCTGCCCATGTAGAAAATAGGGGCACCCAAAGTTTAGGTCTAAACAATAGACTCCAGGTCAGTCATGTGACTGGTGTGAGAACTAAAACAGTTATTTAAAACTTTACTTCAAAATCAGATATATCAAGGGACCACGCCGTATAACACGGAACGGGTTTCCTCCCTAGAATACCAGTGCATATAACAAAAGCATCGCAATGCTTTCTAGAAAAATGAAGCTATTATAAGACCCAAGTCCTATCACACAATGCAACGCAAGCCGGGGGATATGGTTTTCCCTTATAATAGCCAAACATGCTTGGTACATTAAAACAAATCATTTGATACTATTATAAGTGCATAGTGTTTAAAACAACTTCAAATGTAAATGTATCAATCCTAGACGGCATGGGTACCATATATCATGTCGCCAATACTAGGCTCTACAATCAAAACCGCAAAATGTCGTATTGGATGTTGGATTTCCATCATGAACCAAGGCAAGGGATCGTCCTTACCGCTTCGAGACAATCTAGCCCATGTCTCAGGACCCAGACACAGGTGGGCCCTTGGATCATCCGGGATGGCCCGTCAAAGTGTAATGTGGATTAAAAAACCTTGAACAATACGCTTCCCCGCCCTATGAGGAGTAAATGAGCCAAATGACTCCATCGGCCCCGGATCGACCGATATAACCGAGGCACCTCGCAATCCATCATCCACTTAAGTATAATGTCAGGGCCAGTTAAACGCTGACACCACTCCTAGCTAGAAGGAAACGCATGCCCTCCCTGATGTCCTCTCCCGTTTCTAGTTCACAACGGGGTGTGAGGCTCGCGAATTAACGCTACACAAAGCTACGCTATATCAAACTCGTGCTTTGATCATCAACCACAAGACTCTGCTTTTCAACAGAAGCCTTGACCATTTGCATCTCAGCATGCCACACAGGAAATTCACGCTATGCAACCGATGTATATCAATCACACAGAATGAAATCCAATGTCAGACACACATCCATTTACAAGTTCGTTTTGGGTCTGAACGAAATCGGAGGCACCTTATTCCTCCTCCATATGTCCAATATAGGGGAGAGGTCCTCGCATATCCGGTCGATCTCCAAGTATGTCTGGACGATCACCACTTATTACCTTGTCTTGGGTGTACAGCCCAATCAAGACATCAGTAATCATCCAAACGATGTGAAGACCTCTGGTCTTCAACCACCTTCTTCATCTTCGACTTATCGTTGAATCAGTTATTCAGAATGGAATAAACCCGGTCTTTTTGAATAACTCGCGTATATAATAAACAAGTATTATAAAAACACAACATACGCCTTATTCCAATCTAGAATATTTCTTTTACTCCAATATTCTTATACTTTGGGAAAGGTTCCCATTAATTTTATCAAAGAAAAATTCTTTAAATTTATCCTTTAATCTTCTTTTGGATTTCATTTCAAACCAAATTATGGTTTATCCAAACTAGTCGGGATTAGCGCAGCTTACCAAAGTAATCATTTGTTTTAATTTCTCAATCCCAACCTATTCATCCCATGAAGCAAAACTGGTAATACATCATATCTAACACCACGGTGTTATCGGTAAATTCAATTACCATTTCACGTTTAAATCTAATTAAAGATTTAACTATCGCCTGGAGTAAAACTGGTGGTACTCCATTCTCGACCATTTCTTGAATTTGATAATTTTAGTTATCAAATTCACCTTTCAATCTATTTAAAGATTCATTAAAACTCTATTTCGGTTTTAATTTCCAAAAATCATTTGTTAATGATTACTCAAAGTTAAGAAATAAATCGTATCTTTAACTGGGTTAAAGAACTAATGTCATTTAAAACACAACTCACAATAAACCCAAAATCACATTCCATTAACAATGGAATCTTCACGGAAAACAGATCAATATATATAATCGATATGAACTTCCATATCCGAGTAATAATATAAATGGAATAATGGCAAAGCCTTTTAAAATCCATATATATTAGCGTCTTCCTCCATAGAAATTCACTTCGATTATTACCAAATCGAATTCCATTCCATTCCAATTTAATATGTTAAATTGGAAAACTTTACTTTGGAAAATCTCCTTTAAATCTTAACAACAGATTTATAAATTCCAAATCACATTTCACTGTAAATCGGATTAAAGAACGAATGTCGTTAAAACACAGTTCACAACGAACCCAATTCACATTCCATTAATTATCGGGTTAAAGAACAAGTGTTATTTAAAACACCGTTCACGATAAACCCAAAAATCAATTCCAATTTAATTCCAATTTAATATTATTTAATTGTTATACTTCATTAAATCTAAAAAAAAGATTTAATCTTTTTCTCAATTGGGTTTAAGAACAGTGTTAATGAAGACACCATTCACGACAAACCCAAATCCCATTTGATATTAAATACAAGGCTCTGAGTAGAAAATATATCGACTTATATTCAATATCAAATTCTGAAATCAACAAATATCGTATTGGAATAACGATATAAATATCTTCCAAATTCCTCCACAATATCCGTATAATCACGGAATCCAATATCAAAATATTCCGAAGATATTTTCGATTCAAATCCATTCCAATTCATATAATGGAAATTCTTATTTTTAAAACCATTTCAAACCCAATTTATTTATTTTAAAAATATTGGATTTATAATTTCTAGTTAATAACTAGTTCATTTCGATAAAAATATATTTTTATCTTTTAAAATATGGAATTTTCCAGCCCAATTCTTTCCAAATCATTTAATATGATTTTACACAAATTATTGATATTTTTAATAATTTTATCAAGGCCGTACAGTCGATTTCCATAAATGGCCATCGAACTGCAATTACAGCGACCTTTTCCAAATTTGATTTGGACATAATTCCAAATCCAACCATTAGATTTCAAATCTCTAATATTCGTTAGAAATCCCTTTTCGATACGAACCGAAAGGTTCCGGTTTTTGGAGAATCCGACGGTCGGATCTCCCGTAATGTCCATTCGAAGTCAATGGTCGAAACTCGCGAACTACCGCAGCGCGGCGCGTTCTATTCAGGCCATTGTATATATAATATATATATTATATATATTTCGTCGATTTTCTTTTAGAACGTATTTTATAAACTGTTTTCAAAACGATTTCAACTTCATATTCAATTTCAAATCAAAACTGAATATTCCATATCATCGATATATAAATGATAATATTTTCAAAACATTAGATTTTGAAATCATTTCCTTTTCGATATTCATTATAAAAATGAATAAAATCGATATAAATATCGTTCACGTCAAAATGGCGTCAATCTAATCAACACGGCTTTATATATTTAAATATATTCGTGTCCATCCCAAATCGGACATCAAAAATCAAATTTTGATCCTTTACTGAATATTACCTTAAAATATTCGTTATTTTAAAATAATTGTTATTTTAAAATATTCATTCTTTCTGAACTGGAATCAGACACAGTCAATTACCATATAATTTTATTCATACGGATTTCATATACACATGTATACAACAACAATCAAACACAGTCAACCATCACCCAGAGTGCATTCTACACTGTATAAGCATTAAATGTAAATATCTAACACTTACACAGCTTGTCAACCAATCGATTGACATACAACTAAATATTGAGATTAGTGTACGTCAAATATCATCCCAACACCCGTGTGGGGTTTCAACCAACAAATATTGAATATTATTTGTGCAGTTGGGCGATGTGTAAAATATATCGTCCCAATCCATATCAGTAAAATGGGTGTTCATAAACAAATCGTCTGATTTGTAAATGAATATTTATTTTATTCACATCAACGTTAAAAATTATATTTTTAACGGTAAAATATTTTTTTCAACATATGACTATTCTCTTCAGTTCATTTATACAATAAAAATGATATCTTTATTGTTCTAACATATTTTAGAAAATTTTGGCGGCATAACTGCACGATACTAGAAACGGGATAAGGCCTAGCCTCATCCCCAGCCTAATAATGGCCTGCGCCATACACATACCAATCTAATCACTTCCATTTCATTTCCCAAACCAAATTCAACCAAGCAATCCAATCAGCCAAACTAAACAGTCACACAAGCCGTCCATGGTCTGTGGACGACGGGGAACAGTTCATATATGCAGTTATAAAAATAAATAACTGAATAAGAAAATATGGTGAGGAGTTCTCACCTTGGGTTTCCACTCTGTCATTCTTTGTTCTTGAACGGTTTGGATTTATTTTATGTCCAGTGCGTAGCGTTCTTCACCGTGCTTCCACTACAGTCTGTTTCACGTAGTTATATTAAAAATCACATTTTTAATAATGTTTCATGTATTTAAAAATCACATTTTTATATTCATACCATCCGTATAAAAATCATATTTTTATACCGCTACCTTAAAAATAAAAATCACATTTTTATTTGCTCACTTTCAACATAAAATCTCACCTTTCTCTATTTAAAAATCTAATCTTTTTACCATTTTAAAAATTAAACCTTTTTACTTTTAAAAATTAAACCTTTTTACTTTTAAAAATTAAACCTTTTTGTTATTAAAAATTAAACCTTTATGTTATTAAAAATCATATCCTTATGAGGCTAAAATCTCATTTTTATAAACTAAAAATCGTAACTTTTCTTTATAAAAGATCATAACTTTGCTATATTAAAAATCCAATCTTTTAACAACTAAAAATCAAATCTTTAAACAAATGAAAATCTAAACTTTTTCTACTCTAGAAATCTTATGTTTTTGTTAAATAAAAATCTAAACTTTATGTTAAAATTCCTCACTTTATATTATTACTAAGTTATCATATATTAAACTGAAATTAAATTCAATAAATAAAATAAAACTCACGGTTTCGTTCGGGATTGGATCGGAGGAGGGCTGTGGAGGCATCGGAGCACGCCGGAGAGGAGCATCTGGCCGGCGGCGGTCTTCAGTTGGTCGGGCCGGCGCTATTGGGGCCCACGGTGGCTATTCAGGCGGGTTGGGGTGTCTGGGCTCGCGGGTTTCAGGCGTCGCGATGGAGATGGTGGAAGGGAGGAGGTGGGTGGTGTAGAGGAGGAGCTCGACGGGGGGAGGGGGGAGGCACGATGGACGACGCAGCGCCTGGAGCGGCAGTTTTCCTCCCTCCATCGCTTTTTTTATGTTAATCGATTTTGAAACCGTTGAATCCACTGAAGGGAAAAAGGTGGGGTTTTATAATTTATTATTTAATTTATTTATTTAATTTTTTTCCATAAAAGTACCCTATTCATTTGAACCCCAAATCGAACCCACCGACTGTCGTCCATAGCACATTACCCTCATTCCGAACACAATGGAATATGTCACACCAGCCAATTCGACCGTTACGATCAGTTTTCCTTTAATTTAAAATTTAAATTAATATTTCAGTCAATAGTGAATTTAATGTACCTTTTAATTTACCGGGGCCACATACGGACTCTAAAAATTCCATAAAAATAAATCTGGCTATGTTTTGATGATACGGTCCTAACAAAACTAATTTTGTTAAATTTTGAGACCGTTTGAAAAATGGCCGTTTTCTAGTCAATCGAAATTGACTAAAACTGTTAAAACACGCTTTCTTTTGCCACGCTCACATATTGATTTCAAAAATTATGAATTTTGAAACCTAGTAGTAATTTGACATCCCGGATCCAACAAAATTTGTTTCGTCAAAAACGGAGGTCGTTTGCAAAATGGCTATTTTTAAGGGCCAAAATTCCATAGTGACTATTCTGAATTTTCAATTGGACATAACTTTTTATTCCTGCTATGAAATTTCAATTTTTTGGATTCGTTGGAAAGATATTTTCAAATAGATTCTAATATTTTTGGTTTCGTGAAAATCCGGTTTATTTTGAATCATGTACATTCATTTGAAATTTGAAATCGAATTTTCAAACTACCGCGCCATTTCCAATTCCTTATATAATTAAAAAAATATTTATATTCTATCTTCGATTTAAATAAATATATACGTTCTAATTCTATTCGAAATAAATTTCTCGTCGTTATTATTTAAAATAAATCATTTTAAATATTCCAAATTCATTAAAATTGCCAAAATATAAATTTTAAATTGGTTCTTATTTTCCAGGTTGTTACATATTTCCATCATCCTTACCTCAATAATTTCCTTTCTCGCTTTTACCTTCGAAACGCTATAATCTAGATGCTTTGCTAAAACCAGTTTGTTTATGTATATTTACAAGCAAGCCGACCCTTTTTACTGTTTCTCTCCTTGTATTATTCGGCCCGTTCACTCTCAGTTTAAATGCCTGATCTCTTTCCTTTCTACGAAAATGAAATTAGGGTTTTACTGAAGAACCCGCCGCTCCTCTGCTAAATCGATTGAAAATAAAAAATGGTTTCTTTAAATTCGTCGATCAATTCTTCCTTTCCAATGCTTGCGGAGTTTGCATTTATTTTTCTCCTGCTTGGGTTCTCAGTGCGTCTAGGGTTCCATCAAGTGAGTTTTTTCTTGGATTCCTCCCTTTTAATGACCTTGAAACGTGGAATGGTAAAATGTTTAGTCATGGGTTTTGATTATTTCACTTCAATTAAAGATGGATTTTCTGTATTTTGCGAAATTTGATAGATTTTGATGATTATCGAATTCTGGTAATTTTTCTTAGGCTCACGTCCTTAAAAATAAAGTTAATTAGGCTCACATCCTCCCCTTTTGAAATATATAAATCTCATCCCTATTTTCAAAACGCAGCTTTAATATTTCCGGAAATGCCCTCATCCGATTTTTAGGGGTATCGATTGTTTATAGGTTCGTATTAGGTTTTATTTTTTACAGGAAATTTTTTTTCTAATCCATGGCGGCGGCGGCTCCAGAAAAAAACCCAAATCGTGATCCTCACTTCCAGCAAACAGCGACCGCCGCTCCAGCACCATCGATCAGCCCCCCTTCAGGCGACGCGGCTCCAGCAACAGGATCCGCCAAGGCGCCGCTACCCACTGGCGCACCCCCACCTCCAGCAACCAGCGACGACCACCATCGACCAGCCTCCCTTCAGTCGACTGCAGCAAACCGTCCACGGCAAACCCTCCGCCGTTTCCGGCTCCGGCGATCCAAAACCTAAAATTGTGTGAGTTTTTTTCCTTTTCATTCTGATTTTATTTGTAGGATACGTATAAGGTTTTTTTTATTATCATAAAAATACGATTTTTCATATGATAAGGACCTGAAAAAACAAAAATTCATGAAACTGTTGTTAGAACTTGTGGATTTTTGCTGAAATTCTGATAAAAAGGTGCGGACAATTATGCATCTATTCTTAATATATGCATATCTGTATGTAATTTTTTATTAAACAATCAGAAAACATATTATTTTACAAATATATTCTTATTTCTATGCATATACGTAGAACACTTGCATATAAATATTCAGAAATTATTTTTACAGATGTTCCTTTTTTTCCAAATGATTGAAATCTGCATATAATTATTCAGAAATTACAAATATATTCATATTTCTATGCATATATGTGAGTTTTTTTCCTATATTTTATGATTTTATTTGCAGGATACATATATGGTTTTTATTAGCATAAAAATACGATTTTTCATATGATAAGGACCTGAAAAAACATAAATTCATGAAACTATTGTTAGAATTTGTGGATTTTTGCTGAAATTCTGATAAAAAGTTTCGGAGAAATATGCATCTATTCCTAATATATGCATATCTGTATGCAATTTTTTATCAAATAATCAGAAAATCATATTTTTTTACAAATATATTCATATTTCTATGCATATATGTCGAATTCTTGCATATAAATATTCAAAAATATTGTTATTTTGCTGAATTGTACGCATGTATTTATGTTAATCTGAAGCTGTTTTTGTAATTTAGGTTACTGCACAATAAGCTTATTAATGGTGATTTTCTTTTTTTGATAACAGTGTTCCGGCGGATATTGGTGTAGTGGTGTTGTAGAAGGTTGGTCGGCCATCTTATTCCAAAAGATTGAAATCTGCAGTTGTTTCTACAGAGACGAGTAGATGTGGTTTGTGCAATAAGCTGGGTCTCAACAAAATTATTTGTTCTACAAAAGACCATTAGCTCTGCTTTGTAAATGTTCTGAAATTCTTGATTTAGTACATGTAAATGTGGTCTGTACTTATTTCTTGATGTAGTAAATGTAAATGTTAAGAATTTTTTTCATGTAAGTATGCACATATTTCTGTTATTTGCATATATATATATATATATATATATATATATATATATATATATATATATGCATCTTGTTATAATTAAATGTATTTATTTTGTTGTCATTTTTTTGTTTCAGCAATTATGCAGTACAGTTCTGTATATGTATGCAATTATTTCGCTTAGTTGCATAAATGTATGCAATTTTATGCAATATTTGTATCTAAATGTCTACTTTTTCGTAAAAATCAAAAAACTTGATTAAAAAAATGTAGTCACTACATTCAAGTAATAATTTATTTCTGTATAAAATTAACGTATGCACATGTATGCAATTATTTCACTTAGTTGCATAAATGTATGCAATTTTACGTAATATCTGTATCTAATTGTCTATTTTTTCGAAAAAATCAAAAAAAATAATAAAAAAACGCTGTTGGACTGATCAACGGTTTTCCAGAATTGTAGGCTTAGGTTTTGGGCGAAATTATAGGAGCAATAGACTGAGTAAATGAAATTTTTTAGGTGTGTAAGGGTAGATCAGGAATTTTTTTAGCCGAAATTCAAAAATAGGGATGTATTCTATATTATTTTTATCACCGGGTTTTTTTTATATTTTGAAACTTAATAGGGACCTGTAAAAAACGCACCCTTTTCTTAATTAGATGGTTAAGCCGATAGCCAATATAATTAGCACATTCCAAATGAGCTCTGTCTAATTCGTTATGAATTTCAATTTTTTTTCATGAACTATGGTTTTGTAGATCGATTTACAGTCTATTTAGCAAATTTTCTCTTTATCACCGGTTTGTATCGGATTTTGTAGGAATTTCTTGCATATATGCAACATCATTTAACCTGTTACTACTTGTGTAATTTAATTTTGTTTGTGAATTATTTTATTGAATTCTTTTGGGTATATGTTTAGCAAATCTTTGTTTTCAAATATCCGATGGTTTTTAATTTCTTCTATTCGCAATGTAAATGGGACCATATTTTGTCCCTTATCTGTTTGACAACTGTAGGAATCTTTATTTTTTTCTAATAATCTGCTACATCTTGAAGAGTTTGTGTCTGTTTTTAACAATCATCGTGGTATTGGATTGTAGGGTAACTGAGTTGAATTTCTTTCATGCAACTTTGCCCTTTTATTTTTCATCCTCTGGACGCATTGAATTTATGTCCCGAAATAGAAATGTTTGCATAACCCACTATGGCAGGTTTATAAAGCACTGCAGAAAACTTTAGATTTACAGTGTTGTCTTTTTTTATAGTGGCTACTAATTTTTTTGAAGGCCAGGCATAATTTTGAAACCTAAAAAAGGTAATAATACTTAAGAAACAATTAAGGGAGACATATTATTTGTTGTGGTCAGTTTGGGTTACAATGTAACAACCCGAAAAATCAGAACCAATTAAATTTTTTATTTTGGCAATTTTAATGAATTTTGAATATTTAAAATGATTTATTTTAAATAATAACAGCTAGAAATTTATTTTGAATAGAATTAGAACGTATATATTTATTTGAATCGAAGTTGGAATATAAATAATTATTTTAATTATAAACGGAATTGAAAATGGCACGGTAGTTTGAAAATTCGATTTCAATTTTCAAATTTCAAATGAATGCACATGATTCAAAATAATAAGGATTTTAGTGAAATCAGAAATATTTGAATCTGTTTGAAAATATCTTTCTAACGAATCTGAAAAATCAAGATTTCATGACGGGAATAAAAAGTTATGTCCAATTGAAAATTCAGAATAGTCGCTATGGAAAATATAGCTCTTAAAAGTGGAGATTTTACAAACGACCTCCATTTTCGATGAGACCACTTTTGCTGGATCCGGAATGTCAAATTAATGTTGGATTCCAATTTTCATAATTTTTGGAATCAATATGTGAGCGTGGCGGATTTAAACGTGTTTGGTCATTTCAGTTTGAATTTAATCGACTGAAAAATTATCGTTTTTCAAACGGTCTCCAAATTCGACGAAATTAGTTTTGTTAGGACCGTATCGTCAAAACATAGCCAGATTTATTCTTCTGGAATTTTTGGAGTCCGTATGTGGCTTCAGTTATTTAAAATGTACGTTTAAATTTGAAATATGTTGATTTATATTTATATTTTAATGGAAACTGATCGAAACAGTCGAATTGGCTTACGGGACATATCCCATTGTGTTCAGAATGGGGTAATTAGCTAGGGGCGATAGTTGTTGGGTGTCGTTTGGGGTTCAAATGTAAAGTCAACATTTTTGGAGAATAAAAAGAAATAAATAAACATATATTCATTTAACCCCCTCCCTTTCCCCTTTCTTCCTTCAAATTTCGATCGACAGAAATAATAGAAAAAAAACCCAGCGAGAACCCGTCCCCCCTGCCTAGGACCCGCGCCGCCGCCGGAGGCGTCTCCTCCCCCGTCACCGCGACCGCCGAACCCCCTCCCCCCTCCCAAGCTACAGCGCCACCCTCCTCCTTCCCCTCCTCTCCGATTTAAACGCCCAAACCCAAAGAGGACCGCCCTAAATCAGCCGGAGCCGCCACCAGAGTCCTGCCGCCCCACCTTACGCCGACCGCCGGTGGTCTCCGCCGCCTCTAGCCCCTCCGACCGTCCACCTACGCAGTGGAACCCCCATCCAACAAAGATCTGATTTTTAACCATGGAAAGTGAGCTTTTAATTATTTTATTTTCTTTATGTGATTTATTTAATTAATTCAGCGATTAAAACATTGTTAGCATAGGTTTTAAAAGGTAATTTATATATAGTATTAAAAATATGATTTTTATATATGTAGAGTATTAAAAAATATGATTTTTATATATGTATCATATTAAAAATATGATTTTTATATATATGAAGTACCGTTATAAAAATACGATCTTTAGTTCGATAAAAATATTATTTTTATCGTATGTATGATATGATTTTTAGAAGGCTAAAAATGGGATTTTTATCGTATATATGAAAATATTTTTAGTTCGATAAAAATATGTTTTTTATCACATGTATGTTGTTTATAAAATGGGCATACAAAGAAATAATTATTAATGGGTTAAAAATATGATCTTTAACATAGGTATGTTATGTAAATTGGCAATCAAAGAAAGGAGGAGTGGAAACCAAAGGTGAGAAATCCTCACTAAAATTTCTTGTTCAGTTATTTATTTTATGACTGCATATATGAACTGCTCCCCGTCGTCCACAGACCATGGACGACTTGTTTGATTGTATTGCGTTGTGGAAAGTGTTTGTGATTGTGATGTGGAAAGAATGTAAAATATTCAGGTATTGAAATAAATGTTTTATCGTTAACAAGTATATAAATGAAAATAAATATTCATTTATAAATCGGACTATTTGTTTATGTACACCCATTTGATTGATATGGATTGGGACGATAAATTTTACACATAGCCCAACTGCACAAATAAAATATGTGTTTGTTGATTGAAACCCCACACGGGTATTGGGATGATATTTGACGTACACTAATCCCAATTGTTTAGTTGTATGTCAATCGATTGGTTGACAGATTGTTGTAAGTGTTAAATATTTATATTTAATGCTTATGCAGTGTAGAATGCACTCTGGATGATGGTTGATTGTTTATCATTGTTGTTCTATACATGTGTTGTATGAAATCCATATAAATAACATTATATGGTAATTGATTGTGTTTGATTCCAGTTCAGAAAGAATGAATATTTTAAAATAACGAATATTTTGAAACAATGAATATTTTAAAACAATATTCAGTAAAGGATTAAAATCTGATTTTGATGTCCGATTTTGGATGGACACGAACATATTTAAATATATGAAGCCGTGTTGATCAGATATGCGCCATTTTGACACGAACAATATTTATATCGATTTTATTCATTTTTATAATGAATATCGAAAAGAAAGTGATTTCAAAATCTAATATTTTGAAAATATTATCATTTATATATTAATGATATAGAATATTCAATTTTGATTTGAAATTGAATATGAAGTTGAAATCGTTTTGAAAACGAATTTAAAACGACTTATAAAATATGTTTTAAATGGAAATCGACGAAATATATATAATATATATATTATATATATTTAATGGCCTGAATAGAACGCGCCACGGCAGTTCGCGAATTTCGACCATTGACTTTGAATGGACATTACGGAAGATCCGACAGTCGGATTCTCCTAAAACTGGAACCGTTGGGTTCGTATTGAAAAGAGCTTTCCGACGAATACAAGAGATTTGAAATCTAATGATTGGATTTGGAATTATGTCCAAATAAAATTTGGAAAAGGTCGTTGTAAGTGCAGTTCGATGACCGTTTATGGAAATCGACTGTACGGGCCATGATAAAATTATTTAAAATATCAATAATTTGTGTAAAATCATAATAAATGATTTGGAAAGAATTGGGATGAAAATTTCCATATTTTAAAATATAATAATATATTTTTATCGAAATGAACTAGTTATGAACTAGAATTATAAATCCAATATTTTTAAAATAAATAAACTGGATTTGAAATGGTTTTAAAAATAACTACAATTTCTAATATACGAATTAAAAGGGATTTGAATCGAAATTATCATCGGAATATTTCGATATTGGATTCCGTGATTATACGGATATTGTGGAGGAATTTGGAAGATATATATATCGTTATTCCCAGTAAGATATTTGTTGGTTTCAGAATTTGATATTGAATATAAGCCGATATAATTTCTATTCAGAGCCTTGTATTTAATATTGAATTGGATTTTGGGTTTGTCGTGAATGGTGTCTTCATTAACACTGTTCTTAAGCCTAGTGTGAAAAGAATAAATCTTTTAATTAAGACTATTAGTGTTTCTAGTTAATTAACATTTAATTGGACTAATATGGAATGTGAATCGGGTTTATCGTGAGCTGTGTTTTTAACGACACACGTTCTTTAACCCGATTTACTGTAACGACCCGGAATTTTGGGGCAAATTTAAAAATTTTATTTTGGTTAATTTATTGGTTTTTGAATATTTAAAATAATTTATTTTATATAATAACGACTATAAATTTATTTTAATCGAAGTTAAAACAAAAATATTTTATTTAAATTACAAAAGGAGTTAGAAATAGCGCGGCAGTTTTAAAATTTGAATTTTAACTTTGACTGACTGTACAGGATGCAAAATAAATCGGATTTTAGCGAAACCAAAAATATTAGAATCTATTTAAAAATATCTTTCCAACGAATCCGAAAAACTGAAATTTCATAGCGGGGATCAAAAGTTATGTCCAATTCAAAATCTCAGGAAAACGCTATGGAATTTATATATAGGACCCAAAACGCTACTTTTTGCATACGAATGAATTTGGACTCGAAACCACTACCATTGAGTTCAAAATGACGTTTCTACATTGAAAAAGTACAAACACTTATATATTTTGAGTTTCGGAAATTATTCATATAAAAATATATTTTTAAATATAAAATATATACGCCTTGAAAAGTGAAGTTTTGCAAACGGTCTTCAAATTCAACGAAATTAATTTGTCGGGTTCGTAACGTCAAAACAAAGCTAGAAATGATTTTTCTGGAATTTTTAGAATTAATATGTAATTATAATTGATTTTTCAGTGAAAACGGTCAATTTTCAGACTTTAAAAATTCATTATTAATTCATACGGACTCGGAAAATGATGAAACCAGTTTCTTTAAATCTGTAATGTTAAGGAATATTTATGTTTCAATTTCAATTACAATGGAATTCGTAGGTGTTAACACGAATTTTTAAACTACGAAAAGCGGACAAAAAAATGTATTAATATATGTACATAAGGGTAATTGGGCCTAATTGAGTTTATAACCTACCTATATATTATCTTTTAACAGCCATTAGCTGAACCCTAAACATAACATAGCCTCCTCCATCTTCATTTTCTTCATATTCCATGGCCTCCACTCTAAAAATATTCTTTGCACAAAAGACCCTAAAACTAAACAATTTATAACTCTAAATCAGAACAAAATTAGACCAAACACTTTCTGGGTTTTGTTCATCTTCTTATCCTCTATCTACCACGAAAAATTCAAGACCTATCGTCGCACAGATTCGCCGGGATCTGAGTTTGATTGCAAAAAGTTAGTTTCGGATTTTGGTGTTTTCTGGCCAAACCGTGAAGAATTGGAGGATGGCGCAATGGAATAAATTGTAGAGGAGACAAAGATCATTAACTTTGCAGCAGAAAGTTTTGTCTGAAAGTCGATGGAAGGGCACTGAAATCGAGAAAAACTGAATTGGAGCAAAACAGAAAATTCCGGCGAGCTCATAACATAGATGATCAATTTCCGGCCAATCGGGGAAGAATCAGGCAAAGGGCCGAACACGAAAGTTCATCGTCTACACAAGGAGAAGGTGCTCAGAAAGTTTCAGTTCATTTGGATAAGAGGTGTGGCCTGTGGGACCCGCGAACCGAACGGCGGTCTCGGGCGAATTCCGGCCGGTGGAGGTGGAGTTAGGGGCGGCGCTTTCTGGTGGTTGTGAGCCTCTTGAAGACGAAGAGGATGGCGGTGGTTTCAGGTCAATCGGAGATCGGAGGAGGGAGAAAAGTGCGGTCAAAGATGGCGAGGGGCTGTTTGACCGAGATTTGGGGTAATTTTGTAATTCAAACTTTGAAATTATATATCTCTCTCATACAAATTCAGAATCTGACGATTTTAGATCCGCTGCGATCGTGGCGACGAGATCTTCGCAATGACACTAACTACGTTCAATTCTGAGCAAGTTGAAATTTTGGGTAATTTTCATAATTTGAATTAATTATTTAATTATTACAAAACTTCGAAAATTCATAACTTTGTGATACGAAATCGAAATCGCGCGAAACAGGATTTGCTGCGATCAGCGAGTCGAGAGCTTCACAATGACACTAACTACGCCCAATTTGGAGCATGTTGAATTTTGGACCAAAAATTGGGCCCAAACCGTCTGTTACAGCCCGACCAAGGTGAGAACTTTTATCTCACTCAAATTTCTGAATAATTATTTATTTTTATTATTAAATATAGAGTAGTTATCTGTGTTGAAATTGTTTGTTGGAATGAATTTTGAGTTGGATGAATATTGTGAATTGTTTAACATTTGAAATATGTGAGTATGACAAATAATGTTATGTCATTTATGATATATAAAATTTGTTGACACTGCCATAACAAGTTTTCTGACTTGTCTATGTTCATCGGACGATCAATTTCCACACATCGTCCAAAAAGCACAATGAATAATGTATTATCTGAATTTGTGTTGGTTGAAACATCACACGTGTCTTGGGTTGATATTTGAATACACGTCACCCTTGTATTTGGTTATAAATTGCACTTTGGCTGTTATGTGAATGGTTGACATTATTATGGAATAAGTGCGATGTTTAAAATCCGTGTAATCAAATTACATGGAAATTGTGTGAGTCTCATTCCAATTTTGAGTTAAAGATTATTATAATCCAATATTCAATTAAAGGAACCAAAGGATGGTTTCCATGTTTTCAAAAGGGAAGGTATGTATTGTCAAAGTTACAATAAAAAGAGTGAATTGGAAAGATAACATTTTTATTAGAAAAAAAATTACAATAAAAGATTAGAATTAAAAAGATACCCTTTTTAATTGTCAACATGTTAAATTAAGAAGATTTGTTTCAAAACTGAACATTTTGAAAAGATTAATATTATTATTATCAATTTTGAATTAATGAATATTTTAATTTATACTCAATTAATGGGATTAATTGGCGTTGATTTAAATAGATTATATCTTTATTGTTTAAAAGTTATAATAAAGGAGATTTAATTATAAATATTACATATTTACTGTCCACATGTTAAGATAAGAAAGTTGGATTTCGAAATTTGAACGTTTTGGAAAGATTACATTTATTCGTCATTATGTGGCAATAAATAGATTTGATTTCAAAAAAAGACATTTTGGGAAGATTATTATTAATTGTTATAATAATATGGAAAGTTCAGATATTTATAAAGATTGGAAAGGTAAGTTAAGACATTTGGAATCATGTCATTTTAGAATTAAAGAATATTTAAAATTAAGATTCTTTAATGGAAATGATATTTTCAAAGAGTACGTTTTAAAAAAGTTAATTATAATTATAAAATTATAATTGTACTTGGGCACGAGGTTAGGTCACATTTGTGGTGGAAGTCTGCCCGGAACCAACCGGCTTATCCAGCAGCCACAAATGTTGGGCCTAATGTGAGAGGTCCAAGTGCGCAAATACGAATTGGGCCATGACACGAGGTTAAGCCCAACTTGTGGGATAAGTCTGCCCGGAATCAACCGGCATATCCAGCATCTACAAGTCGTAGGCTTAATGTGGGAGGTCTGGCCCAGTGTAATAAAAAAAGAATGAATTGAGAATATTACATTTATCAATGTAATAAAGAATGAATTGAAAATATTACATTTTTCAATGTAACAAAGAATGAATTGAAAATATTACATTTTTCAATGTAACAAAGAATGAAATGAAAATATTACATTTTTCAATGTAACAAAGAATGAAATGAAAATATTACATTTTTCAATGTAATAAAGATTGAAATGAAAATATTACATTTTTCAATGTAATAAAGATTGAAACGAAAATATCGCATTTTTGAATGTAATAAAGGTTGAACTAAAAAGATTACATTAAAAAGATTTCATTTTTATTTAAGGTTGATTACATTAGGAAGAATACATTTTTATAGTTAATTTGTTTCATTAGAAAGATTAGAAAATAAGAATGACATTCTCACTATAATATGTTTTTCAAGTAAAAGGTTAGAAAATAAAGATTATATTTTTATTATGGTCTTGTTTCCGGTTATAATGAATCATGTTTTTAAGAAAAGATTTGACTACGAAGATTATATGTTCATTGAATGTGTTGCATTAAAAAGAATTTGATGTTAAAGTATGATTTGTGATTAGAAATCTTTTAATTAAAGTTTAATAGAAATTTCTAAAGAGGAGTTTTCCAATTCAATATATATTAATTTGGAACTGAAAGAGAAAAATTAGATTTTGGGTTTGTCGTGAATAGTGTCTTAAATAACACTGTTCTTAAGCCCCGTGTGAATAGAATAAATCTTTTATTAAGATTTAAATGAAAAGTTTTCTGAATAAAAGAATTCCAATTAAATAGAATAAATTGGGATTAAATGAAATTCGATTGGTTAAAAATCGAAATGAACTCCTGTGGATGAAGACTGCTACTATATATGGAATTTAAAAGGCCTCGCCGTTATTCCATTTATAGTATTAGTCTGATACAGAAATTTATACCGATTATATGTTGATCTAATTTCAGTAAAGATTCCATATTTTATGGAAGACGATTTTGGGTTTATCGTGAACTGTGTTTTAAATGACACTAGTTCTTTAACCCAGTTAAAAATAAGAATTATTTCTTAAAAATTGGTTATCATTAAATAATGATTTTTGATATTAAAACCGATTTGGAGTTTTAATAAATTCTTAATTGGATCGACTAGAATAAATTCAAAGGATTTTATCTTTGACAAAATTAAGGGGAATCTTTCCCTAAAAATAAGAATATTTTAATAAAAGAATATTCTAGATTGGAATGAGGCGTTGGTTGTGTTTCTATATAGCACATTATTTTAAAATACGTGAATTATTCAGAAAGACCGGGTTCAACCCATTCTGAATAATCCACACGTTTCTTGAAGATCGACGATGAAGACGGCGATTGAAGACCGGGAAATGTCTAAGGCGTATGGATGATTATTGATATCTTGATTGGGTCGTACACCCAAAACGATGGAATAATTGGTGATCATCCAAACTCACTTGGAGATCTACCGGATATGGTTTCGTTCAGACCCAGAACGGACTTGTAAATGGATTATGTGTCTAACATTGTATTCCTTTATATTGTATTCGTTGATCCCTGTTTAACGTATAGCTGTTTGGTGGTGGAGAATTTATTCTTCGCTTAACACCCGGTTATATATTGGTAGATGATCAATGATATGGTATGGTCTGACAATGTGGCATGCTAAGATGCATATGATCAAGGCTTTGTTGAAAAGCAGAGCCTTGAGGATGAAGATCAAAGCACGGCGTCAATTAGCATAGCTTTGAGTATATCGCTACTTCGCGAGCCTCACACCCCGGTATGATGGTGAATGGTTTATTTGATTAGTAGGTTGACCAATATACTTTATATATACATGGATTGGGTCAACTGAGCGTTGCTGGGTGTGGTCGCTCCACATCCGGAGATTGGGCAATTGTTTCAACCGAAGCCCATGGGGATAGAACACTAGATTGTTCTTCCAAAGTGCGTATTATATGTATTACGGTGTTTTCTCTTGCCGAGACGTAAGCCGTGGAGATACATTAGCGATATGTCTTTCGAATCAGGAGTCATCATGATGGAAACCCAACTTTCCAACACGAGCTTTGCGGTTTCTAGTTGTATACTTATATGGTGACATAATATATTATGCTGCTTACATAGTATATTATGCCACTTAAGATTGATACATTTAAATTCGAAAATTTATTTCTACACTGTGAACTTATAATATAAAAGATAAATTTTGCGTATTAAGCATTTTTGACCATTATAAGGTAAACTTTATCCTTCGGCTTTCGTTGCAAGGGACTTGAGTCTTATATTGGTTTCATTTTCTAAAAGCATTACGTTGTTTTTATGCACTGTTATTCTTGGGAGGAAACCCGTTCCGCGATAGCGGCGTGGTCCCTTGACTTACCCAACTTTAAAATAAAGTTAATAATTGTTTTTAGTTCTCATACCAGTCCCATGACTGACTTGGAGTTTATTGTTCTAACCTAAACTCTGGGTGCCTCTATTTTCCACATGGGCAGCTAGTAGTTTTGGTTTTGCAGATATTTATTCACAGGATCCTGGTCTACAGCTGAAGCGATATTCGAAAAGCTCTGTATCCGTGTATTTCTTTCAGTTGTATTTTGTATTATTTTTCCGCTGCTATGTAAATGTAATTTTAAATCACTGATATTGTATTTCTAATGTAAAATATTTATTCATGCTCTATTCTTGGACTCTGATGTAATTGTTGTAACAGCAATAAAATGTTCTTCTGTTTTGTGTTCTGATGTGTGTTGTTCCCAAAGAAATCCGTACTTTCCTTTATGGGGAAGTTTGGGTCGTTTCATTTACAGTGAAATGAGATTTGGAATTTATAAATCTTTTTATTAAGATTTAACAGGAACTTTCCAAAGTAAAGTTTTCCAATTTAATATATTAAATTGGAATTGAATGGAATTCGATTTGATAATAATCGAAGTGAACTTCTGTGGAGGAAGACTGTTAATACATATGGAATTTAAAAGGCTTTGCCGTTATTACATTTATATTATTAGTCGGATACAGAAATTGATATCGACTATATATTGATGTGTTTTTCCGTGAAGATTCCATAATTAATGGAACGTGATTTGGGTTTATCGTGAACTATGTTTTAAATGACATTAGTTCTTTAACCCAGTTAATGCCAAGATTACATGTCTAACATTGTATTTCGAACTGTATGGTTGATCTCTGCTAAATATATATCTGTTTGGTGGCGGAGAATTTATTCTCTTGCTTAACTCCCTTCTCTAAGACGTACAAGCTTAGAGGTTATATATCGGTAGAAGTCAATAGTATTGTGTAGATTATTGATGCGACATGTTTGTGTTTCCAAAGTTAAATAATCATTAATATTGATTTTTGGAAAGATTAAAACTAAGTGGATTTGAACGGGAAATGGTAATTAAATTTACCGATAACACCGTGGTGTTAGATATGGGGTATGACCAGTTTTGCTCCATGGGCTGAGTAGGTTGGGATTGAGATATTAAACAAATGATTACTTCGGTAAGGATCGCTAATCACGACTAGTTTGAAAAACCTTAATATGGTTTGAATGATATCCAAAGAAAGATTAAAGAATAAATTTTAAAGAATTTATCTTTGATAAAATTAATGGGAACCTTTCCCAAAATGAATATTTAAATAAAAGAATTTTCAGAATTGGAATGAGGCGTATATTGTGTTTTTATAGCACTTGTTAATTATATACACGAGTTATTCGGAAAGGTCGGGTTTATACCCATTCTGAATAACTGATTCGACGATAAGTCGAAGATGAAGATGGTGGTTGAAGACCGGAGGTCTTCACATCGTTTGGATGATTACTGATGTCTTGATTGGGCAGTACACCCAAGACAAGGTAATAAGTGGTGATCGTCCAAATGTACTTGGAGATCGACCGGATATGCGAGGACCTCTCTCCTGTATTGGACACGGGACGAGGAATAAGGTGCCTCCGGTTTCGTTCATACCCAGAACGAACTTGTAAACGGATGTGTGTCTGACATTGGATTTTATTCTGTGTTGATTGATCCCTATTAAATATATATCTGTTTGGCGGTGGAGAATTTATTCTCTTGCTTAACGCCCTTGTCTGAGACGTACGAGCTCAGAGGTTATACATCGATAGACATCAGTTGCATGGCGTGAATTGCCTGTGTGGCATACCTGAGTGGCAAATGATCAAGGCTTTTGTTGAAAAGCAGAGTCTTGTGGTTGAAGATCCAAGCACGGCTTTAATATAGCATAGCTTCGTGTATAGCGTTAATTCGCGAGCCTCACACCTCGGTATGAGTCAAAAACGGGATCGGACCGTTGGGAGAACATGATGTTTCTTTCTAGCTATGGGAAGTGTCAGGGTTTTGCAAGCCCTGACATTTTTATATTTTTACCTATGTGGTTGTTGGATTGCGAGGCGCCTCAGATATATCGGTCTCTACGGAGACGATGGATATAGATCCGATAGGATTGGGAAACGTGTGTTCAGGAGTAACTAATCCTCAAACGTAAGGGAGGACCGGCCCAACCGATCCAAGGGTTCTCTACGGGGAGTCCTGAGACATTGGCTAGAGTGTCTCGAAGCAGTGAGGAGCCATCCCTGGCCTCGACTCATGATGTAAATCCAATTTCCAATACGTGACATTTCTGTTTTGATTGTAGAGCCTAGTATTGGCGACATGATAGACGATATCCATGCCGCCTATGATTGATACATTTATATTTGAAGTTGTTTATACACAATACACTTATAATAGTATCAAATGATTTGTTTTAAACGTACCAAGCATGTTTGGCTATTATAAGGGGAAACCCTATCCTCCGGCTTGTGTTGCATTGTGTGATGGGACCTGGGTCTTATAATAGCTTCATTTTTCCAAAAAGCATCGCGCTGTTTGTCTTATGCACTGGTATTCTTGGGAGGAATCACGTTCCTTATTATACGGCGTGGTCCCTTGATATATCTGATTTTAAAGTAAAGTTTTAAATAACTGTTTTAGTTCTCACACCAGTTACATGACTGACCTGGAGTTTATTGTTTTAACCTAAACTTTGGGTGCCCCTATTTTCCATATGGGCAGCTAGTAGTTTTGGTTTTACAAATTTATATTCACAGGATCCTGGTTTACAGCTGGAATGATATTCGGAAAGCTCTATACCCGTGTATCTCTTTCAGTTGTGTTTTGTATTATTTTCCGCTACATTGTAATTTGTAAATCTTTGATATTTATCAAATGTATATTATTTGTTTATACTCTGTATATTCTTATACTCAGATGTAATTGTTGTAATAAGCAATGAAATGTTCTTCTGTTTGTGTTTTGATTTGTCATGTTCTCAGACAATCTGGGCTTTCATTTACGGGGAAGTTTGGGTCGTTACACATGGTATTAGAGCTTTGGTTCACAAAGCTTGATAACAAGACACATTAGAGCCGAACGAAAGAATTCATCAGAGATTGGATTAGTAATATCCAATGAGAATGACTCGTTAGAGATGGGATTAGTAGTATCCTAGAATGAGTCTGAAGGGTGTTAATTTTAAAATAAAAATGAAAACAAATTTTGTTTTGAAAATTAAACCATATTATACTTATTTGACTATTTTATTTTATATTAATTTGGACAATCCAATATATAAAGATTTTGCATATACGCCTGCAAATGTATATTCGAAGTTTTAATATATTGGATAGATATAGAATCACACTCTAGTCACTCGGAGATGATTCTGATGATTGATGCATCATCATTAGAGTTTATGTTCGAGGTTCGAAAGTGGGATTTCTATATATTTCCAATTGACTGGTGTGAGAACGGAAACTAGATAGGGTCTATTGTTGTGACTTGGCATCAAAAATGGATTTTTATATATGTATAAAATTATGAATTTGAAACGATAATCAACTAATTAATTGTTGGTTGTGTTGTTTGATTATTGGTTTGATTAATTAAAATTTTGAACCATTAAGCCAAATTGAATCAAATATTGTACTGAGTTGGGAATTGTTTAGAAATTCATACATGTATACATACACATTGTTGAACAGGTTATGCATAAACTGCTAAGAAGAGAAATAAAATTTTATGCCCGACAAATAGGTATGTGTTTACTAATTTTCTTTTTCTTTTAAAAGGTTTATGAGCCTAAGGTTGGCCGCTTGGCAATTTTCTTTTTCTTTTAAACGGTTTATGAGCCTAAGGCTGCCCGCTTGGCCATTTTCTTTTTCTTTTAAACGGTTTATGAGCCTAAGGTTGGCCGCTTGGCAATTTTCTTTTACTTTTAAAGAGTTTATGAGGCTAAGGCTGGCCTCTTAGCAATTTTCTTTTTCTTTTAAAAGATTTATGAGCCTAAGGCTGGCCGCTTGGCATTCTCTATTTTCTTTTGGATTGATGAGGGCCCTGCAAGACAAGTTGCGGTTTTAAATGTCTCCCCGTACAAAGGTGGTTATGGCGAAATTTTTCGAAAATTTAGGGTGTTAGCCAAATTTTTGAAAAATTAGAAATTCTTAGAAACTGAAAAGTTGAAGAATGAAAGCCAGAATGAAAGTTGAGTTGGTTAGTTAAACAACTTTCAGCTCCGTTCCTTTTCGAGGACAAAAAGATTTTAAATGGGGGAGATTGTAACAACCCGGAAAATCAGAACCAATTTAATTTTTTTATTTTGGCAATTTTAATGAATTTTGGATATTTAAAATGATTTATTTTAAATAATAACGGCTAGAAATTTATTTTGAATAGAATTAGAACATATATATTTATTTGAATCGAAGTTAGAATATAAATATTTATTTTAAAAATAAAAGGAATTGAAAATGGCACAGTAGTTTGAAAATTCGATTTCAAATTTCAAATGAATGTAAAGGATTCAAAATAAACCGGATTTCAGTGAAACCAGAAATATTTGAATCTGTTTGAAAATATCTTTCCAACGAATCTGAAAAATCTAGATTTCATAGCGGGAATAAAAAGTTATGTCCAATTGAAAATTTAGAATAGTCGCTATGGAAAATATAGCCCTTATAAGTGGAGATTTTGCAAACGACCTCCGTTTTCGATGAGACTACTTTTGTCGGATCCGGAATGCCAAATTATTGCTGGATTCCAATTTTCATAATTTTTGAAATCAATATGTGAGCATGGCGGATTTAAACATGTTTGGTCATTTCAGTTTGAATTTAATCGACTGAAAATGACCGTTTTTCAAACGGTCTTCAAACTCGACGAAATTAATTTTTTTAGGACCGTATCGTCAAAACATAGCCAGGTTAATTTTTCTGGAATTTTTGGAGTCCGTATGTGGCTTTAGTAATTTAAAACGTGTACGTTTAAATTTAAAATATATTAATTTATATTTTAATTTTAATGGAAACTGATCGAAACAGTCGAATTGGTTTACGGGACATATGTCGTTCTGTTTGTAATAGGGGTAATTAGCTAGGGGCAACAGTCATTGGGTTTCATTTGGGGTTCAAATGTAAAGTCAACATTTTTGGAGAATAGAACAAAAAATAATAATTAATATATATTCATTTAACCCCCTCCCTTTCCTCATTCTCCCTTCAGATTTCGATTGACGGAAATAATAAAAAAAAACCAGCGAGAACCCGTCGCCCCCTTGCCCAGGACCCACGCCTCTGCCAGTGGCGTTTCCTCCCCCGTCACCGCAACCGTCGGACCCCCTCTCCCCACCAAGCTGCAGCGCCACCCTCCTCCTTCCCCTCCTCACCAATTTAAATGCCCAAATCCGAAGAGGACCGCCCCAAATCAGCCGGAGCCGCCACCGGAGTCCTGCCGCACCACCTCGCGCCGACCACTGGTGGTCTCCGCTGCCTCTAGCCCCTCCGACCGTCCACCTATGCAGTGGAACCCCCATCCAACAAAGATCCGATTTTTAACCATGGAAAGTGAGTTTTTAGTTAATTTATTTTCTTTATGTGATTTATTTAATTAATTCAGCGATTAAAACATTGTTAGCATGGTTTTTAAAAGGTAATATATATATATATATTAGTATTAAAAATATGATTTTTATATATGTAGAGTATTAAAAATATGATTTTTATATATGTAAAGTATTAAAAGTATGATTTTTAAATACGTAGCATATTAAAAATATGATTTTTATATATATGAAGTACCGTTATAAAAATATGATCTTTAGTTCGATAAAAATATTATTTTATCGTATGTATGATATGATTTTTGAAAGCTAAAAATGGGATTTTTATCATATATATGAAAATATTTTTAATTCGATAAAAATATGATCTTTATCGCATGTATGTTGTTTATAAAATGGGCATACAAAGAAATAATTATTAATGGGTTAAAAATATGATCTTTAACGTATGTATGCTATGTAAATTGGCAATCAAAGAAAGGAGGAGTGGAAACCAAAGGGGAGAACTTCTCACTAAAATTTCTTATTCAGTTATTTATTTTATAACTGCATATACGAACTGCTCCCCGTCGACTTGTTTGATTGTATTGCGTTGTGGAAAGTGTTTGTGTTTGTGATGTGCAAAGAATGTAAAATATTCAGGTATTGAAATAAATGTTTTATCGTTAAACTATAATTTTTAACGAGTATATAAATGAAAATAAATATTCATTTACAAATCGGACTATTTGTTTATGTACACCCATTTGATTGATATGGATTGGGACGATAAATTTTACACATCGCCCAACTACATAAATAAAATTTGTGTTTGTTGATTGAAACCCCACACGGGTATTGGGATGATATTTGATGTACATTAATCCCAATTGTTTAGTTGTACGTCAATCGATTGGTTGACAGACTGTTGTAAGCGTTATGCAGTGTAGAATGCACTCTGGATGATAGTTGATTGTTTATCATTGTTGTTCTATACGTGTGTTGTATGAAATCCATATAAATAACATTATATAGTAATTGACTGTGTTTGATTCCAGTTCAGAAAGAATGAATATTTTAAAATAACGAATATTTTGAAACAATGAATATTTTAAAATAATATTCAGTAAAGGATTAAAATCTGATTTTGATGTCCGATTTTGGATGGACACGAACATATTTAAATATATGAAGCCGTGTTGATTAGATGTGCGCCATTTTGACGCGAACGATATTTATATCGATTTTATTCATTTTTATAATGAATATCGAAAAGAAAGTGATTTCAAAATCTAATGTTTTGAAAATATTATCATTTACATATTAATGATACAGAATATTCAATTTTGATTTGAAATTGAATATGAAGTTGAAATCATTTTGAAAACGAATCTAAAACGATTTATAAAATACGTTTTAAATGGAAATTAGTGAAATATATATAATATATATATTTAATGGCCTGAATAGAATGCACCACGCCGCGGCAGTTCGTGAATTTCGACCATTGACTTCGAATGGACATTACGGGAGATCCGACCGTCGGATTCTCCTAAAACTGGAACCGTTAGGTTCGTATCGAAAAGAGCTTTCCGATGAATACAAAAAATTTAAAATTTAATGGTTGGATTTGGAAATATGTCCAAATCAAGTTTATAAAAGGTCGCTTTAAGTGCAGTTCGATGACCGTTTATGGAAATCGACTGTACGGGCCTTGATAAAATTATTAAAAATATAAATAATTTGTATAAAATAATAATAAATGATTTGGAAAGAAATGGGATGAAAAATTCCATATTTGAAAAGATAAAAATATATTTTTATCGATATGAACTAGAATTATAAATCCAATATTTTTAAAATAAATAAATTGGATTTGAAATGGTTTTAAAAATAACCAGAATTTCCAATATATGAATTGGAAGGGATTTGAATCGAAATTATCATCGGAATATTTCGATATTGGATTCGTGATTATACAGATATTGTGGAGGAATTTGGAAGATACATATATCATTATTCCTAATACGATATTTGTTGATTTCAGAATTTGATATTGAATATAAGCCGATATAATTTCTATTCAGAGCCTTGTATTTAATATTGAATTGGATTTGTCGTGAACGATGTCTTCGTTAACACTGTTCTTAAGCCCAGGGTGAAAAGAATAAATCTTTTAATTAAGATTATTAGTGTTTCCAGTTAATTAACATTTAATTGGAATAAAATGGAATGTGAATCGGGTATAT
The DNA here is from genome assembly GCA_030737875.1 of Allium sativum. Lineage (NCBI taxonomy): Eukaryota > Viridiplantae > Streptophyta > Magnoliopsida > Asparagales > Amaryllidaceae > Allium > Allium sativum. Next base: position 177,417,794 of record CM060909.1, on the reverse strand, counting down.
CGTGAGCTGTGTTTTTAACGACATTCGTTCTTTAACCCGATTTGCTGTGAAATGAGATTTGGAATTTATAAATCTTTTTATTAAGATTTAACGGGAATTTTCCAAAGTAAAGTTTTCCAATTTAATATATTAATTTGGAATTGAATGGAATTCGATTTGATAATAATCGAAGTGAACTTCTGTAGAGGAAGACTGTTAATACATATGGAATTTAAAAGGCTTTGTCGTTGTTCCATTTATATTATTAGTCGGGTACGGAAATTGATATCGGTTATATATTGATGTGTTTTTCGTGAAGATTCCATAATTAATGGAATGTGATTTGGGTTTATCGTGAACTGTGTTTTAAATGACATTAGATCTTTAACCCAGTTAATGCTAGGATTACATGTCTAACATTGTATTTCGAACTATATGGTTGATCTCTGCTAAATATATATCTGTTTGGTGGCGGAGAATTTATTCTCTTGCTTAACACCCTTCTCTAAGACGTACGAGCTTAGAGGTTATATATCGTTAGAAATCAATAGTACTGTGTAGATTGTTGATGCGACATGTTTGTGTTTCCAAAGTTAAATAATCATTAATATTGATTTTTGGAAAGGTTAAAACTAAGTGTAGTTTTAATGAATCTTTAATTAGATTGAAATGGGAATTGATAATTTAAATTATCAAATTTGGGAAATGATCGAGAATGGAGTATCACCAGTTTTGCTCCTAGCGATAGTTAAATCTTTAATTAGATTTGAACGGGAAATGGTAATTAAATTTACCGATAACACCGTGGTGTTAGATATGGGGTATGACCAGTTTTGCTCCATGGGATGAATAGGTTGGGATTGAGAAATTGAACAAATGATTACTTCGGTAAGGATCGCTAATCCCGACTAGTTTGGAAAACCTTAATATGGTTTGAATGATATCCAAAGGAAGATTAAAGAATAAATTTTAAAGAATTTATCTTTGATAAAATTAATGGGAACCTTTCCTAAAGGATATGAATATTTAAATAAAAGAATATTCAGAATTGGAATGAGGCGTATGTTGTGTTTTTATAGCACTTATTTATTATATACGCGAGTTATTCGGAAAGGCCGGGTTAATACCCATTCAGGATAACTGGTTCGACGATAAATCGAAGATGAAGACGGTGGTTGAAGACCGGAGGTCTTCACATCGTTTGGATGATTACTGATGTCTTGATTGGGTTATACACCCAAGACAAGGTAATAAGTGGTGATCGTCCAGACGTACTTAGAGATCGACCGGATATACGAGGACCTCTCTCCTGTATTGGACACAGGACAAGGAATAAGGTGCCTCCGGTTTCGTTCAAACCCGGAACGAACTTGTAAATGGATGTGTGTCTGACATTGGATTTTATTCTGTGTTGATTGATCTCTATTAAATATATTTATTTGGCGGCGGAGAATTTATTCTCTTGCTTAACGCCCTTCTCTGAGACGTACGAGCTCATAGGTTACATATCGATAGACATCAGTCGCATGGCGTGAATTGCCTGTGTGGCATGCCTGAGTGGCAAATGATCAAAGCTTCTGTTGAAAAGCAGACTCTTGTAGTTGATGATCAAAGCACGGCTTTAATATAGCATGGCTTTGTGTTTAGCGTTAATTCGCGAGCCTCACACCTCGGTATGAGTCAAAAACGGGATCGGACCGTTGGGAGAACATGACATTTCTTACTAGCTATGGGTGGTGTCAGGGTTTTGCAAGCCTTGACATTTTTATATTTTTACCTATGTGGTTGTTGGATTGCGAGGCGCCTCGGATATATCGGTCTCTACGGAGCCGATGGATATAGGTCCGATAGGACCGGAAAACATGTGTTCAGGAGTAACTAATCCTCAAACGTAAGGGAGGGCCGACCCAACCGATCCAAGGGTTCTCTGCGGGGAGTCCTGAGACATTGGCTAAAGTTTCTCGAAGCGGTGAGGATCCATCCCTGGCCTCGACTCGTGACGGAAATCCAACTTCCAATACGTGACATTTTGGTTTTGATTGTAGAGCCTAGTATTGGCGACATGATAGATGGTACCCATGCCGCCTATGATTGATACATTTATATTTGAAGTTGTTTATACACTATGCACTTATAATAGTATCAAATGATTTGTTTTAAACGTACCAAGCATGTTTGTCTATTATAAGGGAAAACCCTATCATTCGGCTTGCGTTGCATTGTGTGATGGGACCTGGGTCTTATAATAGCTTCATTTTTCCAAAATGCATTACGCTGTTTGTATTATGCACTGGTATTCTTGGGAGGAAACCCGTTCCATGTTATACGGCGTGGTCCCTTGGTATATTTGATTTTAAAGTATAGTTTTAAATAACTGTTTTAGTTCTCACACCAGTCATATGGCTGACCTGGAGTTTATTGTTTTAACCTAAACTTTGGATGCCCCTATTTTCCACACGGGCAGCTAGTAATTTTGGTTTTGCAGATTTATATTCGTAGGATCCTGGTTTACAGCTGGAATGATATTCAGAAAGCTCTATATCCGTGTATCTCTTTCAGTTGTGTTTTGTATTATTTTCCGCTGCATTGTAATTTGTAAATCTTTGATATTTATCAAATGTATATTATTTGTTTATACTCTGTATATTCTTGTACTCTGATGTAATTATTGTAATAAGCAATGAAATATTCTTCTGTTTGTGTTCTGATTTGTCGTGTTCTCAAATAATTCGTTATTTCTCTTCTCTTCGGAGACCGGGGAAGTTCGGGTCGTTACATACAAGCATGTCATACTTTTGCTGCCCCATAAAAGCCACACATAATGATTTGATTAATATATAGATTGAAAAATAGAGCAGTTTTTTGGTTGTTAACTTTTTGGATCTTTTAATCCATACGTCAGATTTTGTTACGGTTTCTTATTTTCTCTTCATCTTCCTCAATCCTTCCTTTGCTTACTCTCGTTACATGGCTTGTACGGCAATTCTTCCCAGGTTTTCTACTTTATCATTTTCAGTATTTTCCGATGCCTCTTCTATCTTTATTTAGCGCGTTGTTCTTTCTTGTCTAGCATTGATTTACAGTTCTATATGATATCTTATTGTAGTTGTAATGGTTACTGATGCAATTTGTATACTTTAGAACATGCATTGATTTTATTTATTAAAAAAAAGGGTGCACTTGATTGTGATGTAAACAATGTTGTGTTTGATCTGCATTTATTACTCAAGCAATATGTCTATTTCAGTATTGTCAGCAAAAACTAGCTATTTGGGTGAATGTGGCATGTTTCTTTAAATTACAATTACTCGCAATTGTCAATGTATATGGTCTGTTTGACATGGTTTTTGAAAACAGTTCCTAAGTAAATATCTTATATTTTGTTTACTATGATTATTCAGGCTATGAAAATCTCGAGGAAAAAGTTATCCATACAGGATGTGAATGGTAGCACGTAAGAATACAAAGAGCTGAAAAATGCTTCCGTTTACTATTAAGACATGTAAGATTTACTTATAATTTGTACATTGTTAGCACTCCAAATGATGCAGGCACAATTTCCAAGCGCTCAAAAGGTTTATTGTTAGAGCTCTATTAGTTTCTATTCTATTCAAAGACATCTGCACTAATGATGTTTGTCACTATTTTAATTTCTCATGAGTACCTTACTCTATTTTCATTTCAGTAATTTGTGATTTAGTACATAAATTAAGGTGCTCAACTAACGACAATCCATAAGCACAAAATTTCTCATGCTCTAGTTTATCAATGCATCATAACATGCCAAATACATGCATATATTCCTTAATATAAGCACATGATACCAATTCCTTCTTTGAAATGTAGCTCTTGGTAAGGCAACTTAAAAACAGTCTTCCCATTTTGCTCTTTTGTTCCTTTCCTGATTTGATGGGAAGTAATTCTAGCTTCTATATTAGGGGAAACTAGACAAGTTTCACGAGGGGGGCACGATGCACATCTGATATACGTGACTACTACTTAGAATAGGCCATCTTAGTAAGTCCTACGTAACACCAGTTCCATGGATCATGAATAGTTTTTTATGGCTAAAATAGTACATTGTTCTTTTGGTTCTTTCCATTTCCTTGAAATGAAGCATTAGTATTTAAAATAATCAAACTACCAATGAACCTAACTTGATCTTCCTCCTCGCGTGCTTATTGCATCACATTGTCACGGTTTAGATATTAAAACTGGGATTGCTAAATATGATCGAGCAACCACAACTCTATTTTTGTTATTTACAAATTTCCTTCTCCTGGTTGCACCTTTCATTTTACAGTCGTAGTTGTATAGCAGCGTGAAGGGCAGGACACAAGAGGACAAGGATTTAGAGGTCTGTTTAAAATTTATTTATCGTATAATATATTTTTGGGATTGTTCCTTTACATCTCATTATATTAGAGCTATAATAGATGTAACACTTCGTTGAATTGGCTGCTATAATATATGAAATAATTAAACTAAAAGTTCATTTATATATGATTGTTGACTGTGCGTTTAATGTAATTCACTGCCATTTCGATGATCGTAATATTATGGATTTGTAATTTGTTGGAGAATTTTCAAATATAGCATTATCAACCGAAACTTGTAGTGTTTGTTCTTTGTCAAGTATTAAATAACAAGTAAATTCACTTTCTTGATATTCCCATACCGAATCATTCATACTCATATTTTATATGCTCATCATAGTTAGGATGCCATAAATACTTGTTTTTACCTCATGATGAGTTTACTAGAACCAAGTAGATGAGTTTATGGTAGTCATTGTTCTAAGATGTGCTTCTAGCATAATTCATAATTCATCGTTGTTAATAAACACTAAAAAGATAGCTTTTGACAACTAGAAGAATTTATTATTCAAGGTGCTGTTAAAGAATTTGTTGCTGCTAATACTTGACTATTTTGAGTACCTTTTTTCCTTAATAATATCATCTTTTGCCTTGAAGTTTTGACCAAACTAGAGTTTGTACAATCCGTTTCTTTGCCTGCAAACTTACGAGAAAATAATTTAAATACCAATAGGTATATGGAACAAACAAACCAGTTACCTAAAGCAATTGATCTTTCTTGGCAATAAATATAAAGAGTTCATCGTAGTGTTGAAATCTGCTGTGAAATGAACTTGTGCTATGCAATACAAACTTATTGTGATATTTTCTTTTTTGCAGTTATAGATCTCCTAAGGCTTTGCAGTGGGCAGACATAAGTTAGCTATTATATATGTTTGGAAAATATGATCAAAAAAATTGTATTTTCAGAAAATGTGTCATAGGAGAGAATATAAATTATTGTATATGTGAATAGTGTATGAAAATTTTGTGAAGTTTTGTTGCAATTGTATGTATTAAATTTCTATTGAAATAAAATATCTCTTAAAGTAAATTTTCTACTTATTCATTTCATTCTATGTTAGTACAATAATATATATTTCAGCTAAGTTATTGTTAGCTATTTATAACCAATATATTATATATTGGTAATTGAATATGTTGGCTATTATATATTTTGCAACTGTCAATAACAGTTGTCATTTGACTTACTGCAACTGTCAGTGACAGTTGTGCTTTGACTTACTGCAACGGTCAGTGACAGTTGTAGTATCTTGTTTGTCGAATGCCAATAGGTTTACAACTGTCATTTGTTGTTGCAAAATGATCTGTTGCAACAACAAAAGCCAGTTGCAAAAAAAGTATAACGCAACGTCTTATTGCAACAGGCAGAAAACGTTGCTCGACTTTTTACAACTCCGGCTATAACAACAGGCGCGGGCCTGTTGCAATTGGTCTACTGCAACAGATATTGCCTGTTGCGAAAAGTGTTTTTTGTTGTAGTGTTTATAATTTCTTTTTGATAATGCCAAAGGGGGAGAAATTATAAAATATAGACATAGATTATATAGGCAGGGGGAGTATTTGAAGGATCATCATCAACTTGAATATACAGATATGATATTTTATAAACTAAGGTTGTCATCATCAAAAATGGGGAGATTGTTGGAGAATGGAGTTTTGATGACAACCACCTGATTTCAATACTAATTGATTATAAAATATATACTAATACTTTTGTCTAGAATATATATATACGCACACACACACACGCAGTATTTATATACAAAAATTATCACTGAAGGCTGTACAGTTTAAAGATATTAGAGATTCAGAATTCAGAGATATTTCAAGACTCGTGAGGATTCAAGATTTCAAGAGTTCAAGATAAATATAGTTATAGAGTCTAGATTATGTAAGACTCTGAATAGCACTCCACGTTTAATTTCAAAATAATTTCTAATTCTGTTTTTCAAATTCTGTTTCCAGATTCTATCTTCAGTCTCTTTCTTCTCTATTTTACTTTCTATTTTTATTTGATTTTAAACCTAAGATTTATAGACTTATATTTTATAAGTTTTATATATTTATATTTTATTTATACTTTATTTTTATATAGTTTTAAACTCTATAATTTTATAAATATGTTTATATAGTTTATATTTATGTTTTCATATGATTTTCAACTTTATAATATTTATTTATAATACTATATTTTAATTCAAGAATTTCCAGAATTATATATATATATATATATATATATATATATATAAATCAAAATACTTGAAAAATATTCAAAATTCAAATTTGTATATATATATATGTCGACATACATATATATACATGTCGATATATAACTGTCATTTTTTTCAAATTTAAAAGGAAGTGTCTTTTCACTATTTGTGACGATTCTGAGACGTTGCAACCTTTCACACATTATAAAAGGGTCTGATTTCGTTTTTTTAACCACTTTTTCTTCTTTAACGTTATTCCCTTTCATTACACCATTATTCTTTATCATTTTTATGATTTCTAAACCTATACTCTGCCGAATTCAATTCTGTTTTCATTAATCTTCTTCTCTCTGCACTCTCTTCTAATTACTCTTTGAATCAAGTGTTACCGAAGAGTTGTAGGGCTGTTTGTAATTTTTTGGGTTGAGTAAAGGAATCGGTGGTATCTCTTGTAGCCGCGAAATCAAGGATGGGTAATCGGTGGTATCCCTTGCAGCCGTGAGATCAAGGAAAGTATACTTGATCAAGTGTGTGTGTGGAATCGGTGGTATCCCTTGTAGCCGTGAAATCAAGGAGGGTTGTAATTGGATATTGATATAGTAATAAAACTCTACGCAATCCAGCGCTGCGTGAGACTGGACGGAGGAGTAATTCCGAACCAGTATAAAATCTGGTGTGTTCTTTCTTTTTCTGCACTTTACTTTTGTTTATCTTTGCCTTTGTGTATGATTCTGTGTGTGATTAGTTCTGTGGTGTTTGATTCATCACATAAGTTTTAGATTTCGTTTAAATTCTCAAAAACACTATTCACCTCCCTCCCTCTAATGTTTGTTTTGCCTTAACGATCCATTCCGCAATCCCTAACAAACTTGTTTAATGACTTGATTGAGATGAAATTTCAAAATTATGATAAATTGATTTAAAATGTGATTTAGAAAATGATGAAATGAGTTTACATGGAAATTTGTTAGGATAATGAAACTTAATAAATCAATTTGATAATAATTTGTTAAGTAAATGTTTTGAATCTAAGTATACATGAAGTTGAATATTTAGAACCAATTTAACTTGGAAATTTTGATTTAATTTGCTTGAAATTGTTAAAAAGAGATTTAAAGTAAATTTGAAATTTTAAGAATTTGATTGAAGTTAAAAAAAAATATAAACCCATCTTGAATAGTGTCTGAAATGTATTGGAATTAGAATATAATGTTAAGTTAGAATTAATTTGAAGTGAAGTTTGATAATTGAATTAATTATAAGTTGAACTTGAGAGCATATGGATGTATGGTTCAGCTTGGATTATTATTTAAAACTAGTATTATATTATACAAAACTATTTTAGATTGTTTTATAACTATTTATATTAAATTTAACTATTAAACATCTTATAACTATTTAAAAATTATTTTCGTTTAAATATTAAACTATTATATGTATTTTATAATCATATATTAATCAATTTTTTTATATAAATCTAATTATTTTAAATTAAACTATATTATATTTTTTTTAAATAAAAGTCTATTTCTAATCCGAGCAATAGATCCGAAATGTTTAGTATGAAGATTTTGAATAACGAAAATTTTGATATAAAAAATTGAAATCAAATTTAATTCTTGTTAATGAATCATTTGTAAATATGAAATCTGGAATTTGGATGTAAATCAAATAATGATTTGGTTGAATATTTAAACTTAATTGTTTAAATATAAAACTAATATTTGGAGTTAATGGATTCATGATATTCTAAAATATGATTTCAAATATAAATGACCACTAGGTGAAATATGCGTTTGGTTGTTAAAGAGACCGAAGTCGGTATTAACATACTCTCTATCAATACTGATACCACTTTAATAACCGTACACGTGGTGGATAATCCATAATGAAGTAGGTTGTTTTGGCGAACACTACTGGAATGAAGTAAGAGAACGATGATGGATATCCTTGACCTTCAAGTCATAGTTAAGATGACTAAAATAGGTGTTATATCGTGATTAAGTGAGGTCGCACCGCCTGTCGGACGCACTTTTTCGAACCATATCTATTGCTTTATGATTTGGTTGGTGGATCCACCCTTGATTATGGGAGTGTTGTTCGAGATGGGCGGTAGTTACGGCAATGCGTTACTACCGGTCTGGGCGTGCAATTGGTATAATCCTACCTTGGATATTCCTTGTGTACCTTATCATATTATTTTGATCGAGCCCCATACAATTTTGATTTGGCGTTGTACCTATGGAGTGCTCCCTGATGCCACTAGTTTACGGTGAGTTTACATTAGTGTTTAGACTACAATGCTTATAAATAGTGTAAAGGTAAAAATGTAATTCCGCTTACGCTATTTTCAATAGTATATTTAACCATAGACACTATTATAGTAGCGTATTGCATTATATGATATCTAGTTTAATGGATCCTTAGAGGATGGAAATTCCAAACATTCTTTAAATTACTAATGCATTTCATTGAATATTTCACTTGAGTTGACTTACTTGTATAAGAATCTTAGTCTTGATTTGAGTTGTTTTGTTTTACATTATTGCTCAGGTCAGACCAAGTATTGCAGTATTGAGATTTCACCTTTCGAAGCTGGAGACTGCTGAAGACATCATCTCTATCTATTGATTTTGGTTATTTCTTCTTTGTATTTGAAATTCATGTATTTAGACTTCCACCGCATTCGATTATGTAACTTTTATATTATGTATAAGTTTTGAATTTTATTTCCTAGCTTCATGAATTACTATTGTATTTTATTTATTCCGCTTTGAGATATTCTGCTATTTCTGTGTTTGTGATTCTATGATTTGATTTATTAAACCTCATAGTTAAAACAATCTTCTTTTCGAATGATTTGAGTTGGTTTTATTACCGACTTATATAGTAAGAAAAAGCGGGTCACTACAATTGGTATATCTATACAAACAAAAATATTCTATTATCAAATTGTGTACTACATTCAAAATGGAAAAAATATCATGTGCATCGTATGTTGTAAACTCGTCACTTTAGTTCAATATAATTTAACTATTAGTTTCTTCTTTGTTCGACTGCGCCATAGTATGTAAGTTATAAGATAAGATAAAAATCATATATCACACAATAACAGTACGTGGTACTGTAAAGACTACGCAAAGTTGCGGCGTTGTAGTCCTCACATGTCATGAAAACACTACACATGGACTATGAGCGATCTATTTAACAACCACGCTAAACCATTTAGTGATTATATTAAAAAAAAAACACCATTTTGTCACCATCGTAATGTTTACATTTCCAAAAAAAATTAAAATTAATAAAGCATAAAAATGTGGATTTTGAATCATTCAGCTCCATCATTTTATAACAATATTTTGAAAAGATTAGATATGGAAGAGGAAATTTTAAACTCTACAGGAGTGGGGTTTTCGTTTTTATTTTACATGATTGCTAAATGCAAATCATGTTTACTCAATGCACACTAGTATATTACCATTATATCATTTGTGTGTATTAAATGGAAGAAACCCTAATAAATGCTTCATATGACCAATTTCTAAAATGCTAAGTTTTAATTTATGAAAGAGCCAATCGTCACTTGCTCTTTTATATTTTATTTTTCATAGGGCTGTCAATGGGTCGGGTGGGGTCGGGTTCGGGTCGGGTCAAGTCGTGTTCGGGTTGAGTTCGGGTCGGGTCAGCTCAACCCGTTTTATTAAACGGGTCGGTTTCGGGTTGACCCACTTATAATCGTGGGGGTTTCGGGTTTGATTCGTGTAACCCGTTAAGAAAAATATTTGTATAAAAAGAGGTGAATGAACATGAAAACATGAAAGAAGGGTATTGTCATCATTCACTTGTTGCAAGCTAAGATGAGAAAAAAAATGTAAAAAGTTGTTAATGTGGGAATAAACATGAAAACGTGAAAAATTGTTAAGTGTTAGTGTGTATGAATAATTGAATAATGATAACATCCTTCATTTTCAAGCTAAGATGAGAATTTTACAATAATATAAAGCCCATAAACGGGTTAGTCGGGTCAATTTCGGGTTTCGCGGGTCAACCCTAAACTCACTCGTTTATAAACGGATCAAAGTCGGGTCGATCCTAAAATGACCCGTTATTAAACGGATCGGGTCATCTCGCTAATTTTCCGTGTGGTTTCGAATTGGATTTCAGGTCGTATTGAAAATTGACAGCCCTAATTTTTCCAAACATTTAATTTCAATAATACTTGTACAGTATTTAATATCTGTACCGTATTTGCACAAAAAATTAGGAAGGACAATATTGTAATTTCCTTGATTCTGAAGGTCGCCACAAACAAAAGCTGTATATGGTTCGTTATGCTGGGGGAATTAGCAAGTTAAAAGAGCTTAATAGAGTTTGTCATGAATTCAATCATCGGTCTGACTTCTTCTTGTATACGAGCAAAACCGATACTCCCACTCGCTCGCTCAATGCAATAATGTCTGCTTCTAGCAATCTCTTTCCCTCCCCGTTCTTAAATCTTTCCGCTCCAAAACCCTGTTTCTTCCTCGTCACCTCAAACCCTAAGCCCCTCCTTTTTCCTGTCAATTTCAGATCCGAACTCAAATGCAATTCCAATTCAAGCAGCAAATGGGCCGATCGCCTCGTTTCTGACTTCCACGTCACCACTCTCTGCGATCCTCCGCCGCCTCTTTCTGCTCTTCCTACCTCCTCCACTTCTGAGCGTACCGTCCCCCTTCCCATCAATTTCTACCAGGTGATTTGGCTTTTTGCACTATCTCCTCTCGTCAAGTTCGCATTTCGATGTTTGACTGGAGACTTGCTTTTCTGTTATTCTTTGTAGGTTCTTGGAGCGGAGCCGCATTTTCTGGGAGACGGGATTAGGAGGGCTTTCGAGGCTAGGATTTCTAAGCCACCACAGTTAGGGTTTAGTCAAGAAGCGCTTGTTGGAAGGCGGCAGATTTTGCAGGCTGCTTGTGATACTTTGTCCAATGCAGGTTCTAGGGCGGATTATAATCGTGGTATGGTTGATGATATTGGGATTGCTTCGACTACTAACATTCCGTGGGATAAGGTATCATTTTATTAATTTCCACATAATTTTGGGGCTTAAAATTTGTTATTAGATTCTAAGCTTGCAATTTCAATGCATATTGCTATCAGCTAGTAGGATAGATAAAGCATATGTAAAGCGTAATAATGAATTTTGTAATTTGATACAATGCTATGTTGTTTTCACGACAAAATACAAGATGCAACTAATAACAAATATGTTCTCAAACTAAATAGTATGACAAACTTGATACAATCGCATATCTCTTCACTTGGTCAGATTTGATATTATTATATATAATTTTAGATTAGAAAGAAGATGAAAACATGGATGATCCACCTCACATAACATATTACATTTGTATATTTTCATATTAAAGGGAAGTGTATGTATGCTTTATTGCTTGATTATGCTATATGATAATTTTGGGTCATAAAAATACTTCCCACAAAAAAAGTATTTTTTTTTTCAAAAATAAAATAAAATATAAGTTTATTTGTGATATTGCTCCAAAGAGTAGTTGGGATACCAATTTGCGAGGTATGTACACATGGCTCAGAACTTTAGATGCGCTGTAACATTCTGAGTATGTTGCAACACATAATAATAACCAACTGTTTGTGTACGCCCTACGGGTGGTAAGATAAGCATTTGTATTAAATAAATTTTGTTTTTATCAATATGTAGTCCCTCATATATCATGTTCGTGTTCATGCGTATATGTGAATGGAAGAAATATTTCTACCCAAGCAAAGTGGAGTAATTTATATAAAAACCGAATATATGAAACCTAAAATTATTATCATCAGAGTAGTATTATTCTCGTCAAAGTGGTAATCACAAGCATAATAGTCAAGAATCTTATACATCAATCGTAGGTTCCTGGGGCATTGTGTGTGCTGCAAGAAGCAGGAGAAACAGAAGCTGTGCTTCAGGTAGGACAAAAACTCTTGAGAGAAAGACTCTCCAAGAGTTTCAAGCAGGATGTGGTGCTTGTGATGGCACTCGCTTATGTGGATCTCTCAAGAGAAGCAATGGCTTTGAGCCCTCCAAATTTTGTTGGATGCTGTGATGTACTTGGAAGAGCTTTGAAGCTCCTGCAGGTAATAAAGCCAATAACATTACTGTCATAGTATAAATATGGAACTGATAAGTAGCGAAAACATGTGAAAATGAATTCCTTTTTGTTAGAATAGTGTTGCTAGGACTATGTATGTGCCTGATGAGGTGATGATGCGATGTTCAATCACCAAATGACTTCATGCGAAGGGCATGAGTGACGTGGAAAAGTCGGGCTTCATTGAGTAACACAAACCACACACAATAAGGCACACACATCACGTAGACATGTGTGTGCAAGAGTTTGGAACTTTTTCAATATGCACATATCCTAAAGTTCATTGGGTTTTTAGAATCTGTACCTTATTCTTGCTAAGTATATAATATTTGGAACCTGGATCACAACCTTGCATTGATGATCTTACTATACCGACATAAGAATATAGAAACTATGTTTCTGTTGTAGAAAATGTCATAGATATGTAATTTTCCTTCCTGTAATTTAGGAGGAAGGAGCAAGCAACCTTGCACCTGATCTTCAGGCACAAATCGATGAGACACTGGAAGAAATCACTCCAAGATATGTTCTTGAGCTGCTGGCTTTGCCACTGGACAAAGAGCATCAAGCAAAAAGGGAAGAAGGGCTTCATGGTGTCCGTAATATACTATGGACTGTTGGTAAAGGCGGAGCATCTGTGATTGGTGGAGGGTTCACAGGTGAACACTTCATGAATGAAGCGTTTCTACGCATGACAGCTGCTGAACAGGTATGCAGTTTTGTATTACTCTCTTAAAAATCTGTTTGATTCTTAACCAAAAAAATTCTACGTATGAAGGTTGACTTGTTCGCTGCTACACCTAGCAACATTCCGGCTGAGAGTTTTGAAATATATGGGGTTGCACTTGCTTTGATATCCCAAGCTTTCTTAGGCAAAAAACCAAACCTGATAAAGAATGCAGACAATCTATTCCAACAACTTCAGCAAACTAATATCACCAACATAAGCTCTATCCCAGACTACAGCATAAAAACAAATCAACAGATGGACTTTGCACTTGAAAGAGGATTATGCTCGCTTCTTGTTGGAGACCTTGATGGAACACACTTCTGGTTAGGACTTGATGATGAAAAATCACCTTATAGAAACCCATCTATTGTAGAGTTTATCACAGATAACTCGAAAATTGAATACAGTGATAGCGGCCTTCTCCCTGGCCTATGTAAACTTTTAGAAACTTGGCTCATGGAAATAGTTTTTCCAAGATTTAGAGATACTCAAGGCTTACATATTAGGCTTGGAGACTACTATAACGACCCTACTGTGCTGAAATATCTTGAAAGACTGGAGACAGGTAGTAGGTCCCCTTTGGCTGCAGCAGCTGCCATTGTTAAAATTGGTACAGAGGTAACTGCTGCACTTGGAAATATGAAGTCAAGTGCTTTTCATGCATTACAGAAAGTTTTTCCTGCAAGCAAAACAAATGGACAAGAAAATGTTTTTCTTTCAGAGGATTATATGGGGAGGGAGGATGGCTATATTTCTGGCGTTAATGATGTTAATGATGTAATTAATGTGGATATTAGTTGTGATGATTCTGGTGTGCCAGACATGAAATATCAGATAAAAGATATAGGTCTGAAACTTATGTGTGGTGGGGTGATGGTTGGATTATTGGCTCTTGTTGGGGTCAAATATTTACCAGGTAGAAACATGTCGCCTTCTGATAGGAAGGAACTTAGCCAAATGATGCCTGTTGATGTTTCCACTATGGGTAATTTCCTGCACCTAACTTGGTATCTTTATAGTATAAGCATCAATGAGATTCATCTCATTACTCGACAAAGAATTAGGTTAGCTTTTTATTCATATATTTTGTTTCTTCTTAAACATTTTCTAATCAATTTGACACAATGGGTTTCAAAGATATTCTTTGAAGTCTGTCTATTTCGATGTTACCAAAATATAGGCAACTGTGATGTGATTAAATTGGGTTGGATACTGTAACGTTTTAGAAATTATAGTTATTAACCGGTCATTTTTGTGAACATTTTCTCTACATATTTAAATATTGTAATTCTTCCCATTAGTTGTGGGTGTCCTAGCTAGTTTATAAACTATTATATTGTTAAATAGATAATTTGGCAAAACGTATGATCTATTCAAAAGTCTCATTAAGATGAATGCATGGTTTGTTGAAATTCGGAAACATTTACGAATGTTAAATGAACTAAAATTCATTTGTATGAAATTCTTTTATAAATTGTGGCTGTTCTAGCTAGTTTGTAAATTCTTTGTTAAGTGTCATTCACTTGTGAAATGTTTAACTGGACTAATATCTTTTCCCTTCATTTTGTATTCAGATTTGCCAACAGAAGAAACCATGGAACACGACATGCCTAAAATGGATGCCCGATTTGCTAAAACCCTTGTGTGCAAATGGCAGAATATCAAATCTCTTGCATTGGGACCTGAACACTGTGTTTCACAACTTTCGGAGGTAGCTATTTTATTATGACATAGTTAATTTAAACTATCATCTTTGATTTACCATTGTATGTGGTCATATATACAGGTTCCAAAAAAAGCTCATATATATTTAAATTCAGCGATTCATTTGGAAATAAAGCTTACAATAGTTTCATTTATTTTTAAGGCGAATTGTGCTACATTTGACATGTCATATTTAGCAGTACCCGTGAAGTAAGACATTAAACTAATCTTCATCTATAAACCAATCCTTCAAAGTGCAACATGTATGTTTAGCAGTACAATTAACATAAGACATCAAGAATTTCATTGAAAGTTGAAACTATAAAATTCTGTGTGTATGCACTAATCCTTTAAATGTAACTCCAGATATTGGATGGTCCAATGCTGAAGATATGGACTGACCGTGCAAGTGAAAGTTCAGAAAAAGGCCTGTCTTGGGAGTACAATTTATTAGGCGTCACAATAGACAGTGTGACCGTATCAATAGATGGGCAGCGTGCAATAGTCGAGGCAACAATAGAGGAGGATGCCCGACTTAAGCACGCTACAAATCCAGAAAAGGAAGATTCTCGTAGTGCTAGGTACACCGCACGCTATGAAATGGTTCATTCTCCCAAATTAGGCTGGAAAATATCAGATGGGGTTGTTCTCAAATCTTGATCTTGCTGTTTGTCCCTTGTAAAATTGCATTTCTCATTTGTAAATAACTCATCTTTTTTTGGTAGTGTATTGTCAGATGTGGGGCTTTGTTTGCATTTTTGTCACCACCTTGGCTGTTTGTTAACTGACGTTTGATTGTAAAGTTTCTCCACATTTCTTAGCATGTTCTTCAAATGCAATAAACATTGCTTATTATGGAATCTAACTGCCAACGTTTTCAGTAGAGTTTGCCGTACGTTTTGCTTTTTTTTTTCCCTCTTTCTTCTCCCTTTGAAAAGCGTGGCAGCTATAATACAATTCGACTTGTTAAGCTCCATTCAATTCAATACATGTATTTCCAAACATCATAGTACATAAATTAACAAGAGCTCATCAACAAAGCACAGTGCACAAATATAACACATGATTTGCATACAATAAGAGCAAGCAATCACTATGTGATCATTAAAGAAATTTAAGGACTAAAGCAATCGACCAACATGGACACTGCATCTTCCGAACAAAACACAGGCTCCGTCCGTGGTTTGAGCTTCAACTCCCGACTCAAGCGATCATTGTAAAAGTCCTCGTAGCTTCTTTGGACGTTTGATTTCGTATTTTCTGATGATGATGATAACAGTGCTTGACCTTTTTCTTTTAACTTTGATAACTCAGAAACACACATATCTACTAAATTTGACATTTTTTCTCTCTTCCTGGCTTGAGATTCTAAATTTAGAGTGGATATGCACTTGCTGGGTTAATTGAGGTATTTGTAGTGCTTTAGCTGTTACAAAGCATGGGCACGTTGTTTTCTTGGAAGCCCATTGGTTTCTTTAATATGCAATGAGATTTGCTTTCAAGGGGCGCATTTTGTTAAGTTGTAAGTTTATCTGTGGGCTACATGAGCCGCTAAAAAACACAAGCCAGAAAACACGCCAAAAAATCAGAATTCTCTTGGAGAATCGAAGGATATATAAAATCCAAATGCCTATTGAAGATGGTTTGATCAAATCATGAATAGTCAAAAATTTCCCTATTTTTTTTTATGGTTCATATTCTGGATTGGGTTCATCTCTGTAGTAATCAAATGAACCGATTTCATTTAGAAAAGCAATGTAGGATAGTTTTTAAAGTATCCATTGATATATGTCTTGTACTAATCTACGGTCCACTGTAAAACACTTTTATCGTTTTTTGTTTCTAGGTCACTTTCAGTATTTCTTTCACTTTTCTAGCAGAATTCTTATAGTATAGATACCAACTCTAGCGTACACTGCTTATTATAACACCATTTATTTAGTGGCAAAATCAACTATAATAAGTTTTGTCTACGTAAGCTAAGTTAGAAAAAAGACATTCCATTTGTCATGTTCCCTTTTTATCTTGACGCTCAATCGGAAATCACAATATTACTACTTGCCAATCCATAAACAGACTAAACAGTACATAATATATCAAGAAAAAATAGCACTCTCAAGAGATTTCCCAGCAGAATGCTAGTCAAAGACTTGCTAATCTCTTATGCGTTACCCGTATATAGTAAATAAAATTAGTTAAGGATAAAAAATGTTTAAATTTTGATTAAGCTTCAACCAGTCACTTATTTGAGATCAATTCATTGTTTCTAAGCGGCTTTTGAAAAATTCAATACATGCTCAACAAACATGTATTCAGCTGGTTGGTTCGGTAGGTTATCTGATTTAAAAGGATTAAAAGTCGTTTGCATTTTATGTTAAGAATACTCATTGTAGATAAAATAAAACAAAAATATAGACATACATATGATCAACGATGGAGGGAAGCAATGTCTAAGGTCATGTGATCTCATCAGAAATATGGTTCATATTAAAAAAAAGTCATCGAAACAGAACACGTTTTCATTAGACCAATAAAATAAAAATCAGAAGTCGATCGTGGTTTTCTTCTCCGGTTGTTAACAAAAGTCGAACAAAAGTCGATCCAAACCAGCCCCTTTCTATCAACTTTCTATGTCGTTCTCGCTTCACTTTCAATCAGTTTGCGAACAACATATTTACCAAAATGTCCTTGTCCAGGGGCGAACCAGCTATTGTCTTCAGATAGGGCAACATTCTATAGTTTAACATTTGGTACTTTTAGATAGGGCATGTTAGTAATTTTTCATGGAAAAGGGAAAAAACTCGATTACAATATCATGTTTCAGGAAGGAAATACAAAAACATGAGGTAGGGCATGTGCCTTATTAGAGGCAATGCTGCCTCCGCCCCTATCCTTGCCAGCCTTCTTTGCTAGAAGTTCGAGCTATCATCATTATCGAGTTGATTTGTTCTGTCTATGTTTAAATTAAGAAATTGTTGAACTCAACCATTAGTTCGAAAAGGTAACTTCTGAACTTCTTCTTTGTATGTAAACACTTGGTACAGTTGATTCATTTGTTGCTTTTGATAAAGTAGAGTTGAGCCATTTGTTCGGAATTTTTTTTTCCAGATGATTTTTCTAAAGCATAATGTATTGATCTTTTTAATCAAACCAGAGATCTATGAAATTCATATGAAATCTAATTATAGTTTTAAAGATGTAAAATGCATTAGTGATTTAGCTAAGTTAATGCTGTTATGCAAAACAAAAACAAAAAAGTATAATCATGGGTATACAAGCTTATAACTTTATCGTTTATCCTAACAGTTTCTACAACAAATGTGGGGAGAGCATTTTCTGTAATGAACATAGTGAAAATTGGTTCATGCAATCGAATGGGAGATAAATGACTAAATGCTAGATGTGTTGCATACATCGAGAAAAATATATATGATCTAGTTAGTAGTGATGCAATTAGCAATCATGGTCAGAATATGTGAACTTCACATAGATAACTTTAAATTATAAGAATGTTTGATATGATTGTTTAGTTTGAAAAGATTAAAAGTTGATTGTTTTTATAATGAATATTAGTATATGAATTATCAAATATTATTTATAGCTATTAATTGGTTTGTTGTGGGCTTCTTTTTATAACTGGTAGAGTAGCTGATCAAAAAATTTCTTTTGAAGGCCACCGCCCCCAAATGCTGTATGTATTTCCAAATTGTTTTATTGGGAAATCGCCAATTTTGGTTTCTTTCTGTGCAACTACATATATATTACACAAATTTTGTTTAGATGACTATACTAATGTTGGAAAAAATCATTATAACATTACTACTTTTGACAATATGATTAATGTATAATTAACTTAGTTAAACCAATAATCGAACTATTTTTTTTTACAGCCGATTGTAAATCAATTTTGATTCAAAACTAAACTAAATGGATCGAAATAATTTGGTTTAACAAAATATTCTTTGCCCTTACATGTAATTTTATTTTGTGTTTGGGTTATTGATGGGTTATGATTAATTATGTACTACTGACTGGATTATATATGGATACAGAACAACTCTAATTTTTTGCAGCGTGAAGCTAAAAAAATGTCTAATGAATTGCAGTCTGAAAATGAAAGGCTTCCTATGGATGCTGACAAGCTACGTAGTGAATTAAAGTAAGATTTTTAGACAGTTTTACTTTATATCGCATAATATGCCGAATATGGTACATTTTTTTTTCCTTTTCATTTTTGAATTTTGTTCTCTTAGTATTTCACTACATCTCTTTGTGAAGTTTCGATATAAACATAATTTATGCATGTAAGTAAAGTTCTTATCTTACAAGGTAACTTATATGTCAAGTGACGCTAGAATTTTCAGAAAAGGGAATACAAAACATTACGCCTAGAAGTTGGAAACAAAATTGTAGATTTTATTTACAGATCCTTAATTCTTTATCAATTCATACCATGTGAATTAATTCGGGTAATCTAACAGTATGTAAAGTATTTTGTGGTTGCATTACTAATTTCTATATTCGTGATCAATCAGCATGAAGATTTGTGCCTTTATTTAGTATAGTCGGGATCACTTTGTTTTGATTTCATGGCCTTCTATCATGAACTAACTGAATTTTGAAATTTTCAACGTCAACTGGTTTAGCAATTCAATAATGTCAAATATACCATTTGATTTTTTTTCCCAAACCTACTATGTGATCTGTTATCTGAAGAGTGATCTGCAAATTGATTTAGTTATTAGTACTGATAAAAAAAATCAAGGATAATTTGGTGTGCAAATATATTCAATCATTTTAAGACGCTGTATCAAAGATCGATTCGTGTTACCTATATATAAAATTGCAGGCGGGTGAATGAAGTGCTGGAATCAAAAACTGAGAAATCGGAGGAACTTGTGAAAGTGAGTAATGCAATTCTTTGGGAAAATTATGTAAAGTTTGCTAACTTGTTGTATTGTTTATTTGCTAATAACAAAGTGTGTTATGCATTTGGTATAGGAAAATCATGCATTGAGGAAGAAGGTGCAGGATGATAAATTTTATGCAATGGTATATTGCTTCTTGGTATTCTATGTTTAGGGGTTTATTATGGTTTTGTCATTCTGCACTTTGTTTTCTCTAAAGTCGTGCAAACACGTTTATGCATTAAATTTGCGGTATCTAAAGTCGTGCTTTAATGCATGAATATTTTACGTTTACAGGTGTCACTTGCAAACACGTTTGACTCCTTTCACCTATTTTACTGTACTCATTTCAATCGGCAATAAAATGTAGTTCGTGCTAGCAGTCTACAAATTAAATTCAAGTATTTTATTGTCGATCAAAATAAACCAATGCTGTTGGTCATAATGAATCAGTCCATCTTGATTACCGAATGGACCGAGTAAATAATATTAACTACCCGTATTTCTAACTATTTGAAAATATTAAATTCAATAAAAATTTCGAGATAGATTGTTGTTGACAAAAATTTACGATTTATTAAAGTAATTTTTATCGAAACATACGTTCTGATATTGAAGAAAATATTCTTAGATGATAAAAAATGAAAACTGTAACCACCCATTAGAATATGATTTAATGATACAAAAAAATATTGTCAAGGACAAAGTTAACGATCGTATTAATCGCAATGGTAGCTCCGTCAAATTTTATTTTGAAAGACAAAACGTTAAGCCAAATTATCATGCGTCATATTCTTCCTTTTCGATTTCGTTAGCAATTCCATATTCCTCCTGCAATTCTATGCCACCAGCTTCATTGAATTCAGCAACTTTTGACGAACCTTCCAACCACTATCAATTCTAGGTAAATGAGAGTTACGATAGTTACAAATCTCAATTTTGACCAATCAAGAATGATTACAGACTGCCACGATGCTCGACACATTGAGGCGACTTCATCTGTACAAAGACTAACCACTCAACGCATTCAAGTTGAAACAAGTATCGATCATGCCCGAATTTTTTATTCCTATTGCCTACACCAATAACTAGTAAGGAAAAATAAACACGAGTTATATTACATGGTCAATTAGGTGATCATCGAACACTATTGAAGTATGCTAGTGTCAAACATGCATTTTAATATAATTTTTGTCTCATTTTTCTTGTTAATCTTAGCATTAGATTTTAGGTATCAGTTTTACAATGTGTATGATATTAGAATTTAACCATTAGTATTTAGATACTAGTTTTACAGTGTATATGATTTCGGAGTTTAACCATTAGTTTTTAGGTATCTATTTTACGGTTTCTCTGGTATCAGTTGTGAATTCTTGACATCGGTCTTTATGCATCAGTTTTTGAGTTAAGAGTTAATTAAATTGCAAACTAGACACTTTTTTGATCACTTACCTTAGCATCCCCCTTCGCTCCATCAAATTAATTAGATCAAACTGGCTTCCCCTCATCTCCAAAATTGAATCAATATTTACATTGAACTTGGTCATATAACAATATTGGTTTAGCACATACTAATATGTACATTGATTTTCTTTTTTTAATTGAACTTGGTTATGTATTATCACTTCTAGTTAATTAACATACGTTGAGAATATATAGATTGCATAAGAAATGGAGAGTAATTATTTTTTATGTTTGTCAAGTTGCTCAAAAATATTTATATTTTAGTACCAATTTTCAACATGATTAGTGTCAGTTTCAAGCATGTGAAACTTTAGCATCAATTTTTGCATGATATTATTATCAGTAGCAGGTATTGCAAATTAAGATATTGATTTTTACATGCATATAATATCAGTTTAGATATAAACAATTACAATATCATTTTTTGATTGCTGTTAGTATCATTAGTATATGATAATTTTTATTTTCATTCCAGTTTGAAGTAACTGCAATGATTTGTATTTTGAGTTGTCCTGTGCAAAACTATGAGCTTCAATGTCAATATGTTGTTTAGAGTATGTTATAGTGAAACAACCAAACATGAATTCAAATTAAAAGGTACTAAACAAGAGTTTAAATTGCTTTAGCAACAGTTTTGTCATACATGACAGTTGTCCTGCACGAAACTTTGTCATCATTTACTTGGTCCTCTTACTCTACTCATATTTTCGCTCATTCTAACTTTTTTCCCTCTTAGTTCTGTTCTTATAAGTTTGTTTATAGACTCAAATATTCTTGCCATTAATTTAAGTATCATTTTTCTAATTAATTTCATTGGCAGGTTTTAGGTACCAGTTTTACAGACGGTAAGTATCATTTTTTGTTAATTTTATTAGCAGATTTTAGGTATTAGTTTCATCGACTGTAGATATCATTTTTAACCAAAAAATTGTTATTTTTGTTTCTGATTTTTTTAATTCTATAAAGAATGTGTTTATTATGGATTTAGTATGATGATAAATGAGTTGAATTAGAACTTTCTTATTATCAAATATTTATCGAAATCGGTTAGTATCAAGTGTTTATTATTAAAGTCTACAGCTATTATTATTTTCAGTAGCAGATTTCAGCTATCAATTTTATATTTTGTGGATATCATTTTTGAAAAAAAAAAATTGTGCTTTTTGTTTCTGATTGTTGATATCAATGAGGATCGGTTTAAGAAACCCCATTTTTCTTTTAGTATCGTTTTTTGTAATATTGTAGTGTCAAACTTTTTTTATGTTTTATATGTTCAAACTTTTTTAATGTATTTACTGAAAAATATTATAATCATTGCACTCTTCTTTCATCCATCTTCATCATCTTGTTCACTATTGAATCTATCATGAGTGATATTATCAGATTCATCATCTTCTACCAAGAAACAAAAGTTTGCATTAGCATGGAAATTGAAAATGGAGAAAGAAAAATTGGAGAATTAGAAGAAAGTGTTGATGAGGGAGTTGAATATGAAGTTGGTAGGTCAAGATGAGTGGAAGAAGAAGATGAAAGTGTAGTAGAGATTGGGAGATGGAGAAGTATAACAAGGGTTGTGGAGCGTATTTCGATTTGAGAAAGAGGAATAAACCCTAAAATGGAATGATGTGAAGTGTGTATGAGCATAGCCTTTAGGCTTGTCCTTGAGAGGAAAAAACAAGATTGTCCTTTTGCATAATATTTCATCGTAATTGTCCTTTAGAATATTTGTACCTTAATGATATTAGTCTATGAATATTTTTTTAATAGGAATTTAATGTTAGAAATAATTTAAGCATGTTGTCTACAAATAATTAAAAATAGAAATTGGAAATTTAATGTTAGTTTTTGAATGGATGTTGCTTTATGGAAAAGACAAAGGTATGTATATACAAACTGTATTTTGATAGCTCGATTTTAAATAAGGAAACATTTATTCAGTAAGTAAATTAGCGATTGTTGCATGTTGTATTTTACAAATGTGTTTAACTAACTATAAATAAAAATTACAATTGTTTGTGGATGTATTTGTTTGTTTTCAGTAATTAAGTTCGCTTTTGAAATGGAATATTGAAATTAAACTATTAAAATCTTTTAACTAAAAAGGAAGAGAAATGGACTATAATTAATAAGTTAAGGGAGGAAACATACGTTATGTTGAAGTAGAATGAACAACCTTAATAAAATTAAAAAAATGTTTGAGAAAATAAAATTGTACATCTCAATTTTAAGATAAGTAGTACAATTTTGTACAAGTGAAAATTTATTTTTTAAACTAAATTTTACGACTATTTAATAATCGTAGTGAATGATACTAAAATGGTTGTAATGGTTACCTTTTGAATTTCAGTAAATTTAAGTAAGATAAGAATTTGGTTTTAACGGGTTACAGTAAAAGAGATTTATTAGTTGTGAGATATGAGAATTTATTTTCTTTCAAATTCAATTAGAAGCCGGTAAATACTCTGATGACAAATATGATATTTGGAAATGTAAATGTTGTATATTAGCATATTCTAGATAGTTATATTAATAATTTAAAATATAAAATGTGATGAAGCAAATTTTATATCACATTTTATAACAATTATAATGAAATGTTAGAATTTATTAACTATCCAAAATCATGAGTTTAATGTAGAAAAATGATTACAAAAGTATATTTGTGTATTTTCTAAACCAGAATAATGATTCTAAACTATTAGAGTATAATAATATTAATTAGGGAAAACCCTATTTTACTATTTCTAGCCACCACCCGTTCATGGTCGAAAATCATGCATCTTTCTCCTACTCGATCGATGTCATCTTGCTATGATTCACAACAACATATAAAAGTAAAGTTGTAGAGCTTGACAAGATCTATAAGTTTGGGTTTTAATGTGCTAAAAATAAAAGTTGAGTGTTAATACCCACTCATGAATTACTAAAGTTATATTGCAAGTTAAACCAAGTCATAATGTGATATATTTTGTTAATTACTAATTGAAATTTAATTTAATTGCTAGCTGAACACCCGATATTTGGTAATTAATATGATTACTGTTAACCAAAATATACTCAAGACAAATGATATATGAAAGAAAGACGAAGGAGATAGCCTTCAAAGCAATGAGAAACAACCTCTAGTGACATTAAAAGGATAAGCTAATAGGGATGGAAGCAAAAAAAGGCTTTTGGAGCAACCTAAGGATTTTACCATATGCCACATCTAAACAGAGATTAAAAAGGGTAAAGCACACCCTTCAACAAGGACAAGCCCCTTCCACTTAGTCGAAAGGCACGCCCCTCATGATCTTGGAAAACAATAATCTTCAAATTGGGAAGAAAGAAGTAAAATTACGTTCTTCGGTTAGACGCACCTTTTGATTCATTGAATGGGACGACCCGCCCATTGGATCCTGAGGAGAAATCCTAAAAGGAACAATCCATCAGATTTACTAAAATAAAGACATTCAGAAATATATTTCTTACACAAGCACCTATTATGGCCTAAAAGCTTCCATTCGGTGGACTCACAGACCATTCTGTAAGCACCTATAACAGACTCCTGTGCAGTTTACGCTCTTAGCAGTTCTGTGGCGATGGAGGTGCAAAATGGTGTAGCGGGGATATAGAGGAGGTGCAAAAAGATACATTAGATGTAAAAAAAAAGTATTTTAAAAATTAGTTAATTATCATTCTCACATCATTTGTGTATAAGAAACTAATATATATTAATATTATACAATAAAGTCAGTGAATATCATGGTTACACACATTAGATTTGATGACTATAATAGATTTCTACCATATATTAGATACTTATGTGTTAAAATTATCTTTTTACACTAACTTTATTGATTTGTTTTAAATGGGAACTTGTCAAATCAAGCTTGTATGTATATTAATATTGCTAAAGCGGGTGTCATAAAGCGTTGATTTGGCTGGTGTAGCGCAAAATAACAGGGATTTAAGCGGATCTACTATTCGTTAGTTCTAAATAAAAATAGTGTAGCGATTGAAAGATGCTACGGACTATAGCGGGTATTTTGTAAGGCTTTAGCGGGGCTTTAACTGCACAAACAAAATTTCAATGGAACTAGCTTTCACCTCCAAATCACATCAAAACACCAAAATTCATAAGTGGGAAAGACGCTTCTGTTAGGCATTCGAACCAGCCTATGTGGAAGCCTCGAATGAAGGCATCAAAATGAGAATGGGGTCAAGTTAGTTCCCTATACCAAACTCTTAGCTTCAAAATTTGTTAATTAACAAATAAAAATCTTGTATCAATTTAAATCTTCGATTTAAATAAAATCTTCTATTTACTAAATTTAAACTATTAAATCTTAAAACCAAATTATTACTTAAAATTAAACTTCTTAAAATTATCACATTAAATTATATATATATATATATGTATATATTGTATTAAATTTACATTCTAAAATAAATATTTAAAACTAAATACATCTTTTACATAAATTTAAACTTTTAAAATTAATTTATCATATTAATTTTAATACCGAAAATAGATTAATATGTAAGAACCTTAACATGGATCCCATCCTCTCTGTCATCTGGCCGAAGAATCAATTCCCTATCTCTTCTCTCATTGCGATCTCAGTTTCTTCCTATGGTCCGCTATAGCATCCCATTTGCTAGGCTTCATCCCGTCGTCTTTTCACCACTTTGATTACTGGCAATATACTCATTCCTCTTCAGATCTTGATCCCATCGCCGCCTTTTCCTGGATAGTTTGGCTCGAGCACAACAACCTTTTTTCAACGGTAGATCATCTAGTGGGTTGCAGTTGTGCCATATAATATAATAACTTTTCTACTCTTGGACTGTTGTTGAAGCTAGGTTACCTCTTAGAACCAGATTGCCAGCTAAGGACAACATCTATGAGTAATTGGTGGGCAGGTTGGAGACGGAGGCAGTCCGTCAACGGAGGTCCTTTCCTCGTCCATGGTGACCAGTTCTTCCTGCTCCTTTTGCAGCTCATCCAGTGTGTTGATGCTACTTCTTTGGCTTCGAAGTAGATCTGTTTTTGTTGCCTTGTTTTTGAGCCAACTGCAATGGCTTTTGGGTAGGGTTATGTGGTGTAATTATTTTGTATTATTATGTGTGTACATTATGGCTTAGCCTGAATGCTTGGGACTTAATCCCTAGAACTATATTAGCTAGCGGTCAGGCTTGTTGACTGCTTATTTTATATATATATATATATTTAGCTATATGAATCGGTTGTGTAGAACTGCTCTACACAACTGTCTTGCTCTAAAAAAATTATTATATTAAATTAAGTTATATCATATTAAATTACTATAAATTAAGTCTTAACTTTTAAATTTCAAAATGTTAATAAAACTTATATTTTTTTAAGCAACAGTTTCAATTTAAATCATATTAAATCCTTTGTCAATCAATTCTAACTTAAATTTATAAATTCAAGTTAAATATTTCAAAAATTAATTTAAAATAAAATACTTAAATTATATTTTAAAAAATTAGTCAAAACATACTTATAAATTTTCAGAAAATAGTTTATCTGACCAATAGTGTCCTTATATAATTTACTATTTTGTAGTCAAGTAATTCAGGTACATATCATTTCAACCTGTAGTGTTTTTCTTCTTTTTAGCAAGGACAACAATTTTTATAATGATACGTAACCCTTTTTATTATAGCAAATAATCAATACATATAAATACAGGTGATAGGCAAACTGCCTAAAAACTATAGATGGTTTTAGAGTGGACCGACCACTTCAACTATCCTAACTTATATAATAGGAGCTAGACTGTATGCCTAGATTACTAAGAGTCCCTAAATCCAAGCAGGGGTGAAAAAAAACATCAGTTACTAAGGATACCAAAGTCAATAACTTGACTCACTTACATACGCCAAGCTGGAGATAATTACATGCTCCACACTGGAGAGAATTACATAATCAAAAAGACAAATACATACACTACAGAAAGGTTCAAGACGAATGACACTAGCTAGCTGCAACACAAAAACAGTACAACTACTAAATAATTTCATAGAAGCTTCACAAGAAAAAAACACTATCCTGAGCAAACAATGACAAAAGACAACATCTACCCAAGTGCACATTCGCTCCTATGACATGAAACAAACCAGTTCACATCAGCAGACCTGATATAACATAACATAGCAGTGAATAAACCAAGGAGCCAAAAATTACAAAACAAAATGGCCTGACTCATCAACCAAACAAAGTTGACTCCCCTGATGCCAAGATGAAACAACATCAACAAAAAAAGGAACCACCACACAAAACAAAAACTGAAGCACACAATCCAAACGGAGATACACAAGCAAGACCACTACACTATCACCACACTACTCAAGTCGAAACAATCTCAACCCACAACTGCTGTGATGGCCCGCCCCGCACAACTGACATTTACTCCAAATGTGCGCTGTACACTTGTCCAGTTAACACGGGACGGTCGCCAAAGAAAGGAAAGAAGGGAATAAACTAATCGAAAACCTGTAGAATGTCTCACAGCGCATGGAACAAAATATAATAATAACATATACTTGACACAAAAAAGGCAAGACAGTGCATAAGCTGAAAACAAACTATCATAGCAGCGAAAAATCCAAACACAGCTTATGTTCCACATCATCATTATTACAGCTTTCAAACTGTCTCTAAAAGCAAAAGAAAGAAAAGGGTACACCACTAATGCCCAAAGTAGTGATCAACAGCGACACAGGGAGAATATCTATATATCATACGTGGAAGCCTCCTGCTCGTCTCCGATACAGCTACTCGTGCATCACCAGCTAACCTATCTCTAGTCTGCTCGTGAGAGCACCCAGAGTAATAAGAAGAGACATAAAACTCTGGGTCAGACAAAAAGTCTGGTATGAGCGATAAGCAGCTAAACAAAACAATAACAGGTATACTAAACCATACCTGAACCTGCAACCAAAGAGTTAGCACTACATACCGTACAATACTCTAAGGTGCCACTAACATATGGTGTAGAGAATACGGGGGTGGGGGTGTGCATGTCATAATGATGGCAAAAAAATCAACCATAGCAATCATCCTCACATCTCTCACTCAGTGCGTAAAGCATACGATGTCCACCACTGTCAATCACTAGACCCATCGAAGTAGTGACGGAGTTCGACTTGTACAACTACTGCCACCACCAAGCTTACCACATGGAGTCATGACCAGATCTTTACAAATGACCTCACTTCATTGGTCTCTAGCTCTTTAGTCGTACCTAGGCCACTGTGGCCCTAAATCCGTTCACGTACTCCCTACACATAGTGATTCAAAGTTACAGACATCGACAATCCCTTAGCATACGTCCCGCAGCAAAGCCCAACTCATGAAGTTCCCTCCTTGGTTCCCATCTGGATCCTGAGGTACAACTCCTTATTTGGACTTCCATTGCATCTCGGGTTTAGGTCTACTTGGTGTTCGATCCTCCGGTTCGGTTCGGTTCGGTTCGCCCCCTCCTGCTTGGTATGGCTCGAATGCTCCTTTCTAGTTCAGTTCGGGTGCTCGGATGCTCTTATTTGGTTCGGGTCGGATGCCCCTATCCGGTTCGGATAGGATGCCCCTATCCGGTTGCTCCTATCCGAATGCTCCTATCCGGATGCTCCTATCTGAATGCTCCTATCCGAATGCTCCTATCCGGTTTGCTGCAAGTTTTTCCAACAAGCTATTTTCGCCAAATGACGGTGTTTTCAACCATTCTAACTTTTCTATGCAATCACAAAACATACCATACAGTCATAGCAACATGTATAATCATCCACAAACACTAAAACAACAATATGACATGTTTATAAGGATCAAACATACCCAAAAACCTTGTTTTCCCCTTAATCATGTTTAACAACAACTAATGATAGGATTAGCAAAACTTAACCAAATTATCCAAATTTTCTAACAGAGACCTAACATAATATTTCGAAATTTATAAATATTTTTCCAGAATTTATTAATGTATAAATTCGCTAATCTTCACTAATTACCCTTAATTAATCGTAATTAGTGCAAAACTATGCAAATCACTCACCTTAGCCACAAATAAAACCCCAAAACTGAAATGAATCTCTGTTTGGCGCTGTTCCCAATGTAACACAGCAGCTCTAACCTTTGGTGCTGTTTCTCCTTAATTTGATGTAGTTTAAGCCAAAACTTGATTAAGAAGTGATTAGAGGTGTATTTAGATGTTGGAGGCCATTGTTAGATTGAAGAGAGAGTTTGTGGCGGCTGGAAAATGAGTGAAAAACAGAAATACTAACCCTAGCAGCCCTCAAATACCTCTAATCCCGAAATTCCCCCTTGGGCCTAGCTGTTAATCACCCGGTTAAGCCCAATGAAGCTGTTTTTCACCATATGAAACTTGTTTCAGCCATATCTCCCAAACGGTGAGTCCGTTTGGCTAATGTGACCACTCTACGGAATTGTAAACCATCAAACAAATCTATTGGAAATAGTCTCAAATCAAAATTCCTTTCCAGTCAAAAGTTATGGATGCAACAAGATCAGCTAGGGGCAAAACGGTCATTTAAAAATCGACAAAAATCATGAACATGGGAAATGACCCCAATAGTCGTCTCCCAAAGTTACATGACCATACGACTTACCAAGAAGAAGAAATAAATATTCTACGATCCTTCGATGTGTAGAATGCGGGTCGTTACATTCTCCCCCCTTTAAGAAATTTCGTCCCCGAAATTCCTTAATCCAAAACATACAAAAGATCCCGTATGCCTACCAGCCATATACAACAATCAAACATGCAAAACAGATAAAACAAACCTATTTTAGCATGCGGAAAGACTAAATCGAAGCTTAAAACCTTCCCAGGCGAAGAGTTCTGGATACGTCTTCCTAATGCTCTCCTCTGTCTCCCAAGTACAGTCATGCTCATTCTTGCCCCACTGAACTTTGACTAGATTCACCGCTTTCCTTCGAAGTTGCTTCGTATCGTTCCCAACAATACGCTTAGGCTTGCGGTTCCCAATCGCTTCGGGTTCAACTTCGATATCATCCAACTGATCAGGTGAAATAGTCACATCTGGATCGTGCACGAACTTCCTTAATTGAGAAACATGAAATACATTATGAACTCCTACCATCTTCTCTGGTAATTCAACTTTATATGCCAAATTCCCAATTTGCTCAAGAACTGGGAATGGACCAACAAATCTTGGTGCTAACTTGCCTCTCCTGCCAAATCGTATCACGCTCTTCAACGAAGAAATCTTGACAAACACCAAGTCGCCAATGGAGAACTTTAATTCTCTTCTCCTCTTATCAGCATAACTTTTCTTCCTATCCTGGGCAGCCTTCATTCGTTGTTGAATGATCTTGATCTTGTCTGAAGTTTCTCTTATCACATCTGGTCCAAGCACAAACTTCTCACCAGTCTCTAACCAACATGACGGTGAGTTGCATGGTCTTCCGTACAAAGCTTCAAATAGACCCATACCAATACTGGACTGATAGCTATTATTATATGCAAACTCTACTAGATGCAAATGATCATCCCATGATCCACCAAAATCCAATACCCAGGCTCTCAAGAGGTCTTCTAATATACGATTCACCCTCTCTGTTTGACCGTTGGTTTGAGGATGATACGCGGTACTGAGATGTAATTCTGATCCTAACGCCTGTTGTAAGCTCTTCCATTATCCACTAGTGAACAACGGATCTCGGTCACTCATAATGCCTTTAGGTATTCCATGAAATCTCACTACCCACTTCACATATAGCTCAGCTAACTTAGTTGCCGTTCTATTCGACTTGACGGGTATAAATCTTGCACTCTTGGTTAATCGGTCCACAATCACCCAAATGCTATCACGGCCCGACCTAGTCCTTGGTAACCCGTCAATGAAATCCATTGAGACTTGTTCCCATTTCCATTCTGGAATTTCTAATGGTTGTAACAAACCACTAGGCTTCTTTTGCTCAGCTTTAACTAGCTGGAAATTCATGCATTTGGATATAAACTTCCCAACGTCCCTTTTCATCCCTTCCCAGTAGTAGGCCTGCTTCATGTCTCGGTACATCTTGTTACCACCGGGATGTATAGTCAGTTTTGAGTGATGACATTCTCTAAGCACTTCATCTCTTAATCCATTGACATTGGGTACAACTAGTCTTCCATTCTTTCTAAGTCATCCATCTCGATCAAGCCCATACTTGTTCATCTCTCCATCGATTCCCATCTCTAATTTTGTGATGATTTCCAATAGATTAGGATCGTTCCTCTAACTGGAACCAATCCGCTCTATCAAAGTGGGTCTGATCGTCAAACTTGCTAACATTTTTGGATCCAATTCGCACTTTGGTCTGAAATCATACCCCGCGATGTACTCCAGTTGCTTCCATTCCAGAAACATAGCCCATAAACTGGCATGTCTTCTACTCAATGCATCAGCTACCGCATTGCCCTTTCCTGGTGTATATGTGATATCAAAATCATAGGGAGCTAAGAATTCCAACCATCTTTGCTGTCGGAGATTTAGATCCTTCTGAGAGAAGAGATACTTTAACGATTTGTGATCAGTAAACAGCTCAAACCTTTCTCCCAAGAGATAATGTCTCCACATCTTCAACGCGAACACGATCGCTGCTAATTCCAAATCATGGGTAGGGTATCTTTTCTCGTGCGGTTTCAATTGCCGACTTGCATAAGCTACAACCCTACCTCCTTGCATCAATACAGCACCTAGCCCTGTGCCACATGCATCCGTATATACCGTCATCTCTTCATTCCCCTTGAGAATGACTAACACTGGTGCGCTCGTCAACTTTTCCTTTAGACTCTTGAATGCATCCTCGCACTTTTCGCCCCAGACGAAAGCTTGATTCTTCTTGGTCAACTGAGTCAATGGTGCTGGTATCTTGGAGAAACCTTGGATAAACTTACGATAATATCCAGCTAATCCCAAGAAACTTCTTATGTCCATTGCATTCTTGGGCGTAGACCAATCCTGTACCATAGCCACCTTCGCAGGATCTACGGCAATACCATTCTCTGAAACGACATGGCCCAAGAACCTCACTTCCCTCCTCCCGAAGTGACACTTAGAAAACTTTGCTTTCAATTGGTCTTTTCTCAACACCTCCATCACTATCCTCAAGTGTTCCTTGTGTTCTTCTTCTGTCCTCGAATAAACAAGTATGTCGTACACGAACACAAGAACAAACTTATTCAACTGATCTCTGAATACCCTATTCATAAGATCCACGAAATATGTTGGTGCATTGGTCAGCCCGAATGGCATGACCAACCACTCATAAAATCCAGATGGCGTTCGAAAAGCCGTTTTAGCTATACTCTCAGCTTCCACTCTAAGCTGATGAAAACCTGTCGCGAGATCCAACTGAGAGAATACTCTCGCGCCACTCAACTGATCAAACAAATCATCTATCCGCGGTAGAGGATACTTGTTCTTCCTTGTCACTTTATTCAACTCGCGGTAGTCCACACACAAACGAAGGAAACCATCGGCCTTGGTAGCAAACACAACTCGTGCTCCCCATTCAGAAACACTCCTTCTGATAAATCCCTTCTTCAAAAGATCGCTGACTTGCACCCCGAGCTCTCGCTGCTCCCTTGGTGCCATATGACGAAGTGGCATCACTATAGGTTTGACATCTTTCACTAAATCAATACGGAACTCAATCTCTCGGTGTGGTGGAAGCCCGGTCACTTCTTCGAAAACGTCCGATACTGGCCAACCACGGGCAAACCTGACAACTCACTATGCGGGATGTCGAGGGAATTTAGAAAACTAGCCATTACCCCATCACTGGTAGACCACCAAACACTACCCTCTGCCCATCATCCGCTCTAGCTATCACCAAAAAGCCCTCACAGTCTACCACCACCCCGTATCTTTGGAGCCAATCGACTCCTAAAATAATGCCAAACCCAGTAAAGCCCAAAACAAAGCAAGCACAAACAAACATGCATCCATGACTCGATAAGACCACATTACGACAAATCATGTTAAGGTTAGTCGAACCACCAATCGGGTTCGTCACTACTAAAGTTCTATCGACAATCTCGGGCTCCAATCCCAACCTATCTACCAGGTCACTAGATATGAAAGAACTGGAAGCTCCGGTATCAAACAAAACTCTAACAGGAACATCATAAACAGAAAGCATACCTTGGATAAGGACATTCTTTCCTTTCTCCGCCGCAGTTGGGCATTCGACGAAGAAGGAATAACATTAAGGGCATATGCTTTCACCATCTGCTTTTCTTTAGGGGGTTGCGGACACTTGTCCTTGTGATGTCCCACTTGGCCACAGTTGAAGCACTTCCTTTCCGCTGGCTTGGCCCGACAATTACTATCATAATGGCCCTTATTTCCACAGTTGAAGCACTCAACATTCTTCTTATCCTTTTTCTTCTAGCCATCCTTGGTCTGACTCTGCTTTCTCTTATTCTGAGAACCATTCTTGCCTCCACCGCTTGCTTGCGGCTTTGGCTCCTCTGCAGATGCAACCTTAGTCTTCGACTTAGGGTAAAGACTCTCTGACCTCAATGCTTTCCCCACAATCGACTCAAACGTCTCATCGATGTGGTTAATAAGCCTTTCCCCCAAGTATCCATCCAAACCAGTTATGAACTTCTCGTTCTTCTTCTCGGCAGTATCTATTAGGGATAACCTATATTTCGACAAAGTGTCGAATTTGGCAATATACTCCGAGACAGCTCTGCCATTCTGCTTGAGTTCCAAGAATCTCTTAAACAACACCGACTTCTGAGCAGCTGGAATGAACTTATCGCTAAAACGAACCTTAAACTGATCCCAAGTAATCTGATCCTCGGGAGTAGCTGCCTTTATAGCATTCCACCAGTTCATTGCCCGTCCTTGCAGCTGACGGGATGCTAGCCTTCTCTTCATCGCATCCTCGATACCCAAATCTTCGAAGATACGCTCGCAACTATCCAACCAATCCTGAACATCTGTAGCCGACTCCGTTCCGTGGAACGGCTTAGCACCAAGACTAGTATAATCCTTGTTCAGCTTGGCGAAGTCGGCCCTAGGCGCCTGCACTATTGGACCACCACTATTCCAAGCATTGGGAGCTGCCCTCTGCACATCCCTAAGAATCTCTCTCATAAGGTCAGTAAACATCGTCCTCATGTCAGCATCATTCCCATTATTGACTCTACTACCAGTTACCCTCGTATATCGGCTCATCGTTCAAGCTGTAAAGAGAAACGATTAGCTATCTCCATAGTGGTGCTAGTGCAATGCGACTTCATCCTTGGCTATACTAATAGTATATATATATATAGCTTTTGAAAACCAAAATATAACAAATACGTGCTCTCATATACGTACTATCTCTCCCTGATGACTTCCCTAGGTTAACTACGCAACCTAGAGCTCTGATACCAAATGTGACGGCCCGCCCCGCACCAACTGACATTTACTTCAAAAGTGCGCTGTACACTTGTCCAGTTAACACGGGACGGTCGCCAAAGAAAGGAAAGAAGGGAATGAACTAACCGAAAACCTGTAGAATGTCTCACAGCGCATGGAACAAAATATAATAATAACATATGCTTGACACAAAAAAGGCGAGACAGTGCATAAGCTGAAAACAAACAGTCATAGCAGCGGAAAATCCAAATACAACTTATGTTCCGCATCATCATTATTACAACTTTCAAACTGTCTCTTAAAGAAAAAGAAAGAAAAGGGTACACCTAATGCCCAAAGTAGTGACCAGCAGCGAACAGGGAGAATATCTATATATCATACGTGGAAGCCTCCTGCTCGTCTCCGATACAGCTACTCGTGCATCACCAGCTAACCTGTCTCTAGTCTGCTCGTGAGAGCACCCAGAGTAATAAGAAGAGACATAAAACTCTGGGTCAGACAAAAAGTCTGGTATGAGCGATAAGCAGCTAAACAGAACAATAACAGGTATACTAAACCATACCTGAACCTGAACCTGCAACCAAAGAGTTAGCACTACATACCGTACAATACTCTAAGGTGCCACTAACATATGATATAAAGAATACGGGGGTGGGAGTGTGCATGTCATAATAATGGCAAACAAATAAACCATAGCAATCATCCTCACATCTCTCACTCAGTGCGTAAAGCATACGATGTCCACCACTGTCAATCACTAGACCCATCGAAGTAGTGATGGAGTTCGACTTGTACAACTACTGCTACCATCAAGCTTACCACATGGAGTCATGACCAAATCTTTACAAATGACCCCACTTCATTGGTCTCTAGCTCTTTAGTCGTACCTAGGCCACTGTGGCTCTAAATCCGTTCACGTACTCCCTACACATAGTGATTCAAAGTTACAGACATCAACAACCCCTTAGCACACGTCCCGCAGAAAAGCCCAACTCATGAAGTTCCCTCCTTGGTTCCCATCTGGATCCTGAGGTACAACTCCTTATTTGGACTTCCTTTGCATCTCGGATTTAGGTCTACTTGGTGTTCGATCATCCAGTTCGGTTCGCCCCCTCCTGCTTGGTTCGGCTCGAATGCTCCTTTCTAGTTCAGTTCGGGTGCTCAGATGCTCTTATTTGGTTCGGGTCGGATGCCCCTATCCGGTTCGGATCGGATGCCCCTATCCGGTTGCTCCTATTCGATGCCCCTATCCGAATGCTCCTATCCGGATGCTCCTATCCGTATGCTCCTATCCGAATGCTCCTATCCGGTTTGCTGCAAGTTTTTCCAGCAAGCTATTTTCGCCAAACGACGGTGTTTTCAACCATTCTAACTTTTCTATGCAATCACAAAACATACCATACAGTCATAGCAACATGTATCATCATCCACAAACACTTAAACAACAATATGACATGTTTATAAGGATCAAACATCCAAAAAACCCATGTTTTCCCCTTAATCATGTTTAACAACAAATAGTGATAGGATTAGCAAAACTTAACCAAATTATCCAAATTTTCTAACAGAGACCTAACATAATATTTCAAAATTTATAAATATTTTTCCAGAATTTATTAAAGTATAAATTCGCTAATCTTCACTAATTACCCTTAATTAACCGTAACTAGTGCAAAACTATGCAAATCACTCACCTTAGCCACAAATAAAACCCCAAAACTAAAATGAATCTCTGTTTGGCGCTGTTCCCAATGTAACACAGCAGCTCTAACCTTGCTTTGGTGCTATTTCTCCTTAATTTGATATAGTTTAAGCCAAAACTTGATTAAGAAGTGATTAGAGGTGTATTTAGATGTTGGAGGCCATTGTTAGATTGAAGAGAGAGTTTGTGGCGGTTGGAAAATGAGTGAAAACCCGAAATACTAACCCTAGCAGCCCTCAAATACCTCTAATCCCGAAATTCCCCTTTGGTCCTAGCTGTTAATCACCCGGTTAAGCCCAATTAAGCTGTTTTTCACCATCTGAAACTTATTTCAGCTATATCTCCCAGTCGGTGAGTCCGTTTGGCTAATGTGACCACTCTACGGAATTGTAAACCATCAAACGAATCTAATGGAAGTGGTCTTAGGTCAAAATTCCTTCCCAGTCAATAGTTATGGCCGCAACAATATCAGCTAGGGGCAAAACGGTCATTTAAAAATCGGCAAAAATCATGAACATGGGAAATGACCCCAATAGTCGTCTCCCAAAGTTACATGACCATACGACTTACCAAGAAGAAGAAATAAATATTCTACGATCCTTCGATGCGTAGAATGCAGGTCGTTACAACTGCCATCTAACCGCAGACATACAGTGTTAAATAGCAATAATTTTTGGCGAAGAGGTTTGGTTGAAAAGTACTGCCTCAATATATTTATATAAGGTCGTTTCTCTATATGAAAATGGTGACTCTTCAGAAAATTGACCGTTGGAAAAATTCAATCGACCGAAGTTTAGGCCAGTGAACTGAAAACTCAAACGTGTACATACATATTACAATTCAGTCGATTGACCTCCCAAGTCAATCGAAATCAGGTGATTTTACGCCTGATTTCGTTTATGCGTGAGCTTTTCCCCTATCCATTTCATTTCATATTTGATTTCAATCAATTTTCCTTTCGCTTACTTTCAACGCTAAAAAGTCTTATCTACACGTCCTGGACGGGGGACCTTGGGCCATTCAAGGGCACTACCTTAGAGTAAGCAAGTGAAGACCAGAGTTTAGACCATCCATGGCGTCTATCAATTCAAGCCTTGTTTGGATTAGATTTCCGGGCTTATCCATATTTCAAGGAGCATATCTTGCTTCGTCTTAGGAGCAAGAGGGTCGACTGGAATGGATGCGGCATAACTGTATTGATAACGAACCTGGACTAACCCATATAATATAGAGGAAAGAGAACCTGGCCCAACAAGAGAGGTTAGCGATATCTGATATCAGATAGATAGGGAAAGAAACCCCGGCCTAACAAGAAAAAGAAGCGGTGTCGTGCCTAATCGGACAAGTGCGAGATGTGTCTTTTCTTTCTAACAGAGGTAGCGAAGCTGACAGACCACCCATGCCTAAAAAGAGAGGTTAGCGATGTGAGACCTTCTGAGTTGGGTGAGGCTTAAGGAGGGGCCTATCGATGCGGTACTTCAGTTGGAGAGGATGAAGCATGTTACGTCTTAGAGAAGGGTGTTAAGCAAAAGAATAAATTATCCGCCACCAAACATATATATATATATATATATATATATATATATATATATATATAACAGAGATCAACAATATAGTTCGAAATACAATGTTAGACATGTAATCCTGTCTTTAACTGGATTAATGAACTAATGTCATTTAAAACACAGTTCACGATAAACCCAAAATCAAATTCCATTAATTATGAAATCTTCACGGAAAACATATCAATATATATAATCGATATCAATTTCCATATCTGACTAATAATATAAATGGAATAATGACAAAGCCTTTTAAATTCCATATATATTAATAGTCTTCCTCCACAGAAGCTCACTTCGATTATATATCGGCAGAAATCAATGGTACGGTGTAGATTGTCGATGCGCATGTTTGATTTCCCAAAGTTAAATAATCATTAATAATGATTGTTTGAAGATTAAAACTAAGTGAAGTTTTAATGAATCTTTAATTAGATTGAAATGAGAATGTGATAATTTAAATTATCAAATTTGGGAAATGATCGAGGATGGAGTACCACCAGTTTTACTCCAAGCGATAGTTAAATATTTAATTAGATTTGAACGTGAAATGGTAATTAAATTTACCGATAACACCATTGTGTTAGATATGGAGCATTACCAGTTTTGCTCCATGGGATGAATAGGTTGAGTTT
This sequence comes from Allium sativum, assembly GCA_030737875.1. NCBI lineage: Eukaryota > Viridiplantae > Streptophyta > Magnoliopsida > Asparagales > Amaryllidaceae > Allium > Allium sativum. The sequence goes on along the minus strand of CM060909.1, from coordinate 177,378,969 downwards.
GGGAAATAAAATAAATAATTTCTTATGTAAGGTTCGTTAATCCCGACTAGTTTGGAAAACCTTAATTTTGTTAAAATTGTGAAAAGAATATTTGGTTGGGGGCCGTACCGGTTGTTCTATTGGAAGCTGCTATCTGGCCCAAAAAGAAGTAATTCTTAGGGTTTACATTTCTTTTTTGCAGCACTATTAGGAAATTAATATACTGGCAGGTAATGCCGTCTCTTTGTGCTAACATTTCATTTACTCCCAGAACGACAACCATCTAATCTGTCTATTCGCTATGCCGCTCACTCTGGGCACACATCCTTCTTTTGATTTTGTTGATAAGACATTAGAAACTTTACTTTATTTTTACAACCGAAATGCAAATTTTAGATCCATTTTCAATCGCCATAGCCATTTAATTACAAGCCAGATCTCAGCATAAATCAACCGTAAATCTATCTCGTTGAAGCAACTTTGCATCAACAACCTTCAGATCTATGGGTTTAGGTAGAGTTTTTGAATTACAGCGAATCACGACATTAGGGCGCTTGGGTTCTGGTGTTGCTGGCGCAAGCTTTACGCTTCCAAGTTCTCAAACTGATTCTGCAGGTAGTTTGAATTTTTTGTCTACTATAGTTTATGGGTTTTGACGTCTTCTGGGATTTTAGATCAATTATACGGAGGTTGAGATCTGTTTGTACTACGGTTATTTGGTATCTGCTCATTTTCAGTATGCCAATTTGGATTTAAATGTTTTGGCTTATATGTGATTGGATTTTCTTCTTATGGAAAATTCAATTATTTCTCATGACTGTAAGCCACATTTATTCTTTCTGGAAAATCAGTGACACGACCCAAAATCCGCGCCCGGCCTAGACCGAACTGGAACGCAGATTGCGTGAGAACACGACGCATCGGAACGCAGAACGATAGAACTTTTCATTGCTCTTACAACAATTTACATCAGAGTACAAGAATATAAGAGTACGAATAAATATTACACAGCAGAAAAATACAATTATCAGAGAATAAGATACATAGTAGCGGATATTAAATGTATAAATACAATGCACAGGTGAAATACATCAACTACCACAACTGAAAGAAATACACGGATACAAAGCTTTCTGAATATAGCTCCAGCTGTAAACCAGGATCCTGTTAAATAGAAATCTTCAAAACCAAAACTACTGACTGCCCATGTGGAAAATATGGGCACCCAGAGTTTAGGCGAAAACAATAAACTCTAGGTCAATCATGGGACTGGTGTGAGAACTAAAACAGCTATTAAGTCTTTACTTTAAAAGTGAGAAAAAAATCATAGGACCACGCCATATGACACGGAACGGGTTTACTCCACATGAATAATAGTTTAAAAATAAAACAACATAATGCTTTTTCAAAAATGAAGCTATTATACGACTCAGGTCCCATCACACAATGCAACATAAGCTGGAGGATAGAGTTTTACCTTGTAATAGCCAAACATGCTTGGTACATTTTAAAAACAAATCTCTTTGATAATATTATAAGTGCATAGTGTATAAAACAACTTCAAATATAAATGTATCAACCATAGACGACATATGTACCATATATTATGTCGCCATACATAGGTTTACAACTAAAACCGAAAATGTCGTATTGGAAATTAGATTTTCATCATGAGTCAAGGCAAGGGATCGTCCTTACCAGTTTCGGGTCATCTCTAGCGGAATTCCCAGAACTCAGACGCTGGTGATCCCTTGGATCTTCAGGGCCGGTCCTCTCTTACTTTTGAGGATTGGGTATTCCTGAAAAATACGTTTTCCAGTCCTATCGGACCTATCACTTGGCCACTGGCGACCAATCATATCCGAGGCGCCTTGCAATCCATCATCCACATAAGTAAAAATGTCTGGGCTCCATACCATGACACCACTTCTAGCTAGAAAGAAACGCATGCACTCCCTGCAGTCACTATCCCGTTTTAGACTTATATCGGGGTCTGAGGCTTGTGAATCAGTGCTATACACAAAGCTATGCTATATTAAAGTCGTGCTTTGATCATCATCCACAAGACTCTGCTTTTCAACAAAATCCTTGATCCTTGCATCTCAGTATGCTACATTGACAATCCATACCATACCATTGATTTCCACCAATATATAACCTCTAAGCTCGTACGTCTCAAAGAAGGGTGTTAAGCAAGAGAATAAATTCTCCGTTGCCAAACATATATATATATATACATATATATATAGGAGAGATCAAAGAATACGGCACACGATACAATGTCAGACATACAATCCATTTACAAGTCCGTTCTGGGTCTGAACGAAACTGGAGGCACTTTATTCATCATCCCATATGTCCAATATAGGAGAGAGGTCCTCACATATCTGGTCGAACTCCAAGTACGTCTGGACGACCACCACTTATTACGTTGTCTCGGGGGATCAGCCCAATCAAGACATCAGTAATCATCCATTCGATGTGAAGATCTCCGGTCTTCAACCACCGCCTTCATCGTTGACCATTAATTGTCGTATCAATTATTTAGAATAGGTTAAACCCGGTCTTTCCGAATAACTCGCGTATCTTATAATCAAGTGCTATAAAAACACATCATATGCCTCATTGCAATCTAGAATATTCTTTTATTTAAATATTCTTATTACTGGGAATTATCCCCATAAATCTTTTCAAAGATTTAATTCATTTAAACCTGTTGTTTAAATCTTTCTTTGAAAACCATTGCAAAAGATTTTGTATTATCTCTTAACGAAAGGTTTATCAACTAGTCGGGATTAATGAGCCTTACCGAAGTAATCATTCATTTTATTATCCCAATCCCAACCTATTCATCCCATGTAGCAAAACTTGTAGCACTCCATATTTAACACCCATTATGTTATCGGTAAATTTAATTACCATTTAACGTTCAAATCTAATTAAAGATTTAACTATCGCATGGAGTAAAACTGGTGGAACTCCATTTCGAACCTTTCTTGAATTCGGTAAATTTAATTACCTCATTCACATTTCAATCTAGTTAAAGATTCATCAAAACTCTAGTTCAGTTTTAATTTCAAAAATCATTATTTAATGATTATTTAACCCTTGAAAATCAATCGTGTCTTTACTTGGATTAAAGAATAAATGTTATGTAAAAACACTGTTCACAATAAACCCAAATCCTCTTCCATTTAATATGGAATCTTCATGGAAATCTAAACAATTTATAATTGACATAAATTCCCATATCCGACCAATACTATAAGTGGAATAGCGACGAAGCCTTTTAAATTCCATAAATAGTAAACGCCTTCCTTCACAGAAACTCATCTCGATTATTATTAATCAAATCCCATTCAATCCCAATTTAATTAAATAAACTGGAAAACTTTCTCCAAACCTTAATTAAAAGATTTATTTCATTCATAAATGGGTACAAGAACGGTATTACTTAAGATACCATTCGCAACAAACCCAAAATCCCATTTTCCATTTAATTCCAATTTATACGTTGGAAACTTCATGTTATGATAAAACCGTTCACAAATCCAATTTATTATTTCTAAAAATCATTATAATATTAACTATTTCATTTGGATAAAAATATCTTTTATCTTTTCAACTATGGAATATTTCATCCAAAATCTTTCCCAATCATTTCTTATGATTTCACATAATTTATTCCCTTTTTTAATTATTTTATTAAGGCCGTTACAGTCGGTTTTCAATATCGGCCACCGAACTGCATCCATAGCGACCTTTTCCAAAACTGGTTTGGACATATTTAAAATTCAACTGTTCAAATTTAAATTTCATATATTCATTGGAAAGATCTTTTCGATAGGAACCCAACGGTTCTGATTTTAGGAGAATTCGAAGGTCGGATCTCCCGCTATGTCAATTCGAAGTTCATGGCTGAATTCGCGAACGGTCACTGCATGGCACGTTCTATTCAAGCCATTTAAATATATATAATATATTTCGTCAATTTCCATTCAAAAAACATTTAAAATTTCATTTAAAAACGATTTCAAGTTCCATTTCAATTTTAAATAAAAATTGAACATCCTATTATATTATAATCACAAAACGATAATATTTTCAAAATGTAATATTTTGAAATTCTATCTTCTTGATATTCATCTTAAATGAACAAAATCGATACAAAAATCCGTTCGAGTAAAAATAGCATTTATATACTTAACTCGGCTTCACATTTTTATATTTCGTGTCCATCCAAAACCGGACATCAAATTCAACTTCCAAATTTTCACTGAATAGTACATTATAAAAATATTCATGTTTATTCCGGAATAAAATCTCAACCAATAGCCATATAAATAAATTTTTATGGGTTACATTCATCATTTACATCCAATGATAGTTGCAAACAACTATCAACATCCAAAATGACATCCAATGTGCATTTTATTTTAATGTGAGCTTCAATCAAATAATTGACGCTCACATAAATTCGTCAATCAACCGATTAACCGAAATTTCACACAAGGGAGATGTGTGAGTCAAATACCATCCCAAGACCCGTGTGGGGTTTCCAACCAACAACAATTATTTAATGAATCATCACTCACATACAATGCACATACCGTAGTCATAAATAAATAAATACTCAACTATCCAATGCCATTTAAGGCACCACAAGTGTTCATCCACGTCGTATGAAATGCGAGTGCCACATATTCATACAACGCTTCTAATGCAAATGATTTGTGAATAGTTCAAGTGTTGAACTCCAAAAGGGGTAATATAACTACATGATGCAATTTCTAACTTGCAACTTAAAATGCATAACTAAACAAATCATGACATAATAACGTAACAAAATAATTTAGTGAGCAAGTTCTCACCCATAAGCTAAACCAAACACCATGACACTTCTAACGTAGAAATTTCTTCGCTGCGCTTTAGCCGTTTGTCGCTTTCCGCACTCGAATTCGTCATTCTGGCTCTAGAATTTGCATACAACGTCCAATCTTCACCGAAATTTGTTACTAGCACAATAACGTCATTCTGGACAACTTTTTCCTAGTGGACTTTTTTCCAAAAATGCACCAATTTGCCAGAAATCGCGAATCTTTACCTCAGATCTGCAAACTTCAAAAGTGTTTTCCGAGCAGCTCCGAACTCCAAAATTCGATTGTGATATGTCAAATTCGTAGAGAAAAAACGAGATCTATGACTTTCGTTTATGGGGCCTTAGCCAGAAATGCACGGATCGAAAGTTATTGAGCAAAGAAGATCGGGGGTTGTTTTTGCAAAATGTATTTTGAGAAAAATGTGTTTTTTATGGGTTTGCGGGCACGTGGGGCCCACGAGCTCGCTGTCCGGCGTAGGTCAGGGAGAGTGGAGGGTTTTTGGTGGTTGGAAGGTGGTTCCATAGTCATGTGGGGGTGTTAGGTGGTGGTGGGAGTGGTGTAGGACCGTAAAAATGCAATCTTTTGCAAAAAGGAGAGAAGTGGAGGGCCTTTTAGCAAAATGGGATGGAGATTTGGCCACATCCAAACCTAAGGTAGCGGAGGAGGGTCTGTAGCAGCAGCCCTGGCGGTGGTGGTGGCCAGGGGGGGGGCATGGAGGCTAGAGAGGAGCGTGCCACCATTTTTGAGTTTTTAAGCTCCTAAACCTATCTTAGAAAAATGAATGATAACCTTAGGCTAACTAAGCTTAATTAGCCCCAAACCCACTCACGTAGGCGCCAAATGAGGAAAGCAAGCCTTATGGAGGAGAGAGGACCTTAGGTGACTAATTTCAATTGGCTCGGCACTATTCATCGAATGACCAAAAGTTGATATGTATTTATTACTACATGCAAACTTTGTTCTACTCCCACGACCACACGTTAACTCCAAAAATTACGAACTTTGGAATCTCGCTACATTATGGAATTAAGGTTCCAACAAATCAATTCATTTGCTCTAACTTTGACTAAAATAAATTATTAATCGTTATTATTTAAAATAAACAATTTTAAATATTACATTTCCATTAAATTTCCTAAAGTAAAAATTTTAAATTTGTTCAGAATTTGCGGGTTGTTACAATACGCGAAATGTCATATTTTATTATAGCTATAAGAGAAGAAATCAACTTCAAATATAAATTTATCAATCATATACGGCATGGGTACCATCTATCATGTCGCCATACTAGTTCTACAATTAAAACCGCACGATATCGTATTGGAAGTTAGATTCCATCATGAACCAAGGCAAGGGACCGTCCTTACCGAATTCGAGACTCTCTAGCCCGAGCCTCAGGATCATAGCTCGAGTGACCCTTAGATCTTTAGGGCCGATCCTCCCTTACGTTTGAGGATTATAACTCCTGAACAATGCGTTTCCCCGCCCTATGGGGCACAAAATCCATCCATCGGCCCTGTAGTGACCGATATATCCGAGGTACCTCGCTTTCCATCATCCACATAAGTAAAAATGTCTGGGCTCCATACCATGAAACCACTTCTAGCTAGAAAGAAACGCATGTCCTCCCTGCTGTCCTTCTCCCATTTGTGGTTCATACCGAGGAGTGAAACTCGTGAATTAATGCTATACACAAAGCGGCGCTATATTAAAGCTATGCTTTGATCATCGACCATAAGGCCCTTCTTTTCAACAAAAGCATTGATCATTTGCATCTCAGCATGCCACACTGTCAATCCATACCGTACCACTAATTTCTACCGATATATAACCCCTAAGCTCATACGTCTTAGAGAAGGGCGTTAAGCAAGAGGATAAATTCTCCGCCACCAAATAGATATATATTTAGCAGAGATCAACGAATACAGTATAAGGAATACAGTATCAAACACACTATCCGTTTACAAGTCTGTTCTGGGTCTGAACGAAACCGGAGGCACCATATTCCTCGTCCCATATGTCCAATACAAGAGAGAGGTCCTCGCATATCCGGTCGATCTCCAAGTACGTCTGGACGATCACCACTTATTACCTTTTCTTGGGTGTACAACCCAATCAAAACATCAGTAATCATCCAATCGATGTGAAGACCTCCGGTCTTCAACCACCGCCTTCATCGTCGACATATCGTCGAATCATTTATTCAGAATGGGTATAAACCCGGCCTTTCCGAATAACCTGCGTATATTATAAACAAGTGATATAAACACATAACGTATGCCTCATTCCAATCCAGAATATTATTTTATTAAAATATTCTTTTCACAATTTAAACCAAATTAAGGTTTTCCAAACTAATCGGGATTAGCGAACCTTACCGAAGTAATCATTTGTAATATTTCCCAATCCCAACCTATTCATCCCATGGAGCAAAACTGGTAGTGCTCCATATCTAACACCCACGGTGTTATCGGTAAATATTAATTACCATTTCACGTTCAAATCTAATTAAAGATTTAACTATCGCTTGGACCAAAACTAGTGATACTCCATTCTCGATCATTTCCCGAATTTGATAATTTTAAATTATCACATTCTCATTTCAATCTAATTAAAAATTCATTAAAACTTCACTTAGTTTTAATCATCCCAAAAATCAGTATTAATGATTTTTCAAATCAAGGAAATAAATCATGTCTTCAACTGGGTTAAAGAACCTATGTCATTTAAAACACAGTTCACGATAAACTCAAAATCTCATACCATTAATTATGGAATTTTCACGAAAAATAGATCAATATATATATATATATATAATCGATATAAAC